>JAYKAV010003353.1:0-31063 GCA_035582835.1 Phoebastria nigripes
ATTATTTTCCCTCCCTTTTCTGTTTTATTAAACTGTCTTTATCTCAATCCACGAATTTTACTTTTTTTTTTTTGATTCTCTCCCCCATCCCACTGAGGGGAGGGCGGAGTGAGCGAGTGGCTGTGTGGTGTTTGACTGCCTGCCGGATTAAACCACAACAAGTGACAACAGTCATTCACTGGAACAACCTCCCCAGCGATGTGGTAGACTCCCCATCACTGGAGGTTTTCAAGACGTGACTGGACAGTGTGCTATATAATCTCATATAGGCTCCCTTTCCCATGAAAGGTTGGACCAGATGATCTTTCAAGGTCCCTTCCAACCTGGGCTGTTCTATGAGCATGCTTAGCACATCTGGTCAGAGGGGAAGTTAAAGAAAAATCCCAGAAGGAGAGAACAGTGTTTTGGAAGGATTACAGGAAGCATTGGTGCGGCCTTGCCTTGAGTACTGTGTGCAGTTCTGGGCCCCACAATTTAAGAAGGATGTGAAGGCCCTTGAATGTGTCCAGAGGAGGGCAACAAAGCTGGTGAAAGGGCTGGAAGGAATGTCCTATGAGGAGTGGCTAAGGACTTTGGGCTTGACTAGTTTGGAGAAAAGGAGGCTGAGGGGCGACCGCATTGCTCTCTGCAGCTTCCTGAGGAGGGGAAGTGGAAAGAGAGGTACTGATCTCTTCCCCCTGGTATCCAGTGACAGGATGCATGGGAATTGTTCAAAGATGTGTCAGGGGAGGTTCAGACTGGACATTAGGAGGCATTTCTGTACCGAGAGGGTGGTCAAACACTGGAACAGGCTTCCTAGAGAGGTGGTTGATGCCCCATGCCTGTCAGTGTTTAAGAGGCATTTGGACAATGCCCTTAAYAACATGCTTTAACTTTTGGTCAACCCTGAATTGGTCAGGCAGTTGGACTAGATGATCATTGTAGGTCCCTTCCAACTGGAACTATTCTATTCTATTCTATTCTATTCTATTCTATTCTACTGTATTCTATTGTATTCTATTCTACAGGACTGGAAACAAGGTATTGCTTCTGCTGCTGTCTTCGATGTACTCTCCTGAAAAGTTTATGGGAAAAAAAAAATTTACAACTTCAGCCATAAATATGCAGATTAACTTTTCACCTTATTACAGTTTTCTGCATTAATGTGACTTGTTAAAAGAGAGTGAACATGAAGAGTGTCCTAGGAGGCAACGTTAAAAGCTTTCTTTGAGTGGAACTGGAGGGAGCTTGTACTCGATGGTATCCAGGGGAAAATCTGGTGTAGCTAGGAGTGAAAAAAGTTTGACCTCAAAACCAAAAATCCAGAGAATGGTCAGTTCTGAGAATAAAATCCTTTCAAAGAAAGATTCAGCAGTTGAAATAAAAATGGTTCTGCAACGCAATATACCAGCTGTGAAAATAGACAGAATATTAATTTTCTTTGCTCATAGAAGAAAAGAACTGTTAACTCAAGCAGTCATAAAATGGCACAGGAATCCATTTTTCTGGTCACTGAAACCATTTATAGTTAATTCACTTCTTCATTTTCCATGGGTATGAACCAAAAAGTTACACAGTAGATAAAACTGTGTCTCTGTCCAAGGTAGCTCCTGTGGAGCCACAGTAGCTTCTTTGATTTTTCCAACAAGATAGGGGCGTATATTTTCAGTTCCTGTTTTGTTCCAGACATTGTCTTATCCCATTTTCATTGCCGTAACCTTTGAGTGGGTTTAAACGGTGCATTAAATGGTAAGATTTAAGATTTCCCATATATGGTTTGATGTCTCATTATTTCCCTACGTGTGTTTGTTTCATATGCTCCACTGATATTAAGTGATGATAACCTTCTCAACTTTTTCAGCATTCTATTTGCCAAGACTCCATAGAAATATAGCAGGTTTTTTAGTTAATTTCATAATAGTATTTTGGATGAGAATCTAATTTCCTTTCTATCTATCTGTCTAAATAAATAATTCCAGAGAAATGCCTTTATTTTAATACTATTGTGCAACAGGCATCAGAAACTTGACACTAAAAAAGTTAATTTCTTCTTTTTTTTTTTTTTTCCCTACATGTTACATCTTCACAAAGGGTCCTAATGCTCATTTTTTCTTACAGAAGCGTGTAGTTTTTGAGCACTGAAGAGTAATCATAAATTAACATTAGAATGAGGAAAAATAGCTTTCTAAAACTATTGTTGAAAACAGTAGTCTCAATAAAATATTAAAACAAACTCCATGGAATTAAGTAAATCTGAGAAATCTGGCATCCTGGCAAGGGAATTTAAAAAAAAACCCGAACAGTCAGGCGTCTTTAAACTTTGTAGTCCTCCACAGTTTAATTGCATATGTTGTCTTATCATTAAGATACAGTGTGCAAATGTCTGAAAATTCAAGAATCAAACTATTTTCCTGAGAGATCAGAGGTTGTTATAATACTTCTGATGAAAGATGGGATGAGGATGATCAATACAACTTAACAGTCTAAAAATCTAATCTGCTGTGAGAAGGACTACAGCAGCTTTCAAGGTTTAGCTATCACATGCATCATGGAATAGCCTATATCACATTTATTTTTAGAAATTAATATAATATTTCGTGATAACAGTAAACATTTAATTTTAATATAGTGTCCTAATACAGTATAAGAGGACTTTAATGTTTTATATACAGATGTCCTGGTTTCAGCTGGGATAGAGTTAATTTTTTTTTTCCTAGTAGTTGGTATAGTGCTATGTTTTGGATTTAGTATGAGAATAATGTTGATAACACACTGATGTTTTTAGTTGTTGCTAAGTAGYCTACTAGTCAAGGACTTTTCAGCTTCCCATGCTCTGCCAGGTGCACAAGAAGCTGGGAGGGAGCATAGCCAGGACAGCTAACCCAACTGGCCAATGGGGTATTCCATACCATGTGACGTCATGCTCAGTATATAAAGCTGGGGGAAGAAGAAGGAAGGGGGGGGACATTTGGAGTGATGGTGTTTGTCTTCCCAAGTAACCGTTACGCGTGATGGAGCCCTGCTTTCCTGGAGATGGCCGAACACCTGCCTGCYGATGGGAAGTAGTGAATGAATTCCTTGTTTTGCTTTGCTTGCGTGCACGGCTTTTGCTTTCCCTATTAAACTGTCTTTATCTCAACCCATGAGTTTTGTCACTTTCACCCTTCCAATTCTCTCCCCCATCCCAGCGGGGGGGAGTGAGCGAGCGGCTGCGTGGTGCTTAGTTGCTGGCTGGGGTTAAACCACGACAACAGACTATTAAGAACATTGCTTTGGTGCTTTGAGCTGTGGTTAGATATGATAAATGAAACACAATTTTATTGTTGTAACATTTCCATGTTTTGCCCCTTGGAGAAATATAATAGTACAAGCTGACTTTTTTTTTTATTTTGCAAGTGTGAATTTGTTTTCTGCTGACTGACAAAGCAATTCAAATGTCAAGCAAGTGGAACTGCCTTTCAGAGGTGCAAATACAGATAGATGTGCTAGCAGCTTAAATGAAACTATTCATGACATTTTGCAGCCCAGTAAGCTTAATAACAGCCATTAAAGATCCTTAAGATTTTTTTCTGAGATAGTAAGTTAGAATTTGCACAACAGGAATACTTTCAAGATAGTTGTGACTAATGCTTATGCAGCTAAAAACTCCATTAGTAAGACATCAGTAATTCTTAACACCTTAACATGAAACAGATGGATACTTAAAATGAAAAGCCTTGACTCTTTTCCTTTGTAACTCAAAAATGCCATGGATTCAGGAAAGTTAATTTCTTTTCTGTTAGAAAGAGGTTTTCTAATTAGAATTTTCTTGTCTAAAATAAAATTTCAAGTACATTTTACCAAATATTTTATCAGCTGCTGTAGTATATATAGACATTTCTTCCATAGAACTAGGAAACTTTCACATAATTTCAATGTGAGAATTAGAGAGAGATTATATTCTTTTATGTAATCTGAAATCACTGAGATTTCACAGATTTGACACGCCAACAAAACAGTAAAAGACAGGAAGGTTAAGCAGCAAAACCCAAATGTTAATAGAGGAAAAAGTAAAAGAATTTTCAGACAAAGTGAAAATCTAAGAGACATTGTGGGAATAAAGAATGAGAAATGAGAAAAGGTTTACTTTTTTTATTGCTCACATTTTTTTTGACAGTGTTGATTTCCAGTACATACAATCTCTTTGCTTTAAAAAAAAGGATCCTGAAAGTCACTTTTTGAGGTGCCTTTCACTTTCATAGTCTTTGTGAGTCAATAAAGCTTTGTAAAAGTTCTTCTGTATTTCTTGTATCTGAAGAAGTGTGTGAATTAAAACATTCTTTGAGGATGAAGGTGGAAGGAAAGAGGAAACATAGGATGAATTCGGAGTCCTTCATTCAGTTTAATTTGTTAGAGACTTTTTAGCTGGTGCTAAACACCTTAATGTTGATAGTCAAATTAAACAGTCTCTCTGTAAAGTGCCCCTTTTAACTCTGCTTTCTTAGCCATGTGAATTGTGTTTCCTTTACATGGCTAGTCATACAGTAGCTAGGAGCTTATTACCATCTGCAGAATTTGAGAGAATAGTTTAAGAAGAATGAATCATAAGTGACAAGTTCCTGAAATGACCCATGACTTTTTCCTTAAATTATTCACTCCTTCTCCAACATGATAATTCCTTGGGATGAATAAATTTTAAGGAAGGTCTTTTCTGGTCTCTCTTCTAGGAATTAACAATGTTGGCGCTAAATAAAAAGTTTATTGGTCAGGCAGGTGCTGGTTGAGAACATACACTGCCGTTAGTCTGCTCTGAATGCCTCACATCAGGTCTGTATGAAGTCACTTCCTCCATCCTGCATGCCTAGTAGGCTATCGTCTCTCCAAAGCGTCTTACGAAATTGCCCTTCCCGTTCAGGGCCAATGTTTGTCTCCGGGCCAGTGCTTGTGAATGTTTGAGACATTATTTTGATCTTTTTTGAATCATCCCACTGTTCCACAGTACACTAATGACTGTGAGAATCACACTGCACAGTCTAGAGTGCTCTTTATGCTACATTGAGTTATTGTCAGAGGAAATAGATTTTAAAGCTGGGAGAAATCATTAGATCATTAACTTGTTTTCACAGTATATCACAAGCATTATATTTCACCCAGTTATCCCCCTAATAGATTTCTGAGATTAAACATTGCTAAAAGGCAATGATTCTTTTGGAGGAAGCTCCACTGTTCCAGTTGTAAAGATCTTTTTAATACAGATAGCCTCTGCATGGTCCTATTCAGCTTTTCAGTTAGGAAGACTATTTTTCACACCACGGATCGGAAGTTCTAGTTCACACAGAACATGAAGCCATAGATGCTAATTAAAACCTGAAAGGACATTAAAAGTTGACATATTCTTTAAACTGTCACTGGTTTTCTTGCAAACAATATATTCTAACTCAATTAGAAGTTACAAAAAGTATTACTAGTTGAACATTTTCTCTGTTATGTGGAATATCCTATTAAATTG
This sequence comes from Phoebastria nigripes, assembly GCA_035582835.1. Lineage (NCBI taxonomy): Eukaryota > Metazoa > Chordata > Aves > Procellariiformes > Diomedeidae > Phoebastria > Phoebastria nigripes. The sequence continues at coordinate 5,468 of JAYKAV010003353.1, forward strand.
TCATAATAGTTTCTTTGGCTGTTAAAGTATAAGCAGCTGGAACTTCTGTTATTGTTACTAAGAGAAATTGAGATGTAGCTTCTGTTCATTCTCTGTTGCAACAATTTAAATACCGGCTAAATAAGCTGTAATCATTTTTATCTCCAGCCACTTTGGTAGCAAGCAAGTAATGTTAAACCGTATGTTCACAGTTAGGACGTTCAGGAAGGGAGCTGCCTCTATCAGCAGTTTGTACTTCAGCTGCATTTGTGCCGTATTTTGCCACCTTGCTGGGTGAAGGGAATGAATGTAAAGAAGAGTCATTTGAAGATAGTGAACAGCTGACTAAGCATTAAGTTTAATGAGAGCATTGAGAGCTACCAGGAGCTGTGGAAGGGGAAAATAGCACACATGAACCCAGCCACTTACCTCCAAACTAACAGTGACAGTAAATCGGAAAGAAAGTTGGGAAATGGCTAGGCCATATACCTTGAAACAGAAGCAAAAAGGAAAAGACTGAATGATTTAGTCTGAGGACCTGACAGCCAAGGTGAATGGCTTTTCTTTCTGTATGCCTTTCACAGAGAAGGAAATCATGACATGGGCGAAGGTGAATTCTGTATTTGTGGTTATAAATATAGCTTGCATTTAAAAAGTACTGAACTAAGGCTAGAATCCTAATTCGGTCATTTTTAATGCAGTCTTTAAAAAGGAGGTTGTTTCCAGTTTGGTCTTCCTTCTGATGTCCTTCCCTCTGTCTTATCTGAAAACTCCATCGTGTGGAACCCTACTGCTGAGCCAGAGGAGTAACTGTGCAGACTGCTGCCATTTGAGTTAATGAAGTTACAGAGGTTTTTCAGGGAATTAATTTGGGGCTTTTTTACTTCAAGTATGAGAAAGAGAAGGTGTGCTGATGAATGTAAGCTTCCTCCTATTTTACCTTGGTGTGCTCTTTTTCCAAATGGTTTCCATCCTGTCTCTTCTCATCTGTAGTTCTTATCCCAGGCTCATTCTCCTTGTCTCTGTAATTTACAGGCTTTGGATATCTCATTCCACCTCCTCCAACTTCTTGTCCATTTTTTCTTTACTCACATAGGCTAGTTTGAGCACTTGTGTATTTGACACATTTCCCTTCTCCCCAGTTCCATACAAGCTTTCCCTAAAATTTCTCATCTAATTGTTCACTGATAGTCCTTGTTCTCTACTTTTTATGCTCCTTATTCTGGTCTCATTAAACAAATGTTTCCTTTGCTTCCCTGCAAATATTTTTATATTTTACTATCCAGGTTCTTTGTACAGCCAGTCCAGTCCAGCTCTCATCACTATCTTCTTTTTCCCACTGATGGCTTCTGTTACAGTCTAAGACTTTTTCGTCAATCTACCTTTGCCCTCTTTGTCTTCGCAGTAATTAGTTCAGGTGATACTTTTTTTGGCACATTCCTTAGGCCTGAGAGAAGAAAGTCTCCTTATTCTTTGTTGAGGTATTTAGATAATTCACAAAATGTAGCATTTCAGTGCTGCAAGGGAGATTCTAAGTGGTTCCGTCCTTGAGCATGTATTTGTCTGGAAAGTATGCAGGGCGACAGTGTGAAATATGGATAAATGCTCAATAAACTTATCAGACCAACAGTCTTCTGCTTTTTTATTCTTCTCCATGCAGTCTGACACTAACTCTGACAATGGGGGGTGGGGAGGAAATGTTAAATTCTTGTCTGCCATCAAAATGAGGCAGAATACATGTATTGCAGTTTCTGTGTAGAACATTTCAGTCATATTATGTGGAAGTGAGAATTTAAGTTCTGTTTCAAATGTATTTATAATAATGAAATTATTTTATTGTAAAAAAGTTGTTTTATAGTGACTATGTTTAATAGCATTTTCTGAGTTTCAAGTTCCTTGGGGTTCGCTTTTTCTTTTCTGTGTTCCCTGTTAACCTTGGTATTGCAATCTATAAATTTATAGTACCCAGAAGACTATATTTTTTAATTTTTTTTTTTTTTTAGTAGTAACATGTACTGGGGCCAACTCATAAGAAATAAGTGTTAAGGCAAATTCTCACTACATTATTTTTAGCTAAGCGTATAGCATACATTGTAACTTCATACTTTCTTATATGTTCTTCATTATGTTTTAGTTCATGAAAGGAGTGGAAAGGTCTTTCTTAGGGATTAGAAACGTAGTACAATATACTATTACCAAGGTTGGCTACCTTAGAAGTGTCTGATGGAAGTCAGAGGGCACAAGTAATCCCTTAGAGTGAGCTATGCAAGGCAAGTCAGAGAAGGATCCCACTCCTCCTGGGCACCAGATAAGAGAGTGAGTTGAAACTCATTGGAATACAGAAGAGTCTGAGAAGACATGAAGTTTTCCCTCTTTTCAATGGATCATGTTTCTTCATATCATGAATCCACTCCAGGTTTCCTCTTCTGCTAAATTAGTTTTGAGAGCACAAGCTGGATCAGGGAAAAAAACAGGATTTTTGGGGGGAATACCATTATGAGAAACAGTTTATATATCTTTTATAGAAAGAGGACCTCTGAGACAGGAACAACACTTCAAATAAATCCAATACAATTATGCTATTAATTTCTAATCAAATAGTTTTGCAAGATAAATTGTTGACAAACAGTATCTATTGTTCCTTAATACCTCTTCTTAAAATCCTACTATTATTTGTTTTGCTTATTTCAGTTGTCAAAAACTCAAATTTAATTTAATTTCAGAATGTTCTGAGRAACTTGGTTTTCATGGAATAAAATAAAAATATTTTTCTTTTTGCACCCACTGATGATGGCAGCTCAGTTCAACCATTCTAATGCCAAGAGAAGGCTTTCTGTAATATACAAGGGTTGTTTTTCATCAGATACTGTTTTGCAGGGCTGTTAAATGACTTGCTGCTGTGCTAATGTAGAAAGACATCCTTGAAGCTGAAGGCAAATAGTTAAGGCAGCTTTAAGTTACCTTTTACATTTTCTAATCCAAGGCTACTCTGCTGCCTGTGACAGCAGAAAATCCTGGGAACTTGTTCTGTAATGCCTGCCTTATGTACCAATACGCTGTGCAAAAGCTCTGGAGTCCCGCAGTACCTTCTTCACCCCCATCAATGTCAGCGGCTGACCAGCTCTGCCTCTAGCCAGATTTTCAGATGCTCATTAGTGGGCTGCCTTGTGGCTGTTTTCCTCAGTGCCTGAATCAAGGGAATCCTCCCACAGCTAGAAATAAGACTTTGATAGCTACTCTGCCTCATGGATCTTTGATACAAAGCTTAGGATAAGTCCAGCTCCTGAAATAGAATTCAGTAAATCTAGCTATTTTTCAAAAATGACATTTTTTTGGTGAGAGGTTATAAAGCTCTTGCAATTCAATTAGTGTTCACCTGTCACAAATATAAATCAATACCAAATAATCTAGTGGATATAGCCTCCAAATTATGAATTACTGCTAATTAAGACCTGTGCAGAAGTCATGATTCTTTTTCAGAAGAGAAACAACAAAGGCTTGAATGCATAGGGGCACAAAGTCTCAGTTCCAAATTGGTTCAGTCTTTGTGTGCAATAAATCTTGGTGCAGCCAAGTCTTCATGATTAGTATAGCTGAAAAATCAGTTTGAGGTTGGTGTGGGTACGCAACTTATAGCAACTCAGCCAGTATACACTTAACCTAATCTATTAGTTGATTCAGTGTAGGTACAGCCATTGGTATGAAAAGTGTTCTGTATTCAAGGTGTTGCGTAGAAAGAAAAAGTCATCTTGTTTGATGCTTTAAGTGAGGATAAAACTTGCATGAAACCACTTGGTTTTAGGAAGAAGTCTGTTAATTTACAGAGACCAGGTCAATCTACATAGAATCATAGAATCATTTAGGTTGGAAAAGACCTTTAAGATCATTGAGTCCAACTGTAAACCTAACACTGCCAAGTCCACCACTAAACCATGTCCCTACGCGCCACATCCACACGTCTTTTAAATACCTCCAGGGATGGTGACTCAACCGCTTCCCTGGGCAGCCTGTTCCAATGCTTGATGACCCTTTCAGTAAAGAAATTTTTCCTAATATCCCATCTAAACCTCCCCTGGTGCAACTTGAGGCCATTTCCTCTCATCCTATCACTTGTTACTTGGGAGAAGAGACTGACACCCACCTTGCTACAACCTCCTTTCAGGTAGTTGTCAAGAGCAAAAAAGTCTCCCCTGAGCCTCCTTTTCTCCAGGCTAAACAACCCCAGTTCCCTCAGCCGCTCCTCATAAGACTTGTGCTCTAAACCCTTCACCAACTTTGTTGCTCTTCTTTGGACATGCTCCAGCACCTCAATATCTTTCTCGTAGTGAGGGGCCCAAAACTGAACTGAACACAGTATTCGAGGTGTGGCCTCACCAGTGCTGAGGACAGGGGCATGATCACTTCCCTAGTGATCCCCAGCCTAGCTGGCCACACTATTTCTGATACAGGCCAGGATGCCGTTGGCCTTCCTGGCCACCTGGGCACACTGCCGGCTCATATTCAGCCGGCTGTCAATCAATACACCTAAGTCTTCTTCTGCCAGGCAGCTTTCCAGCCACTCTTTCCCAAGCCTGTAGCATTGCATGGGGTTGTTGTGACCCAAGTGCAGGACCTGGCACTTAGCCTTGTTAAACCTTGTACAATTGGCCTCGGCCCATCGATCCAGCCTGTCCAGATTCCTCTGCAGAGCCTTTCTACCCTCAAGCAGATCAACACTCCCACCCAACTTGGTGTCATCTGCAAACTTACTGAGGGTGCACTCGATCCCCTCATCCAGATCATTAAAAGATAATTTCATATCATAAAGATATTAAACAGAACTGGCCCCAACACTGAGCCCTGGAGAACACCACTTGTGACCAGCCGCCAACTGGATTTAACTCCWTTCACCACAACTCTTTGGGCCTGGCCATCCAGCCAGTTTTTTACCCAGCGAAGAGTACGCCTGTCCAAGCCATGAGCAGCCAGTTTCTCCGGGAGAATTCTGTGGGAAACCGCATCAAAGGCTTTACTAAAGTCCAGGTAAACAATATCCACAGCCTTTCCCTCATCCACTAAGTGGGTCACCTGGTCATAGAAGGAGATCAGGTTAGTCAAGCAGGACCTGCCTTTCATAAACCCATGCTGACTGGGCCAGATCACCTGGTTGTCCTGTACGTGCTGCGTGATGGCACTCAAGATGAACCGCTCCATAACCTTCCCTGGCACCGAGGTCAGGCTGACAGGCCTGTAGTTCCCCGGATCCTCCTTCCAGCCCTTCTTGTAGATGGGCATCACATTTGCTAGCCTCCAGTCAACGGGGACCTCCCTGGTTAGCCAGAACTGCTGATAAATGGTTGAAAGCGGCTTGGTGAACACTTCCGCCAGCTCCCTCAGTACCCTTGGGTGGATCCCATCCAGCCCCATAGACTTGTGTGTGTCTAAGTGGTGTAGCAGGGTGCTAACTATTTCCCCGTGGAGCGTCATTCTGCTCCCCATCCCTGTCTTCCAGCTGAGGGGGCTGGGTACCCTGAGAACAATTGGTCTTACTATTAAAGACTGAGGCAAAGAAGGCATTAAGTCAGCCTTTTCCTCATCCTTTGTCACTATGTTTCCCCCTGCATCCAGTAAAAGATGGAGATTCTCCTTAGCCCTCCTTTTGTTGCTAATGTATTTATGGAAACATTTTTTATTGTCTTTTATGGTAGTAGCCAGATTAAGTTCTAGTTGGGCTTTGGCCCTTCTAATTTTCTCCCTGCATAACCTCATGACATCCTTGTAGTCCTCCTGAGTTGCCTGCCCTTTCTTCCAAAGGTCATAAACTCTCCTTTTTTTCCTGAGTTCCAGCCAAAGCTCTCTGTTCAGCCAGGCCAGTCTTCTTCCCTGCTGGCTTGTCTTTCGGCACATGGGGACGGCCTGCTCCTGCACCTTTAAGATTTCCTTCTTGAAGAATGTCCAGCCTTCCTGGACTCCTTTGCCCTTCAAGACTGCCTCCCAAGGGACTCTGTCAACCAGGCCCCTAAACAGGCCAAAGTCTGTCCTCCAGAAGTCCAAGGTAGCAGTTCCGCTAACCAACACCTAACTGACCATGTTCTTACGTAGTTTTTCACATTTTTTTCTAGTGTGTTCCATTGATCTATGGAATTACTTATTTGTACAAATAAAATGATATTCAACAATTATTCTTAAATAGGATATCTATATCCTTTTTTTATATATAGACAACTTCTGAGAGAGAGAGAGAGAGATACAAATACGTAAAATTTCCTGATGTGGAGCTGTATTTGTAATGGCTATGTTATGTATATCAAAGGAGAGAGTAGCTACTTATGGCCTTTTTTTTTTTGTTTAATTCAGTCATTGTTTAGTGATGGTTGACAATCAGTCCTACTTATTAATTGCTACTGTTACTGCATAATTATTGTAACTATAAAATTTAGTTTTAAAAATAATCTTCCTAATTATAAATAAGCTATGAAGTGAATTCCTTAGCTAGAGTAAGTTGTGATACTTCATTGATTTCACTTGAGTAGAAGTGACTTTTGCAACTGAAAAACAAGCCTATTCAGTTTCAATAAAACATGCCGTAAAAGAAAGAACATGCCTGCTTAGACTGTCTAACGCTTAGAGACACTATTGCTCCACGTATTTCTTTAGATAGAATACTGAATAATATAAACTAATATTAAAAAATACTTATTTGTGTAAAAACTGTAAAGACAATTTGATTAACTATGGACTTACTCTGTATTTCGTATTATAAGTAACTTGAAATTATTAAGTTATTTTTAGATAAAAAAACCCAACCCAAATGTTTCTTTCAATCTGTTGCTTAGAGAACAGAACAGAAACAATATGCCTTATAGCTTACAATATTATATTCCACTAAAAGCCTGTGGCTCAGCAAAAAGGAGATTTCTCCCTGTTTTTCTTCTCCATAATGCTATACTCTGCTATGCATGGCCTAGTATTTAAGTTTTGCTTGCAGGTGTCAACAAGGAAGGCTCTAATGTTGGGCAAGTTGATGCGGACAGACTGCTTTAACTGTGTATATGCTACGTGCAGAGCAGGATGGCAGATCTGATCAAGACCCCACAACGTAACTAGTTGCGGGGGGGGAGATCACTCTGAAAAGTAGGGTCTTGGCATAGTCAGGCTATGGAAAGAAAGGAGAATCTTATGGAAATCCAGTGGTCTGTGGGGATAAAAGCCAGGATGTAGTATATGAGGTCACAGCAGGGTGATTTTCAATTCCATTTATTTTTTCTGTCTGATAAGACTGGAGATGTATGTTTTTAAAAAGGTTGTTCTTCCAATTTCTTGTAAGAGCTGAGCCTAGTTCCACGAGCTCTCGCATGATTTTGTGGTGTGTTGGCTCTGAGGAGAAGATCCAGGCAGATCAATTACAAAGCTCTACCTCATTGTTCTGTCATGAAAGTTCATTATTAAACCTAACCTTTTGTAGGTGCTTTGTGTTTTTCTTTAATCTCTTGTCTTGTATTGCTTAATACCTAATATGACATTGTACTGTCTGTTGTTATTCCTCTCCTGTGAACCGAAAATTTATTCTCTTGAGTGAAACAACAGGTATGGTTTTTCAGGGTGCATTTGACTTGTAGCTGCTAACAGGAGAACATTTCCCTCTTCCCCCGCTTCCCTTTAAAAAGAGCTGTGAACATGAAAGGTTTGCCATCTATAAATAAAAAGGGACTGACAATACCTTTTGTATTTACTAACAGTAGCGGTGTAATTTCTCAATCTTGTGTGACTGTGCTTTTGTTCCCTATGGCAACAGCAGAGGACTTGAAGTCTGCATGGATTGCAGGGCTGAGCCTCATTTATTTCAGTGGGACTTTGTACAATGTTAAGGATCTGTCTTAAAAATGTGTTACAGAACTGAAATCTTAAGTTGTGGACAAATCTAATTGAAAGAGCCAAGCAGAGGCTCCATTCAGCACGCTTTGCAGTGATGCTGTTACTGCTATTAGCTGATTTCCTGCCCTCTTAGATACGAATTCAATATTCAGTCACTATTTGTATCTAAAAACTGTGTGTTACAGTTTAATCTGTTGGTGGACTCAGATTCTGAGAAATGCCAAGGATAATAAGGCCAGGTATAATGTGCTTGACTGTGCCAAGAAATGTCCTGTTCAGAAGATGGACACCTTTGTGTTGAACGAAGCATAGTTGTCTCTGTGTCTTCTGTGGTGGACTTAGCTTGTGCCATAGTATGGAGCTACTGAATGTGTTAACAAACATCCGTAAGTCCGTTAAAAGAGGAAGAACGAAAACAAAAATAATGTTTGTGAACAGTTTATTACCAGAAAGTAGCAACACAAATGCAGATGTTCTTATGAATATTCATACCACGTAAAACCTATCTCGCCATCCATTTGATTTCTGCAAAAGCCAAAGCTATAAAGTAATCTGTTTATGGATAAAGATCAAACCTTTAAGAGGTTGGATTACTGGTCTCTTTTTTAAAAAAATGGTCTATTCAAAGGCTCCATTTCAGTTCAGCTCAGACATGGCCTGAGTTATGCTGTGGTTGTGCCAGGGTCTGGTCCTGTCACAAGCTGACCCTGAACAGTCATTGAGCTTTCATGGATTGACCTCAGTCCTGACTTGTTAACCTTGTCTTTGGCTGAAAATCACGTTGGAACCTGTTGTTGTAACCATCCAGCACTGCTTATCCTGCTCAGGTGCTGCAGGACGGCGCCCTGGCAGTGAAGGCACTGCTTGTGCTGTCACCGTTGGTTCCTGCCTCATCCTCCTTTGAAGTGCAGCCCCGCTCTTGCTGCTTCCTGATAGAAGTTTCCAAAACCAGACCCTAAGTAACTGCCTCTACAATGAAATCGTTAGCTAAAGGCCATGCAAGTCAATAACCGAAGCAGGAAAAGGCATGGCAACCAGTCTGTTTATGACCTAGCTGAGCTTCATGATTTACACAGTCTGTTCTTCCTGTGAATCACCTGCCATTAGAGTGGTACAGCGTCACACTTGGCAGTTACTCCTGGGTTCAAGTGAAAGGCAGTGTCGGAGTCCAATACTTTCTGACCGGGTTCTTCCATGCATGGAGGGTGTAATGTTTAATATCAGATTTACTTATTTAAAGATAGTTGATTTTTTAGTCAATAGTCTTTCTCAACGGAATTTCTGATTTAGCAGAGTGACACAAAATATAGTGAAAACACAATAAAAATGTAAGTTACACTTAGAAAAATAGAGTAATTGCAATATACGGTTCAATGCCAATATGAGTCTCTATAATATGTTCACTGTCACAACGTTGGGCATCTCCAGTTGCCAGGAAGGAATATGTGGGTTGAAGCCAGCTCAAGCCTGTTGCTTTGTTTGAAATTCTTTTACTAGTTGTCTAGTTTTTATACTCTATGGTGGCCTGGGCCATGCATTCACTCCTCCCATATTGGTCTGGCTAACTCAGGGAGACACTCACACTCTTTTAATGAACTCAGGGAGAAACATTTACACCACCAGTTCATCCACTCAACCATTGATAGCTGTTTATCTAAAACAAAGGCCACCCTCYGGTGTCTTTTCTGTTGAGATATAGTCAGCTTCTTTGCAACAGCTGTGGTCAGTCACAGCCTGCATTATTCCCTGAGCTTCATGGGCACATGGCCCTTGCCCATGTCCTCTGAGCCTTCTTCCATTGTAGGGGTCACAGGCAAATCAAGTTGTTTGAACTTGGGCAGTGTTTATTCAAGTAGTGGAGTTACTTTGTTATATGTTTTTCCGTTGGGTAAAGCTTTCCCCCTCYCTTCAACCTTTTTAAAAATTTTGAGCAAAAAATTTAGAGTCAAGAAATTGTGCTGAAACACAAGTGAATTTTTGGACTTTAGACCTAAGTGATACTTACTTTTTGAATGAATATAGAATTTCTTTCTTGGAGAAATGTGACATGCCAGAGATTCTCTATCAGTGGAAGTAAATTACAAACAGCATTATTCTTGAAAGGAAGAACTATGAAGAGCTGAAATTAGAAAAGGGTTCTGCCCTATTTGATAAATTGTGGGTTTTGTGAAGGTTTTTTAGCCTCAATAATTGCTTGGACAAAAGGGACACAATTTTAGGGGAGGGTGTTTGTCAATGGCAAATGCGTTGAATATTTACTATGTTTAAAAACTCCTGCAATTTTTAGTAACAGTAACATGTAATAAAAGCAAACTGCAATCCGTAATCTCTGTATAGGGTGAAAATAGGTTTTCTTCGAGAAGCAGCTTTTGTATCGGTCTCCACAAGCTCCTTATAATTTTGCATCAACTGAATTTATTCTTCAGTTCTCTACTTACTGTATACAAACTTTAGTTTTGCATAGAATGATTTTACCTACTATGGAGGAAAAATTGTGTGAATGGATAGATTTTTTCTGTAGTCTTATACTCCAAGAATGATGATGAAAGAAAACAACTCATCATCAGCTGCATGGATAGAGAGAAACAGCCACTAGCAGTCTCTCATATAAAGTAAATAATTTGCTACAAATATAAATATTCTTCTGATCACATAATGTACTTCATTTCTGATTCGCATTGTATCAAACGCGGCTTTCAGGAAATACTTTTTTTTCCTATTGCAAGGATTTGTGAGTACTATAGTAACTAAGGCAGAAATATTACATTTCAGTGAACAAACTCATAAATGAGAGATCTTATGAATTTTGTCTTGAGGTACTTTATAGCATTCTCGTAACAATACTAGGAAATAAAGGAACAGTCACTTTCTTGGGAGGGGGAGTGTAGACTAGGCAAAACATTAAACAAATAACAGCTTTTGCACAATTATCTCTGCTGCAGTGTTTTGAATGTCTCATTATGTCAAGTGCAGTGATTTAGTGAACAAATATTTACACTGTCTTTTTCCATCTCTTAGCTAATGACAACATATTAAGTTCTGATTAAATATTCTTTATTGTAACAGCTGAGAGACGTTCTATATTTTTCATGTTTGAATGAGAAAGAATCAGTTAGACCATGTAAGTTTAAAAAAAGAAAAAAGGAATGTTTAATTTATGAGTCTTTGCATTTTTTCCAGAAGGAAAGCTTCAGGCACCTTATGCAGAGTTTTTGTAATTTTTAGTTGTGAAAACTGCATAAGAACAAACTGTTCAGGTAGATGTTCAAAGCAGAGTTATCAATACAGTTGGTATTTGCACAGTTGTGTTTCATTTGGAATCATGACTACTTTACTTCAGGCTTCTAGTGCCTTAGCTAAGAACCTTACTTACCAAAACTGTGAGGTATGACGGAGTATTGTAAGTGAAATTTTGATACTTCTCAGTTACTGGATGCCATCACAGGCAGGAAGAGACTTAGAATATCTCATTTCAGCCTTCAGTCTAACTCTGAAGCCCCTGTCTCCAAACTTATTCTGAGGAATAGATGTGGTCAAGTATTGTCGTGTTTTCATCCAGGTTTTTAACAACCTCCATCTGATATTTTCTCTCAGAAGCAACTATTGTAGGTACCAAAGAGGGAAAATTCCTCGTGCAGTAAAATGTGACTGAAATGGGAACAATATTCAGTTGAAATTAGACTGCTTTAGCAGTCTACCAGTAGAGATCTACTCTAAGCAATATAACTACATCTTGTACAGTCTCAGATGCTATATATTTCTCAGGAAGAACCCTATATATAGTAATATGAACCTTGTGGCAGACATTAATATAGTCCTCTTTTTCCCTATAACAAACTGTGTAAAGATGGTCATGCATGCATATGCTGAACTCTCTACACCAATATATAGTAGAACAGTACCTCAATCTGTATGAAAGTAATCTAATTATTTTAAATTGAAAACTTAGGGTTTTTTTAACAATACTTGCTTGAAACCACAAGAGTGTAAAGAGGCATTAACACTTACCATGGCACTGTTCTGAAAAACCACAAGTTATTTATCAGTCAATTCGCAGCTATCATGAATTTTCTGTGGCCGCAAGTGTAGCTAGAGAATATGTTCATTTGAGAACCACTGAGTTATGCTCCTTACAAGATTCTTCAGAATGAACAAAAAGGAAGGTGAGATAATACTTACCTTTTAAGCTAGGCGATATGAAGGACTGGGGGAGCTGGGGTTCAACCCATTGAAAACTTTATGTTCAGAGACTGAAGATGGGGTAGAAAACAAAGATACAAATCCTGTTCACCAGTTGTTAATATCTTTAAGAAATAGTGTCAGCAAAAGCTTAATACTGCTGTTACCACTCTAGTACCCAATTTATAGACTAGGTTGTTTGAATGCTCATTCAGTTTTTTGCACTACAGTTTGTGCATTCTGTGGGCCAAAGGAACACACCTTATGTACAAAGCCAAGAATTTAGTGTTAGCCTAAAATTTTAAAGGTCTAATCAAAGAATTACTATTAGTCTAGTTGTAACGATGATAACATTTAGCATCCAAATTAAAATGGTACACACAAAATTTCTAGTGTCTACCCCTTTCTGTGATGTTCTGCTTCCACTTCCTCTGCTCCTGTGGACATTAAGGTCAGTGGCTGCACTCTAGTGATGGGGTTAGAGGGAGCCATCAGCATCCAGAGTCATTCACCAGGAGAAAAGTGAGGTTGATGGTTTCTTCCTCCTCACTCTTTTGTCTGCTTGTGGTCATTTTTATCTGTTTGCTAACACCTTACTCTTTCTTCTTGTTTACAATTCCCCATTATGTCCAAATTTACTATATATAGTGTCTTACATAGATACTGGGTACTTTTTGGTTTTTTATTACCCTTAAAACTGTTTTTGCCAGCTCCCATGGTTGCATTCTTTTAATGAGCAGTAAAGGACCATTGATGACTTGTTCATAGCCATTGGGACTCTTTTGCTTGTACTTCTCTACCTTGCATTTGATTCTAGGGTCATAGATATTTCATTCTACACAGATTAATTATGTTATTGTCAAGGCCCTGAGCACGACCTCTTCCCCCCACCTCCCATGGCTTTTGCGGTCTGGGCTCAGGGCCAGGTTTTGGTGCAGTTGTGTGATCTTGAATCAGGCTGCTGGTGAAAGGGCTAATTGTGCAAATGAGCTGTGAGAAGTGTGTGCTTGGGAGCCATGTCAGAACCCCAGCCCATGGCCCACCAGGGCTACCCCAACAGTTATTACTATAGTTGTATGTACAACAGTAACCATAACATAATTGATAAAGCTAAGCAAAAGCTAGAAATAAAAAAGGGTATAATAATCAAGCGATGGTTAGATAATCGCTGTTAACAGCTAGAAAAGCTAACACATAGCTCCAGACAGGCCAAGATGTGTCCAAGCAAGGCCTGACACCACCTGAGGTCCATGAGCCTGACACAAGGCCTGTGGCCTGTTACTAGCAGCGGTAATGCCATCCTTTGTGGGCTACAGGGCTACACTACATCTCTCGTTTTTCAACACCCTCACATTTATTTGTCTTCACTATAGTCTACGTCTCTTCTGTTAACCAGATAAAACACATAGTAAACTGCTGGGAAAAAAAGCTGTGTTTTGGGACTGCGGGGAGAGTGGTTATCTTTCCTTTCTGCCTGAAGACTAGAGTCAGAGTACATTCTGACCTTTAAAAGTATGATTCCCCTATTAGAAACAAAACAGGGAAAAGCTACACTGTCATGTCTATCCTTAAATGACTAGGCAGACTTCTATTTGTATTGGCCTTATATTCTTGATTTTCAAACCCTGTAGGGCTCATTTCATGTATTTCATATATTTGCTTATTTTCTGAGCTACTTTGGTTATTTTTTCCTGAAGCTGATTTAATCCTTTGTATCGTTTTTCACAGTATCAATATTGTTGATGAGAGATCTTTTCTCTACAGCTTCTGCTGTATTCTGTCATATCCTTTCCTTTTTTTCAGGATTAATTCTAAAAGTCAGAAATCCAGGGAAATACATCTGTTAGCTTCAGGGGACTGATTCTCTTAATTCTGATTTGCAATGTATCATTTTCCTGGGGAGGGCTATCAAAATAACAAGAATGGGAAAGGAATGCTACTTAATTTTGGCATCTTAATTCTGCAATATTTTTCAAGTGTTTTAAGATCTTGCAGAAGACGAACTGATGCCCTGACCTACTGAAATTTTAGGTAGGTGAGCAAGCATCCTAGCAGGTGCACAGCTAAATTAAATTGGGAATACTAGATATTACAGATAGAGTTTTTTCAACATGATTATGGATACACGATTCAGATGGGCTACACTATTCAGTCGGCTAGCCACTTACATTATTTAAGACTATTCAGCACTGTTCTGTTGTTACCATTGAACCATTGAACAATGGTTTGTCAATTGCTGGAAGTATTTTGATAAAAAGAAGTTCTTGGGTACCAGTACATGCAGGTCAGTATCCCCTGTCTTAGTGCACTCAGTATCTGTTTTCTCCCTTTCCTCTCTTCAGCAGCCTTTCACATATTTGAATACTATCATCACGTGTCTGTTGCATGTCCAACAATGTCTTCACTGAGAAAGGCTACTTCATTCAGTCTTTTCTTTAGTTGCAGTCCTGGGAAACATGATTCTATTGAAGCTTTTCAAATAGGTTTATCATATTCAAAGTTTAGTGTTCAGAACTATCCACAGTATTATACCTGAGGATTTAATGAGATACAGTCTTTTTTATTTTCCCAGTGTAGCATCTGTCTTGGTTAGAACACTATGGCAATGTTGGCCTCAGTTGATCTTATGTCTTGCTATCTGTTGTGGTTTAACCCGGCAGGCAGCCAAACACCACACAGCCCCTCGCTCACTCCCCCCCCACCAGTGGGATGGGGGAGAGAATTGGAAAAAAAAAGTAAAATTCGTGGATTGAGATAAAGACAGTTTAATAGWACAGAAAAGGAAGGGAAAATAATAATAATAATAATAACAATGATGATAGAAGACACAAAATAAGTGATTCACAATGCAATTGTTCACCACCCACCGACCGATGCCCAGCCAGTTCCTGAGAAGTGGTCACTCCTCCCCGGCCAACTCCCCCCAGCTTATATACTGAGCATGACGTCATATGGTATGGAATACCCTGTTGGCCAGTTTGGGCCAGCTGTCCTGGCTGTGCTCCCTCCCAGCTTCTTGTGCACCTGGCAGAGCTTGGGAAGCTGAAAAGTCCTTGACTAGCGTAAACACTACTTAGCAACAACTAAAACATCAGAGTGTTACCAACATTATTCTCATACTAAATCCAAAACACAGCACACTACCAGCTACTAGGAAGAAAATTAACTCTATCCCAGCTGAAACCAGGACACTATCATTCACAGCTTTTTTTCCCCGAACAGCTGCAGCCTAGGATATTGTTGTTTATCCTATAATTATGCAGCTGATGATTTCTGCTTGAATATAGTATTTTGCAGTTGGTCCTGATGAATTCTATTAGGTTTCTTTTTCTCCTCAGAAATCTGAAAAAAAAACTTCAAGGCTCACTGTTATGGTCATATGTAGGGAATTGGACCAAGATTTTTGCAATKCACTGTGTGCCCAGTTTGACAGGTCTTAATTTTCAAGACTACTGAGTACATTGTAACAAGTTATGTTCTCTTGGCAATGCCTATTCATATCACAGCTTGATAAGTTTTCCATGAGGTTATCTGCTTTGTATTTCTAAAGAACATGTGCACCCGATATTGTAATGGTGCCTTGCATCCCCTTTTGCCTTGGCTGCAAGATCTATGAGATTCTATATGCTTTATACATGCTCATGTTGCATGCAGGTAAAACACAGGACACAACTGCAGTCAGTTCAAAGGAGCTGCTCATTTGCTTTGTTTTCAGTTTGAGATTAGGAACAACAAATGTTACACGGAAGTGATTTTTTGCCTCTTTTCTGTAAAGACAACTTCTCAGTCTTACTGAGATCCTACTGTTTTTCTCATTCTAGGCTTTTAGGTAGACATAAAGAAAAACCCTTTCAGCTTATGCACAGTACCAGTTTCCAAAGGTTTAACGTGTTACTTTTTCCCTTGTCCCAGCCAAGTAACTGTAAAAAGTTCCCACAGAAATGAATAAGATGGTTTCTAGCCACATACCTGCTAAATTGCACTTGCCAACCAAGTCTGTGCTATATGAGAAATTTTTGATTGTCTGGTTGTATCACGATTTCTTCCATAGTTATCCAGTGTTAATGCTTAACAAAGGATATTGCTTTTTGTTTCATGGCTTAAATTAATTTATGTTCAGTATCTTCTGTAGATAGCTAGAGGCCTTGACACTTCATTAAAAAACATTTCCTATTATACAAACTCCTAAAATAACTTGTTTTGTTTTTATTATTAGATATTATTCAGTATCCTTCCCAAACCTAATTCTGCTTTCTGAGCAGACTTTTAGAAAGATGATACATGCACAAACTTAGATTGATCTAATAAACATCTGTTAATTATGAGACTAATTGTAATTATATTGTTAAAACCAAATAATTTCAGTAAGACATGAGACATTCAAAATACAGCATGAGCACCCAAGCAAAGTCAAGTGTATCTACAAATCTACTCTATATCTGCTATATTCCCTCCTCAATTGTGGTTACTGTACAGTTCTCTGAAAACTGTTAATTTGGTGTTTCCTCTCTTTCTGCAGTGAACTATTTTTTTCCTAAAAATATCAACAACTATCTACCTATATATCTAGCACTAGTGTCAGTTTAGTTGAGCCTATTGCTTTATTTATTGCTCTGCTTTATTCATATAAGGTTTTCTCAAGTCTCTTAATCTTGGAACTGACCAACTGTATTTCACAGAAAATATTGAACTGTGGTTATTTCAGGCCTGGTTAGCTGTAATTTTTCAGGAAAGTTGCATAGTATTTTTTCTATTCCTTGACTGGAGTTTCATCATTCATAACATTCAGAAGACTTAAGAGCATTTGGCCTCTGAACCTCTGAAGAAGGAACAATGGGAACCAAGCTGGGAATTTTATGTACTTTAAAAGTTTTTCCTTTCTGAGCCAAACAGTGGTATGTAATGTATCACTCCTGCAGGAAAACAAAGGAGAGCCTCAAAGAGGAAGTTGTCAAAATCAAAGTGTAGCTTTCTACCCCTTTATCTATAGGTCATCTCCTTTATTTCAAAGTCAGTAGTAGGTCTCAATAGCTGCTTCAACCAGCCACGAGAGGGAGGCATAATTGCATGCATTCAAAGTATGTGACGAAGTAGGAATATGGATTTTACTCTCATGTTTTGTACTTGGCTACTCGGTCTGGTTTTGAGGTGAGCACTTGGTCTTGGCCCAAGCTGTGGGATGCACAGCTTTTTTTAACTGGACTGCTGTGAAAACCAGAAACTTGGTTACTCTGCTGTGTCAGTTGGTATCCTATCCCATGCTTGGTTTATGGAGAGCGACAAGAGCATGAGGCTTCAATTAAATTGAGCAAACTTCTGATTTTAATAGTTTAGGGAAAGGTAATTCAGTAATACATTCCTGAAGGCAGTCGGACTAAATATTGCCTTCCAAAAAAACCATGTCCTTCACATGGTCTTCAATGAGTGCTTCATGTCTGGGAGAATGAAGTACTTCAGCTTTTCTCGAAGGCAGACTTGTCTCTTCACAATTTATGTATTTCCTTTTGCTATGGGACTATAGCTACTGCTTTTAGTGGAAGACAGAGGAAACACCGTTGTGGGTCCCCTAAGGGTGAAGAAATGGCTCTAGAGATGTTCTACTCACTAGGTAGCCACATAAAAAATCCTAGGTAATCTAATTAGACTACTGGTTTGATTTTTTTTCTAAGGCTCAGTGTGTCATTGTACTGAGTTTTCTCAGCAGGAAGCACTTGGCTGGCTCTGGCTTTTACAAGCCAGCCAGATACTGCATGTGCTTTTTGTGTCTAGAAATCATGGTGAAGTGCTGGAAGTACTTTTGAGAAACAAGGAAAATAACAGGAGATAAAGGATCTCCTATAGAAACAGAGATGACATTGTTTTCATCAGCCATTGAGGGACCCATGCAAAATTCCTTTCCTGTCAGGACTGGAATTGGATGCACCTTTGCATAGTCATCCTAGATTTTAATGTTCTCAGAATAAGGAGAAGCTACAATTAACCCCAGTCATTTTTGAGGAAAGGAAATTTTGGAATGAAATTATTGCCTGTATTGTTGAAGTGCACATACGTGTTTGTGCTGGTTTTGACTGGGATGGAGTTAATTTTCTTCATAGCAGCTAGTATGGGGCTATGGTTTGGATTTGTGCTGGAAACAGTGTTGGTAATTTAGGGATGCTTTAGTTATTGCTGAGCAGTGCTTACACAGAGTCAAGGCCTTTTCTGCTTCTCACACCACCCCACCAGCGAGTAGGCTGGGGGTGCACAAGAAGTTGGGAGGGGACACGGCTGGGACAGCTGACCCTGACTGACCAAAGGGATATTCCATACCATATGACATCATGCTCAGCATATAAAGCTGGGGGAAGAAGAAGGAAGAGGGGGACATTCGGAGTGATGGCGTTTGTCTTCCCAAGTAACTGTTACACATGATGGAGCCCTGCTTTCTTGGAGATGGCTAAACACCTGCTTGCCGATGGGAAGTCGTGAATGAATTCCTTGTTTTGCTTTGCTTGCGTGCGCGGCTTTTGCTTTCCCTATTAAAGTGTCTTTATCTCAACCCATGAGTTTTCTCACTTTTACCCTTCCAATTTTCTCCCCCATCCCACTGGTGGGGAGTGAGTGAGCAGCTGTGTGGTGCTTAGTTGCCAGCTGGGGTTAAACCACAACAGTCCTTTTTGGCGCCCAACATGGGGCTCGAATGGTTCGAGATAATGACAGATTTGACTGGAATGTGCTAGACTGAATTTATAGCTGTTATTGCTGTTTAGCTGTTAATGGGCAGGCTCCTGTGCTTGCCATGGGGCTTGCTTGCCAACTGTGGTGCTTAGTTGCCGGCTGGGGTTAACCACGACAATGTTGCAGTGAAATTTAGTAAATATTAAGAGAATATTTCTCAATCTGTTTGATGTGAGAATTACTTGGTTTGGGTACAAGAGTAGCATTAATAGCAGTTACTGGAATTTGAGCAAATGGCAGAAAGATTACTTAAGGCTGCATTGTGATAGAGTCAAAGGAAATGGAGCCATGTGTCATGACAATCCTGTATGAACTGAAAATAAAGAGGAAAATTCTACTGGCTTCTGATAGCTATATATTGTACCAGTTGGTCCAGTTACTACAATATCTGAGCATCTCAGTCTTTAATGTGTGTAGCTTCAGAACTTCTGTACAACTAAAATTGGGTTTAAAGATCAAAATCAACTTCTTAAAAAACACTCAGAATGTGAGATCCTGTTCTTAAGAAGAGTTTGCCTACATAAGGGAGCAGGGAGTTGGACTCAATGATCCTTATGGGTCCCTTCCAACTTGAGATATTCTATGATTCTATGATATCTGAGCAGTGCCTTGAAAATGAAGATGTCAGAATTTTATCCACTTCCTTGCTTGGTATGCATATGGTATCTAATGCAATGAGATTTAGATGTTACTCCAGCTGCCATCTCCCCTTAAGATGCATTTTGGGTTCTGGGGAAACATATTCATTCTGTCCTTCCCATCTCCACCTCCAAGGTGTGTAATCTTCTTCTCTCACCTCCTCCTGTGTAATCTTCTTCTCCCTGGCATCTTCTATACATATTCCCTACACATAAGCAGACAGTGGTAGAAGCTCCTTTGGTTTGATGCTAGCTGGAAGGCGTTGTGGCAGTGTTCACCCTGAGCGGTACTCTGGATTCCTTTATATTACTAAACCCAAAAGTACCTGCCTGGCTACTGCCTCCTCACTGAGAGTTAGCTACTGTTATAATACTGCAATATAATATGGAGTCAGACCTGTGCTCTTCCAGACCTGTGTTCTTTTAATATTGAATACATTCAAAGTGACAGATATGGATACAAAATCCGTCACAGCAGAGAGAATGAATGTATGTCGTGGTTTAACCCCAGCCAGCAACTAAGCACCACACAGCCGCTCGCTCACTCTCCCCCGGTGGGATGGGGGAGAGAATCGGAAGGGTAAAAGTGAGAAAACTCATGGGTTGAGATAAAGACACTTTAATAGGTAAAGCAAAAGCCGCGCACGCAAGCAAAGCAAAACAAGGAATTCCTTCACTACTTCCCATCGGCAGGCAGGTGTTCGGCCATCTCCAGGAAAGCAGGGCTCCATCACGCGTAACGGTTACTTGGGAAGACAAACGCCATCACTCCRAACGTCCCCCCCTTCCTTCTTCTTCCCCCAGCTTTTATATACTGAGCATGACGTCACATGGTATGGAATACCCCATTGGCCAGTTGGGCTAGCTGTCCTGACTATGCTCCCTCCCAGCTTCTTGTGCACCTGGCAGAGCTTGGGAAGCTGAAAAGTCCTTGACTAGTAGACTACTTAGCAACAACTAAAAACATCAGCGTGTTATCAACATTCTTCTCATACTAAATCCAAAACATAGCACTATACCAACTACTAGGAAAAAAAAAAAATAACTCTATCCCAGCTGAAACCAGGACAATGTAGTACTGATAATTAAAAACAAGGAAAATGGCACAATGAGTCTGCTTCTCCTTTGGTTAAAAGCTTTAAAAAATTGAAACTAATGGGAATTGAATAACTTCGAATAACAATGGTTTAATGGCACTGATGATCAATTTGTGGTATTTTTCAGTACAGGTAGCTTAGGAATGTATACAGTTGTTTTTTTTTTTTTTTTTTATTTCTGTGATTATGTGTGCTAGAACAGCTTCTGTGACTGATAAGAAACTAAAATGTTAAGCCTGAGTCAGGCCTGAGTCAGGCCACACGTAGCTCTAGTCTGCAGCTGTGCAGCTTCTCCAGTCCACAGTTGCTATCAGTCACATGCCCTGGGTGAATGTACCTCTCCAGGCATTAGTGCACCATCACACTTATATCTATGCTTGTCTGAAGACCGCAGCTTTCTTTTTCCTAATGTCACATTGCAGAAGGACATTGAAGGGCTGCTAAGTATACCAGATGATAGATAGAATATCTTTCCTGTCTGTAGAATGGAGAAGAGAAAGTAACATGGCAAAGTAATGCTAGCAACAAACGATGTCATTCCTCACTCTCTCATGCATAATAGGCTGAAGGACTTTGGCACCGTTTAACTCAAATACGGTATTTTATTTATGTTCCTTCTCAGATTTGAGTTGTTGCAGAACTCTTATCTTGGATGTCAACAGCTTATTTACTATTGAAGTTTCATGAGTAAGCAAATGCTTGTTTAATTCCAAAGGGAAAGAAAAACATTTTAAAAAAATGCCAACCCTGTGCCAGTATTAAGTCTGTAGAATTGTCAGGAGACAATTAAGAGAAAAGTTTTTTAAGAGAAAACTTAAAAACATATATTGTAATGAAAAAAAAAGCAAAACTTTGTAAGACAATTCAGTTGACTTATGGTGGTCGCAAATGTTGTAATAGTTAGCTTAGAGTATATGTAAGGCAGTGAAAAGTAGGTAAATACAGTGTGTATCTGAAGAGTCAGTTAATCAGAATGAAGATTTTGGAGCTTAGAGAAGAAGATACACAATGTTTTAACTGAAAACCAGGATTTGATAAAAGCTGAAAAATAGATTTATATAGCATGAACAAAAATATTAATTGAAGCTATTCGGTATCTTTATATATGTAAATGGTAATCTCATTCCATATTGTGAAATGTTTTGGGCTCACTCCATTCAGATGCTCTTTTAACACATATTTTGGTATTCACCTTTCCTAAAGGACTGAGGTCAACACAGCTGTAACCGTATTCTTAGATGTATCACCTTTGTATCACCTTTGGGAACTTCAGAATCTACAGTTTTGCTAATACTAAGTACATTACATATACTATCCTTGTGGGTATTCCTCTGGTTTTTTTAAGGGGGAAGATGAGCTCATCAAACTTTATGGTATTTCTTATTTGCTACTTATGCAATTTAGTAGGGATAATCTTATCCCAGTTTTGTTAAGCATACAAATACACATACCTGTGTTTTTTACCTGCAAAAGGAATTCATCCAAGTCAGGGAAGTAAATTTTAAAAATTCAGTTATCTTGTAATAGCTGTATTTCTCTTTGGTCTTTAATGATTAAATGTCAAAATCTTTAATGAGTAATTTAATAAAATAGTGAGAAAGGTATATCCAGTACTAAGCAGATCTATATGAAATAGAGAAATTGTAAATAACATTATATAAATCATCTTCTATTTAACTTTTTTTGCTCTTTTACACAAAAATAAAAGTTCTGTAAATAATGGAAGACTAGTTTTATATATTATACTTCAGCTTAAAAAAATGTCATGAATGCAGGGATTTTTAAGGGAACACTTTCTTTCACTGCCAAGAATAGAAATTCATGGTATACAGTAGCACATTACTATATGACAGCAATATAATATTAATAGCCAGCACTTTCAATTATAAGTTTTTTTTAAAGGTCTTAGGATCCAACTTTGAGTCAATCATTAAAGCCTAGTGGGATAGATTAACCTGCCATTTAGATCTTGAGAATTAAAGGTAATGTTCTTGATTTAGAGTAGATTTCTCTTGCTTACTCTGGCAGAGCAAATGCACTAGGGATCTTACTGTTGGAAATATGTAAACATTTTCATGCGCTGCAAAGGAAGTATTAGTAAATTTATTTACCTTTCTAACAGGAACTTTCTGTGTTTTGGGACTTGGACAGAATTTGTCTAGTAGCTGAAAGGCTGAACACAGGCAAATGGTAGATGTTTCAAAATAACTTAAAATGGAAATTCTATAATTTAAAACACCCCTACTTTTCAATTTTTTTTTTTTTCTTTTTTTAAGTTAAGAAAATCATGATCTTTTTAAAAGAATGTGCAGAAAGATAGGAAGGTGATAGGGAAATTACTAACAGTGAGTCTGATCCAAAAACCCTTTACTGAATTCAGAAAATATTTTAATTTTATGGACATTGGATCAGGCTTTACTACTTTTCCTATACCATAGTAAATGTATGTGTATGTATGCAGACTCAGACACTCTCTAAGGGTGATCATAAACTACTCCTTTACGAAGGAAAAACGAGGCTACTGGAGTGGTTGTACAAAATCATGGATTGTTATTTCACAGTTGCAAGAACTGAGATTATTAAAAGTTTAGTTGCGATGAAGACACCACGTTGACTACCCATGCAAGGCTTTTGCAACACTTTGTTAAATAGCCTACACCTGGTCTTGTTAATTTGATGTTGTAAAGATTGGATTATTATAAGCATATTACCTGTAGATAAGCAAGTCTTTAGATCTCCTTTTTCCAGTGCCAGCAGCCACCTTTCAGTCCAGAGGTGGACCTGACACCTTGGAAGGTCTCAACTAGAGTAAGTTCTCAAAAAAATAGTGTGACTGGCATTCCTATCTTCCTTCCCTCTCATCAGGAACTCCTAGCTGAAGAAGACAGGAGCACTAGGCTGTCAAGTTCTTGTTACAGAAAAGGTAAGTAAGAGGGACAGCCTTCTTTTGGTCTCTAGGAAGTTAGAAGATAGATGCTGCCATCTCACTAGTGCTTCTGTAATGGTTCTGCTAGTGCTGACTCTCTAACAAGGGATCAACGAGACGTTTCTGGTTTTGCTTTACCCAGTTGCAGCATCTTGTTGCTGACTGTTTTGCAAAGATCAGGGTCAGATGATTTCTGTGCATTGTCACTGATGGTCCTATTAACAGACGTGTTCTCTGTTCTACATCCTCCATCTCTTGATGGTTACTAGATATCTGTTTGTACTCTGAACCTTAGATGTCTTCATCACGCTAGCTCTTTTTTTTTGTATTAGTTTTGTGCTTTTGCATGATTTACATATAAAATCTGTGATGTTTTTGCACTTCAGCAGTCATAAAACAATGTCACAATAATAAAAAAATCTCTATTTGTTGAATGCTGATTTAAGCATACTTTAACAATTTTCTTAAACCACTGGCATGCTGATTTGATGTATCAGGTTGCTGAAATATTCAAAGCACACAGAAGAGGAAGTGAAGGTGAGGGGAAGAAAGTATTTTGTCTTGTAACCCAGCATGACAGGCATAAATTGTCTGTTACTCTTTGAGTGAGCTACTGACATGGTTGGTCACTGAAAACTCTGAGCCTGAATCCAAATAATAAAGGCATTGACTTTGAAAAGACCTAAGCATGCAAATAACTTTAATCTCATGAATACTCCTATTGATTTTGATGAGGCTGTAGAAGTTCATAAAGTCCTGTGGGTGCATAAGCTTTAGGATCCAAGCCCGAGGCCAGAGATGATCTCATTATTTCAATGTTTGAGATTCTGTAAGACAACAAAGAACATACCTCACAATTCAGTTCACATTTAGCAAAGGTATTTTCTTTTTATTACTTTTTCTTTCCAGGTCTAGAATTTCAGTTTTAGCACAGATAGACTGAGAACTGGCACAGGTCAGAATTTTGTCCTTGGCAGAGAAATATGTAGTAAAGAAAACGAAAACAKCTCTTATCCATATCAATACAAATATGCAAATGATGAATGTGTCAGAAAATATTAGTTGTGCACTACCTAAAGAATTGATAATAGCATTACTAATACTATGATCACCTCTTGTGGAAGAAAAGATGTGAGAGCCTTTTGAAGTACGAGGCATTTCTGAAGTTGAACTAAGCTGTCTTAAGCTATTTCCTAATTAATTTAAGTATCTGTGAAGGCAATTGCTCCAAAATCTAGGTGAGTTAGACCACTTTTTGACCCTGCTAATTCATCATCTGTAACATATCCATCTACTGTGTTACTCAGCAATAGCTGTCTAGAGGGCCTCATCTTGTTATTGAAGCATAAAATGTAAATGAGAGGTGGAAGGCACAGGTCCCCTTGACCTTTGTCAGCCTTAGTAAGAAACCAAGGGACTGTGTATGTCTAACAGCCATATGTCACAGTCTCTAAGTCAGGCTTAATGGCTGGCAGGTCATATTTATTTATGATACCTAAAAATCTTGTAGTAGATCAAAATAGGTACATTACCAAAGCATACCTCAAATTATGGTTCCTGCAACTGAGCTTTGTTTCTTATTTTTGTCTTTGCTGCATCAATATTGTAGTAATCTGTACATTTAGACTGTCTAAAATATGGAAAGGGAAAACAGAGGTGCTTCCTGTGCATTTCGTATGGCTTCCTCTGATGGTTCATTGTGTCTGTTTTCAGTATAAAATCAGGTAACGTGGAATCTGATGTGTATTTGGAGAACACAGCTGGGCAAGAATGCCAGCTGACTAACTGCAAACATCAGCATGAATTTAAACTGGCCCTAGGTGAAGGTGATGGGGTTTGTTTCTACTCCACAGAGCTAAGAAATACTGGAGTTGCCTGCTACAAAAAAAAAGTCTCACATCCAATAGCATACTATCATTAATGGCAATCAGAAAAGATTCTTTAGTCTGAGCTCAAATAAAAGAAAGGTGTTTTCCTATAAGCCATTCAAATTCCTGATTTCCTTGATTTTTTGACTGAAATAGCCTGATTCTATTGATCTAAGAGCTCTTTTTGTGGGTTTGTTTGGGTTTTTTTTCCTTATGAGCAGCTTTTTAGTAAGAAGGGAACACTGTAAAAGTTGGCAAAATTATGTGATTGAAGGGTAAGTATGGGAAAGCTGATGGAACAAAATGCCAGTTACCTTGAGCTGATAAACACAGATATA
>JAYKAV010003353.1:33178-107623 GCA_035582835.1 Phoebastria nigripes
CGTGCTTTGTCTATGATCGCGTGAGCAACAATCGGGAAGATATAAATAAGAAGAAGTTGTGTAAATAAAGGTCTCCGCTCTGCACTATTCCTGGAGTCCGTGATTCATTCCCTTCAGGTAAGATTTTGAATTTTTCAAAATTCTGTGGTTTTATTTAACTGTCCATTAGATAAAAATAGACCCATTGCGTTCTTAACAGCCACTATTTACAAGTTAGAACACAAATTCCTTCTATTCCTTTTATAATATGAATTCAAAATATTGAAGAAGTAGTTACCAAAGTCATATACTTATTCCTTTTATACTGAAACCTTGGATTACATGGTATCCTTGTTTTGCTTAGTTTCAATGATTATGAGAGTTTTCAAGCAGCATGGTGGAAAACTTTCAATGAACTGTTTTACCTCCTCTTTTTCTACATTGCTTCTATTTTTGAAAACACTATTACCATTTCATTTAGTGAGAATTCCTTTTCAGTTTGAACTTTAATAAAACCCATAAGCACATTTCAAATTGGTGACTGAAAATTAATACCTTAATCCCATAATTGATAAGTAAATTAAAATGATACGACAAAGTTGAAGGAATCCTGCATGTTTGAATTTAAATACTTCTTTTTTGGCACCTAGTATTGGAACTTGGGCTTAGAGTTTTTTCTGTTTGCTTTCAAGCACTTTCTGCAGATTTTTACAGAACTAGAAGCTGATTTCAAATTTGATGGATAGCATTTTAGTCACACTTTTTATTACCACAAAACCTAACTGTGCATTTCAGTGGAGACTGTACCTTTCTGTTTTACATTTTTTTGCTGCTATTTTTGTTCAAATATGTTACTTCCAGACTGAATTTGAGTCCATGCAGCCACTGCGGGTTTAGTAAGGATAATTTTTGCTGGTCAAGATACACAGCATTCCTGAGAAAATAACTTGTCTGTGTCATAGGTCACAAGAAGTGAGCACTGCACTCCTTGATTTTAATGTCTCAGGCACTCAGAAGTGCCTGAAGAGTCCATGTCGAATGTGTGTTAGGTATGGAGAGCTAGGAAAGAAACAAAAAGCAAATGGAAGGAGAAACTAACTTTTTTCAGAGTAGCAAAATAAAAAAAAAAAMCAACCTCAAATTTTACCAAAACAAAGATAAAGCAGTCTTACTACTGAAAGTACCAATGTTTTGATGGAGGGACTGTAAATCCTAAAAAGGAATCACTAGAACTAGTTTCATGCAATGCAGTTTCAAAAGGAAAGCTATTGGCAGGCACAGACAGTAGACACATACATGTGCATCTGCATTAATCGACCGCCTCTTTCTGCCGAAGTAGTATCAGGCAATTAAAAGATTAATTACAACAGAGAGGGGTAATGTATTCAAATGTCCTATAATAAGGGCTCCACACCGATGCTGAATTCTTTGGATGCAAATTGTTATGCAGCACAAAGGAATAGTTACAATAAGTAGAAGGCAGGCTGCTGACCTTGTTGAAGATTAAAAATATGTAACATTTGACAATGGCCTTATTATAATATAAAAAAGAGTGTGCATGAATTAGTTTGACTTCATAAACTATTTTTTAAAGTATTTCAGTATGTCCTCTTCACCCAGTGTACCCCTCCTTAATGTGGACTTATGAACCATACTTTTTATTAGCTCTAGTTTTGTACTTCAGCTTAATGTACATTATTAAGAAATATTCAGCACCTGGGGAACATCATGAATTTGTCAGTGTGGTTAGATGTTCAGTTCAGATGGGAGTTGGCCATCTCTTAAATATTTTAAATGCTTTCTCTTCTGTATTATTTTTAATTCTTTTTAAAATACAACTTTTTATTTTCTTCATAATACTCACGTTCAGCATTTCTTGTCAGTTTTTTTATTATCAGTGCAGCATAGCTGGGAAAAACTTCTAAAAATTTTATACTGATGGATTGATTTTAGAACAATGCATAAGCTAACCCATTTTTAATTTCCTAGGCTCACCTTTCACCTCAGGACCTTTAAAATGGCTCATAGCAGATCTGCCACTACATTTTTATAAAATTAGTTAAATTTGGATCTCTGGATGTGAATTAAACTCCATTTGTAGTGAAGTTCTGTACTGGTTTTGGCTGGGATAAGAGTTAATTTTCTTCATAGCAGCTGCTATGGTGCTGTGTTTTGGATTTGTGACCAAAACAGTGTTAATAATACAGGGATGTTTTAGTTATTGCTGAGCAGTTCTTACACAGAGTCAGGGCCTTTTCTGCTTCTCACACCACCCCACCAGCAAGCAGGCTGGGGGTGCACAAGAGGTTGGGAGGGGACACAGCTGGCACAGCTGACCCCAATTGACCAAAGGGATATTCCAGACCATATGATGTAATGCCCAGCAATAAAAGCTGGGGGAAGAAGGAGGAAGGGGGGGACATTGGGAGTGATGGTGTTTGTCTTCCCAAGTAACTGTTACACATGATGGAGCCCTGCTTTCCTGGAGATGGCAAAACATCTGCCTGCTGATGGGAAACAGTGAATGATGCAGTCCTGTGCTGCATCAAAAGAAGCATGGCCAGCAGGTTGAGGGAGGTGATTCTGCCCCTCTCCTCTGCTCTGGTGAGACCCCACCTGGAGTACTGTGTCCAGCTCTGGAGTCCTCAGCATAAGACAGACACAGACCTGTTGGAGCGGGTCCAGATGAGGGTCACAAAAACAAGCAGGGGGATGGAACGCCTATCCTATGAAGAAAGGCTGAGAGAGTTGGGGTTGTTCAGCCTAGAGAAGAAAAGGCTTCGGGGAGACTTTATTGCAGCCTTTCAATACTTAAAGGGGGCTTATAAGAAAGATGACGGCAAACTTTTTAGCAGGGCCTGTTGCGACAGGACAATGGGGAATGGCTTTAAACTAAAAGAGGGTAGATTCAGACTAGCTAGAAGGAAGAAATTTTTTACGCTGAGGGTGGTGAAACACTGGAACAGGTTGCCCAGAGAGCTGGTAGATGCCCCATCCCTGGAAACATTCAAGGTCAGGTAGGACGGGGCTGTGAGCAGCCTGATCTAGTTGAAGATGTCCCTGCCCATGGCAGGGGGGTTGGACTAGATGACCTTTAAAGGTCCCTTCCAACCCAAACTATTCTATTCTATGATTCTATGAATTCCTTATTTTGCTTTATTTGTGCACACAGCTTTTGCTTTCCCTATTAAAGTGTCTTTATCTCAACCCACAAGTTTTCTCACTGTTACCCTTCAGATTCTCTCCCCCATCCCACCGTGGGAGTGAGCGAACGGCTGACTGGGGCTTAGCTGCTGGCCAAGGTTAAGACAAGACAAGTTCTAAATGAGGGATGGACATTTCAGACTTTGACTTTAGTCAGAAAAGAAGTGGATAAGCTTAAGAACAAATTTTATATTCAGTTTGCTATTGTTTCTAATTTTAGATAACTTGAATAATTACTAAAACAAGTTGGATAAACCAACTTATCCTTGTCTCTATTACATCTGTTCATAATATCCATTTATATGAATTCACGGAATTTTACTTTAGACTAAAAAAAAAAAGCAAATATCTTTTGAATAAATTAGTTATTTTATAATAGGATGTTTTTCTTTTTCTTACAAATATCCATAGTAGATATAAGAACAACCTTAAGGTTTTCATATCACTATTAAGTATGGCTGAGGAGCTTTAGATTGAATCCAGTCTCTACAACTTTATTTACAGTAGTCATCAAATGAATGCATACTGATGTCCTCTCTTTAACTGTCAGTGGAAGTCAGTAAGTTCACAAACCATGCCTAAATGTCCTCTGAACTGTTTATTAAATTACTGTCACTGAATTGTACAGGTTTCTTCGGCTTCATAACACACCAGAAAATGGTTGGTTGTAGCTGTGGAACAGCTAAACCAAAAATTAACAGCTTTGCATATTAATAGAAACTTCTTTTCTTACCTGGTTTTTACATAACTGCATTACTTGAAGTTGTTCTTTTAAGCTGCGAGAAGATAAACACTAGGTAGTGTCCATCTCAGATCATGGTAGCTTTCTGATTACCTGAAAAATTAAAATAGGAACCTGTACTTTGTTTGAGTTCTGCATAACCATTGTTCAAAATAAGCAGAGTAAGTCTAACTAAAATTAAAGTTTAACCAATATTCCCTTAGATTCAGTCCTTCTATTGTCTCCATAACATACATGTTAAGCACGTCTAATGACCACCTACCAATTTGCAGGTGTCTTGAAAAGTAAGAGTTACGGATACAATTATCTTCAGTCCTGTTTAACTACATGTGTTCAAACCACAATGGAATTAATTCAATTGAAAATTATCACAAGAAATCTAGCTTATTAGCAAATAATATCTAAATTAGTGTTGCCAACTGCATAAAGCAAATATGTGGTATCAGGTAAAACTCCTTCCCTTCAGTGTACTAATCAGCGTTGCCACTGCCCTCTACGGATTATTGGTGAGGAAAAGTAGATCAGGTAATATTTAGCTAGCAATAATAGCTGTGCGAGAACTCTGGGGTAATGTAAGCTTGTCTCATGTATACACATGACCACTGCATCTTTTGGCTGTGATGAGGTCCTGTCAAGTCACTGCACTGTTAGGAGCAACATTTTCTATCGCCAGGAAGATGTAGTTGGTGAGCTTATACCTCTGGTCTTTATTTCTTTCAAGTGTTTTCTAACTAGACGGCCTTAGTTGTTACTGCTTCTCTACTGCCTGTGATTCCAGCAAATACATGAAGTGCAGCGTATCTTGTTTCTTCATTAGACTTTTTTAATGTAAATGTTCTTTTTATTAATGCTTTTTTGTCCTACATTCTCCCCTACTACCAAACCCTTAATCTGAATAAAAGGCAAGGGACCTCAAGGGCCAAAACCTGTTTTGACTAGACTCTCAAAATTTCATATCTGTAGTTAGTAGTTCATAAACAAAAAAATTATTTCTGACTGATGGAAAATAAAATTCCAAAATCATTATTTCTTTTTAAAAACAAACTAGGGGAAAAAAAAATCTCTACTCATTTTCTTATTGGCACATTCAAAACAGAAAGTGAAATATATATTAAAAGCTATACCTCTGAAATTCTGAAATCATATGTCAAAAACTGATAAATTTAATCACCAAGTTTTTCAGCATCAGCGTACTTTGACAGGGTGAACAAAAAAGATGTTTCAGAAGTTGTGAAAAAAGGCAAGTGGAGAAATAGGTCTGCAGCTCACAGTAAATATTACTGCAGGCAAAATGTATTGCCTAGAAACAGCAGTTTTTCAAGTCATTTAGAATCTGGAATATAGACTCACAGGTCCTTTACATGGAAAGCATTTGCTTTTTTTCTGCAATTGGAACTTTCTGTAGCACTCAGGCTTGCATACAGCTTGGTTGTACTGTGGTCTAGACTTTCTTTAGCAGTATGTCCTGGAATTCTGTATAGCACAAAAATAAAAATTATGACTCAGTATAAATGTAAATTCCCTATAGTGGCACACTGTGTTGAAGCATACTGTTTTATTTCATTTTGTTCTGTCTCTTTGCATCAGCAATCACAGATCCAAGCGAGAGATAGAGTCCAAACCCTCACCCAAAAAAGCTTTCTGCACCCCATCTAAGATGCTAAAATGTAAACATTGTGCCATCTGGAAACCTGTTAATGGCTTACATACCACATACATTACTAAAAACAACATGATACTCCATTTTTATGTTATTATACAAAGCAAAATTATTATTCTTCTTTATCCTTTGTGTTTAAAGGAAACTATGATAATTCTTCATGTGCTACAGTTAAGATTGCTACTTGCTACAGCCTGTCTGTATGATTAGTCAGCTTAACAAAACACCTTACTAGCTGATATATCTTGGTCTGATTCAAGCCTGACTGGGAAACAGTTAGCCTACTGTGGGTTTTGTTTAATCTCACCAAGTAACTTGGTTAGATGACATACTCAAATTCAAAGCATTTCTCAGCAGAAGCAACACGGCCACTCGGGAAATGTTTGGAGGAATCAGGGAAACCAGAGATTCAGTTCTCTGCTCTTTTACTCTCTCTCTGTTTTGGGAACTGTGGGTACAATTCAGCTTTCAGGAGGGTGAATGAAGTATGTCTTCACACTTGGCATGAAGTAATTATTTCCAGTCTTCAAAATAAAATATTCAGGATGTTCTCAAACTAATTTATCTTCCTCTGAGCCTAAATAAAATGCTGAAATAACTGTAAGTAAAATGGCTTGTCCCAAACTCCCTTGTGTTGCTGAAATGGCAGACAGAAGGTGAAACCTCAAATATGGTTAGGTTGATAAAAGAAACTGCATGAAAATAGACTACCACTTTATTTCTGTAGTTTTAAGTACCTCATATAATAAGGATAATAACAAGAAGGTCCAGCCTTTTTCAAAATCATGCATTATCTAAAATAATGTAAAATGTTTACCAGAAATAATTTACTTATAAAGATTAGGGATGAAAAGTCTGGGGATTTCATTCTCTCCTGGACTGTCTGACAGGCATAATGCAAGAAACATTTTGGTACAGTGATAAGAGGAGCTTGACATAACCTTGCATTTGCCAGTCTAGACTCCTAGATGGCCAAAATAGATACTTACGTAGATCTAAGCAATTATGAAAATTTGTATAACTTATGAAATAGTAATTAAATCAAGAAGTTAACATGTCTCTAGATACTTGAAGTACCATCACTTTTTTTTTCTGCCCAAATTGATACTTGAAATTTAAAGGTAACACTTGTCATGGTATATCAATTTCAATAATTACAGTTAAAGGTTTCTCTATGTCAAAGTTTTACTAAAGATGTTTTTCCTTATGATGGAGGAGAAAAAATGGTGCAGAAACAACATTCTTAAAACTTGAAGAACTATGACTTTCAAAATTATATGTGATTTCTCTGCAAGAGTTTGCACGAACAGCAATACACTTCATTTTGGGCAATATTTCTTCTTCGTGAAGTCAGTCTTCTTCCTCATTATTGTTCCTGATTTATAGGAAGCTATTGTGAGATGGGGTAAGAGAATGCAAGTTTCCATGCTTCCTGTACAGATGGCATCCCTGTATGTCCCTTAGATCAAGTATAGGTATATCTTGTCCCAGTTTTCCCAAAGTCACACTAGAATCTGCAGCTTCATTGAAACTGAACAGAGGGAAGGGTGGAGATCATGGTATTTGAGATGAAGAAGCAATTGGACATCAAAACCCTTCTGTTTCTAAATGGTAGTTACATGCTGCTAGTCTGGACTGCACAGTGTTTTTTGGATATCTGTTCTTATCAAGGGTACAAAGTATGTGTGTTTTATGGCAAATTGCCACGTCAACTGTGCTTGTGTGGATGGTTTGGTGGCTGAAATAAAAAAATTGAACTTTCTTTTTTTTTTTGCAAGTCACATAAAATATCTCATTTGACCCAAATGAAATGTATAAATTGGCAGATATTTTATATCTGTATTTTTTCTCTGAGTAAATCGCTCTGTTCAGAAACAGTTCAGATGACTTTCACTTCCATTTTGGGCAAAGAAATTATTCATCTGAAAATCTTCTCCCAATCCTGATTAGCACTGCACAATATTAGACTCCTGAAGTCCAAATATACTAAACTTGATTGCTTTGGTTCGTACCTTTTGAACAATATACATTCCCTGGGAAACTGCTGGGTACAAAGCACAGCAGCCCCATTGTTTAGCAAGTCAGGTTACATGGTCAGAGTTTTTTACACTCTGCTTCGGCATCCCACAGGGACCCAGGTGAGGATTTTGACTTTAATATTCAAAGCCCTTTATGGGACTAGACTGTGCTATTTCAGACATCTGGATAACATTTTCTCTTCCTCAGGTTAACCCTGATTATTGGTGTGGCCTGATGATAGAAGGGTAGAAAATTGCAGAAATATTGTGATAAATGTCAATTTTGGCCTTGCTTCTCTACTGTAATATCTTGTCTATTTTATTAAGCAGGGCTTGTGAAGGTTGAACTGTTTTCTGTGGTTGTAGAGAATAAACACTTGTTATTTGTTTGATTTTGTTTATGATATCCAGGTAGTGTTCACAGCATCCCTGACAAGCATCAGATTTTGACAAAAATTTGTCACAATACAGGGGGGGCAAAATGTGTTCTTATTTTGACTGGTTAGATATGCTGGTATGTTGTCTGGAAATCCAGGCAAGATTTAAGCAATTTTGTCTTTCATTGGGATATCAGATCTATTAGAAAACAATAGGAGTCAGCTACATTCCCTGAGGCTTCCCACGCATCAGATTTCCCTTTCAGTAACCTTTCAAAATCAGTCAGTCACAAATGGTCTTATTCTAGAGCATACTGGCATCTAACCTTTGTAAACTTGGACACTGGAGAGAATTAAAAAAGCAAAGTGTAAAAAGAGATACAATCTTCCATTTCAAAATGTTATCATTTCTGAAAGCAGCAACAATTTCATGACATACGAAGTTCAAAGTTGTGCTAGCTTACTTTTCCCTTCACTTTTCTTATCTTTTAACCTTAATAATTACTTATGCTTGTCCATATTAGCTGTTAATTTGTCACACTTTAAATGTTTTTAAAAATGTAGAATAAATGCTTATATGGGAACTTGAGAGGTTATGCCTTCGTGGACAGAGAATTCCACAATATTAGTTAGGGATATAAAGTCCTGGGTGCTGGGTCATCTTATAAGATGCTGCAGAAAAGAGTGTTTCTGTTGAAATACGCTGAACTACTCTAACTTACTGCAGTGGGCTGCGTGGCCCCTTACATACAGTGTTTGTGTAACTTGAATCTGCTAGATCTGGTCACAGTAACAGAGTTCAATCTCTGTGGTTCTTCCAAACACTGGCTTCCTTAAGCAAAGGGACATAATAATATATCATATATAGCAGATGACCAAAAAGAGAAAAATCAGGCAATCTTTTTGTGTATTCTTTGAGTTTTCTCAGTAAAATATGTAAACTAATTGTTATTTTTTTCCCCTAAAGTTGCCAAAGTCTTCAAATCCATTCCAAACCTCTGATTTCTTCATAGCTGATAGTGAGGGATAATTCAAATTCACACAGATATCACAAAATTTCAGCCATTGCAGTCTTGTCCTCCCTCTCCCCCTGTTGTGGTTTAAGGTAGTTTGGCAGTCAGCCAAACACCACACAGCCACTCGCTCACTCCCCCCCCACCAGTGGGATGGGGGAGAGAATAAAAAAAAAAAGTAAAATTCATGGGTTGAGATAAAGAGAGTTTAATAGGACCGAAAAGGAAGGGAAAATAATAACAATAATAATGATAAAAGAATATACAAAATAAGTCATGCACAATGCAATTGTTCACCACTCACCAACCAATGTCCAGCCAGTTCCTGAGCAGCAATCCCTGCCCCCCAGCCAACTCCTCCAGTTTATATACTGAGCATGACATCATATGGTATGGAATACCCCGTTGGCCAGTTTGGGCCAGCTGTCCTGGCTGTGCCCCCTCCCAGCTTCTTGTGCACCTGGCAGAGCATGGGAAGCTGAAAAGTCCTTGACTAGTGTAAGCACTACTTAGCAACAACTAAAACATCAGTGTGTTATCAACATTCTTCTCATACTAAATCCAAAACACCGCACACTACCAGCTACTAGGAAGAAAATTGACTCTATTCCAGCTGAAACCAGGAGACCCCCTCATATAGTTTGTATATGATGTCTTTCTGCCTTGTTTTAGGGCTTTGTGGTGCTCTAAAAACAAATATTGAGAGGTAACAGCAGCATAATTAGAAAAATCATATTACCTTACTAATATCCCTCATGTGTTTAAAGTCACCATTGCTAGCATTGCCAAATACCTTTTAAAAGGGAAAATACTAGTTATTCAAGCAATCTCTTCAAGGTAAATGCATGTAAGTGTCATATTCATAGATCAGAAGGGACCAGTGTGAGTTTTGATTCTTACCTTCTGCATGATGCAGGCCAATGTTTTTTGTGAGAATTCTAACAGATACGTATTTTGGAACATTTTCTGGATGGAAATGTATGGAAAAGAGGAAGGAAGGGATCTGTGGTAGAAACAGAAAGCTCACTCTGCTTCCTACACGGTTTCCCTAAAAATCCATTTCTACTGCAGTTCTCATCTCAACAGACCTTTGTCCTGATGCAGTACAGAAAGCCTTGAATAAAGCAGCTGATCTTAAGTACACACATTTTGGATGATGGAAAACACATTGTGGATGTTTATCAGTTGTACAGTGGTTAATAAATAGTAGGCAATAAGGGACATACATAATGTTTTGTTGCCTTAAAAGATTTCTCTTAGCATTTCCTGGAGTTCCTTCGCTTTCTCACACTGCAATATTTACACAGTAGTAACAGCTACTGTARCACACTGTAAGCACTTTATCTGATAGAAATTTTGCCTGAAATCCCCAAAGGGAGATCCTGAGCAAGGGTGCACAGTATTTAAACCCTACTTTAAGGAGTACAAGGAGGAGGTGAACAACTGCTAGACCCATATTGTTATTGCACTACTCCCCTTGTAATTTATGTAGGCTAAAGAAACACACATAATATGCAGTGCATACGTTTTGCTTGCATGCACAGCTTTTGCTTTCCCCGTCAAGCTGTCTTTATCTCAGCCCAGGAGTTTTCTCACTTTTACTCTTCCGATTCTCACCCCCATCCCACTGAGGGGGAGTGAATGA
This sequence comes from Phoebastria nigripes, assembly GCA_035582835.1. NCBI lineage: Eukaryota > Metazoa > Chordata > Aves > Procellariiformes > Diomedeidae > Phoebastria > Phoebastria nigripes. Next base: position 43,817 of record JAYKAV010003353.1, read on the forward strand.
GCAGCTGGGTGGGGCTGAGCTGCCTGCTGGGGTTAACCCACAGCATTTCAACAGTAGTCCACAGCACAASCCAGAGCTGCTACCATAACTACCAAAAGAATAGCATGACCACAACATTATCTAGATATTTAAAAAACCTCAAAAAACCAAAACTACCAAACACCTGCTGTATTCTTAGGTGTTGTGTCTCTCCAAGACAAATATGTACAGGGATCTGATAAAAGAAAATATGCCTTCAGAATTCAGCAGAATTTTAATTTTTCCTGATACCAAAAAACATCACTCCTGATGTAAAAAATATCACTTCTGTTTAATATTTTGCTTGGATAATAAGGGAGGAACACAGGACAGATGGAGAAAACTGCCTTTTTCTTCTGACTTGATATTTCCATTTAGAGCAGATTCATCATCTCTCTGCCAGGTGCTGTGGTCAGCACAACTAGAGAGTAAGCAGGTGAAAACAGCTCCCATCAGATTGTGATTAATTCCTTGGTGAGAGACTTTCTAAACTTCACAGATTCTTGTTGCAGTGTGGTACCTGTCTTTAAAGGTCTCTCTGTCGCCTTTCAGCCATACTACTGTTACCTTCTATTTCATAAAAAAATAAAATGGGGGAAGAAAATGACTGAGCAGGTAGCTAATGTTTTGGCTGAAGTCATACCCTTATTGCAGTGTTTGTACCAAGTAGAAGAAGCTTGCCTTTTTTTTTTCTTTTTTTTCTTTTTTTTCTTTTTTTTCTTTTTTTTCTTTTTTTTCTTTTTTTTCTTTTTTTTTCTTTTTTTTTCTTTTTTTTTCTTTTTTTTCTTTTTTTAAACAGTGTTCAAATGTTGTTTTACCTAATTCCTGTCATGAACTCATGAGTTAAAGTTTGTCCATACAGTGGAGAAAATCTACCATGTAGCCATCTTTTCTGTCTGAAAGTTTTCTTTCTCCTTTCTGTGGGATTTCTGTAGTTTTCATTCCAAAGTTTTATCCCTAAGGGGAGGCATTGTATGGATCACAATGATGAGAGGTAGAAAGAACTGGTGAAAGGTAATCCTATACATGCAACATGCATCCCCTGCAACTATGAAATTTTCACTTTAGAATTCATTCTCAGTATCTTCTGCGATTCCTATAGAAGTGGTAAATGATGTATGAAATGAAACATTTTTGTTGACTGATTGTACCGAGAATTCAGAGACTAATGTTATAGTCGCTGCTGAGGCATATTTATCTTATTTGCCATAATGCTTGATATTAAGACAAGCTGTCAAAAGTTTACTTGGATCAAAAGAGTTAGAGAATGAGGGCAAGGGATTTTTAAGGCAAATAGACTATTCTAAGGAAAAGCAAAAGAAAAGAAAAGCAGTATTGTCATTGAACAACCCAATTATTAGACCTCATCTCGGAAGTAGGTCACCTTTTCTGAGGAAGGATGAGATTGCCCTAGAGATGGAGCAATGTAAGGTTAAGACAATGATTCAAGTGTTAAAAGTACTTATTAGAAATAAAGTTTGCACCTGTTATGAGAAGCAGAGGTTAGGGTCTATAATATCATGTAATTACAGTTACGATTACAAGAGAAACAGCGAATTCAAACGAGATTAAGAGCTTAATGTTTATTTTCTATATGTAAATCAGTGGGTTCTGTGATTTACTTTTCTGTTTCTCTAGGATTAGACCCTTAAAAGTTTTTCTTTTGAAGTCCAGAGAGCTGTAGACTCAAAGCAGCCTACTGGCAATAGACTAGCTTTTCTTCATCAGCTTGTGTGAACTAGGACTTAAAGACTTTATGAACAGTAGGTTTAAAATCATTGTTCTGGGGCAGTCTGTCTTACTGTTTTAAATGGTAACTTAAGAATGGCAAAGTGTTTTCTTTTAAAGGTGAGTGAACACACAGACACACGCATGCAGAAATACTGACATCTGCATTCAAATTTTGTGATATAATCTGCTCAGTTGATCTACTCAGGTTTGCTTTCATCTTGACAGCTGTTGTGACTCATAATTTAGTGTTACTGCTGTTGAAGTCCTTAACTTACTGGTCTTACTTGTGTTCTCTGTTGTTGCTCTTTTGACCTCCACACTTGAAACTTTCAGCACAGAGAACTGACAGGTTTTTGCAGAACTAAAGTCAGACTCCTTTCTCTGCTTCCTCACTATAATTATTTCTTCTTACCCTGTCTAAATCAAAGATTAGAAAAAGAGGCGAAACAAACTATGTATCAGTGCAATAAATAACTTAAGGTGCAGCCACGATTTTGTTGTCATTGCCTTTCTGCAGAGGCATTAGCTTTGTTTTATAGGGGAGAATGCTGCTGCATTTAATATAGGAGTGGAAGCACTGACCTCTGTGTTCTTTCTCCCTCTCCTGCAGACTTTCAGTAAAACTTGGGTGACTTCATTGTTGTGTCTTTAAAGCAGTCAATATATCTTACAGTTTTAATGATACGTGGAATACTTTCTGTGGAAATTGCCTACCTTGTTCTTTGAGTTCATGACTGATGGTTTTATATGGAAAAGATCTAATTATAAGAAAGCAAATATTGTAAAAAGGAGAAATGTGGGAATGTTCCTGCTTTTCTTCAGAAGGGTCATTTTCATTGGGTTAAGCTTTCTGCAAAAAAATGTACATTAGCCATCCCACGTGTTTTCTGGAGTCTCAGGAGGTTAACTAAAATTTACCATGGAAGACGTGGTAGATTATCCAGAAGATAGTTTCTTTTTTTTTTTTTTTTCACTTTCCACAAGAAAGTGAAAAAATGTGTAGACTCCCACCCTTGATAGTTCTTAACCAGAATAGTCAGAACTTTATGAATTCTTAGCTGATGGATGGACTTCTCTCTTGTAAATAGAAGAACAAAGCACAAATTTTTAAACACAGAACAAGTGCTCACCTTTTCCAGTAACCAAGCCATAACATGCAAATTTTTACCATTTTTACTGTGATGAAGACATAGTTACTTAGCACCTGAAAAGAAAGTATAATGAAAACAATTTTTAGTTTAATTCTTCTTCTTGTTCCCTAGTTTCCTCTCTTTTTTTTTTTTTTTTTTTTTTTTTTTTTTTTTTTTTTTTTTTTTTTTTTTTTTTTTTTTTTTTTTTNTTTTTTTTTTTTTTCTCTCTTTTCATTTTAAGGCACGTTTTTCCTGTTCTTCGCTTAATAATAGCTGATGCTGTACTCCGATAAACTTTGTCTCATTAAGTGTTAGTGTCTGGTACAGCCCCAGTAGCCCTCAACAAGACTCACTGGAGGCACAGAGCAGATCGAAAAGCAATTAGCATTCTGGCTTGTGATAATTACCCACAGTATGGGAGGCTTATCCAAGATGTAGTTTCCACTGTGTCTAATAATAGGATTCTTTAAACACTGATATATTTTCATGGACACACCAGTGCTCTCATTTCAATTCTGTCACTTATCTCAGATAGGGGAAATAAACATCCCTCACACATTTTTTTTTCCTTCATAAAGTAAAGTACACTGCTGTTCTGACAACTTGTAGTGTCACCTAAAAGTCACCTTGAATCATGTTTTAATCAGCTGGAACAAGGCAACATCTCATTTATTTCTGCAGTTTCCTTGCTCTGCAATGCACTGATTGCCGAGACATAGAAATCCAAATTGAGCTCTGATTAAAATGGAATGAGGATGCAGATGCTGCTGTTGGTTCAGAGGGGCACTCTGCTCTGTGCTAGGAAAGGTCAAGGTGATTCAAGTTCCAATTAAACTAGAAAGATTTGCTATAGTTCAGGAATATGTTGCATTGTAACAAGTTTATGCTGTGACAGGTTGAATAATTTCTGAATCATTTGTCTTTGATCTCTTACTTTTTATTAGCATAAGAGCTTACCTAAAAACAAAGTCAGTATTTTTCACATACTGCAGCAGGACCCAATCCTGTTCTCATAGAAGTATTGTTTCAGAAGCTTGGAAATCATGCATCACCTCCCAAATGTAGCCAGTACTGCAAAGAGATTTGAGCTTTTGGTGAAATTTGATTTACTGTTGTTTTTTAACATCTGGAGAAATAAATTATTAGTTCAAACACACTTTTATTTTGAACTAAATCTAAAGACACAATGCATAAATCAATGGGTGGTTGTCTAGATGTGCTAGAGATGAGACACCCATGTTGTCTTTAACTTTTAGCTAAATATAGATAAAGAAGAAATGATTACAATAATAACCCACACCACACAGATTTTAAAAATAGACACCGATGGTTGAGTTGCAGTATACAGAAATCATACCTCATTTATACACTTCAGGCTATGTCTGTTACAAGACAATCCATTTATTGGTAATGTTTTACAATGGATGAAATTGCCTGTTAATTCAAGTGCACTTCTGTTAAACAACCCTATGGCCACAAATATGAAAGAAACAACATGATATTATTCTTAGCTGCAGAAATCATGTTTTGAGTTCTGGGAAAGCACTTATGTCATATTATTGAGGCAGAAAGTGTAATATTTTAAAATTTACTCTCTAGAACCTTCCAGGAAATAGTAACAGAAAAAGACTGAGGAGTGGGCTAAAATAAACACTGATTCTACTTGGAGACTAAAAATAGATAATGTGAACACACTGGAAGAACACGGTAGTTATTTCTAATTTTCTAATTATATTTTCTAATTTTTTATGTTTGCTAAGAGTATTGACAATACTGACAATACTGTGATGGGACGTTTTTCTGAATTAGTACTGTATTAGTACTGCGCAGCCTCCTTATTCTTACAACTGATCTGAAATACAGTACAGTCTCACCCTTACACCGGAGGAGGCAATAAGAAAGGGAAGAAAAATACACCTGAAATGCTTCATAAACCGCTCATGAGATTGAGAGTGGAATGACTTATTAATGAGTAAAATGTGAGAGCAACTCTCCATTTGCAGACCGAAACAATGCAAAAATACTAAACAGGAAATTGTTAGGAGCAAAGAAAAGGCCTTGTTGAAGATACCCATGGAAATGGATTTCTGAATGTTATTCCTTGCTGACAGTGCAACAGTGACCCAGTAACAGCCAGATTTCTGAAGGAAGGGGAGTTTGCATGCAGGGCCCCAGAGAGCCATGACATGTTCCTGCAGGCTCTTTGCTCAGGGCAGGTGGGGGAATCATGGCTTTGTGGCAGCCTGGCAGTGTACCCACAGAGTAGTTGTGTGCGCTCCTGTCCTTGAGAGGTGCAGGGAGACCGCTTAGGGGAAGAGTGAATGGAGAGCCATGCTAACTTTACTTACTGTAAGGATACATCACAAAGATTTTTTCCCACACTCTTTAAGCTCATTTGCTGTTTTCTTTCTGAGGGGCTGGTAGTTCAAAGGTTCAGCCTTCCTGTATGACTTTGCTTGGTCGAGCATCTTAGCTTTATAGCCTAGGAGTGGTGAGACTGCTGACTTTGGCTCACCTGTATTTTCAGTCCTTGACAGAGACCATTATTCAGAGAAACCAGTAACTTATGCTGTGTTAGAGAATTAAACTGATCTGTCAAACATTTGTTGAGTGGTCTGTCATTGTCACAAACCTGCAGTTTGCCCAAATAACAAAAATGGGCTCTGGTCTGGGTAGGCTTGAGAAGACAAGTCAGTAGTGAGTGCTGGAGGTATGCAGAGGGTAATTAGTCATCTAATGCCCATTTGCCTCTGAAAATCTTTCCCTTATCGTATGACTCTGACATTATAACCCATCTACAATGCCCTGTTAAAATATTTAAGGATACTAAGTTATATCTCATTTTTCTAGATGCTCACATAGGTAAAAATAGATTGCTTGAATYCACAGAAATCAGCAAAAGAAAAGTCCATTTTTTAAATGGATGTTTTCCTATGCTTTACTCAAAAATTGTAGTATTTCTCAGCCCTATTTTCTGATGTCAGTGGAAAATATTTACCACACAGACATTAGTATTAAATATTTCTGTCACTAATCATAAACAAAATGTGTTGAATATTAATGACAGTGACCAAATCATATAATCCAAAATTTGACTAGCATAATAGCTAATAGTTTAATAGTATTTAGGGGCTTTAATTTTGAGATGGACTTCATACTTTTTTTGGTTCAATACTTCTAGTTGTTAAGCCAGCTTTTTCAGTGGTTTTCCATGTTACTGAGGCTACAATCCTGTTAGTAAATGAAGTTGGCTAGAATTCATTTTCTGGCCCTGACCGCAAGTGGCATGCTACCCTTTTTGTGTGTACCCTTTCCACACTGCATTCCCTGGGGTTCATGTGTGCACCCTCATATCTTACTGCATACCAAAGACCTTTCCATGTTGTCATGGTTTAATCCTGGCCAGCACCTAAACACCACGCAGCCGCTCGATCACCCCCCGACTCTGGTGGGATGGGGGAGAGAATCGGGAGGGCACGAGAAGGAAAACTCACGGGTTGAGATAAAAACAGTTTAATAATTGAAATAAAACAAAGTAGAACAGTAATAGTAACAGTGATAACAACAACAATATACAAAGCAGGCGATGCACAATGCAATTGCTCACCACCCGCCGAACCGAACGAGAGCCCGGGACCCAGGGCCCTCCCCACACCCTTAGTTTTTATACTGAGCATGACGTCACATGGTATGGAATACCCCATTGGCCAGCTGGGTCAACCACCCCGGCTATGCTCCCCCCGCCAGCTTCCCATGCACCTGGCAGGGCATGGGAGGCCAAAAAGTGCCCRGTGCAAGCACCACCCAGCAGCACCCAAAACATCAATGGGCCATCAACGCTCCTATTATACCAAACCCAAAACACAGCACACCCTCCCCAGCTACTGGGAAGAAAGTTAACTCTCTCCCAGCCGGAACCAGGACACACATCAACAGCAGTCACTGGGGAATGCGTCTGCTTCCCTTAGCCCCAGTGGTACCACCTCTTCCCCTGACCCATGCAGCTTAAATGCTGCTACCCTTTGGATGCATAGCATGATAGGAAGCTGTAGCCCTTCGCGATACTAAAATATTCCAGCGTCTTGGTTTATAGATTCAGCATGCCTTTGAGGAAGAAGTGCATTGGTGTTAACAAGGCATCTTAAATCACACTTGGACTAAGTTAACTCAAAATGTTCCTAATGCAAACATTTGTTGACAGCATTTAAAACCAGACAGGAGGTACAAATGTCTGTTACAGGCATAGAAAAAGAAAGCAGAAACTATGCTTTATCTACTTACACTAAGAAAGGTTTATCTCCTCCTCGTTCAGCTCAGTTCCCGTTTTCCTGGCTTAACTGAGACTGACCTTGATACCAGTGAACCACTTTGACTAGTGGTGGGTTTGAGGAGTCTGATTCCAAACTACTTCTTTTTCAGGGCAATCATAATGCTGTCCTCACAGTTTAACTCACTTCCCTTAAAAACCAGGTAATATCTCCTCCAGAAAGGCTGTTGACAGCAGTCCCTGGCCCATGCAGTTCCCCAGTCTGTGTACAGGTGTTGTCTGGGAAGGTGCTAATTTGGGGTGCTCCCATGCCAAAGAGCAGGCCAACAGTTAGACAGTATGGATGATCATATGCCAGCACTTAAGGCTAGGACCTGGCCGTGTATACTTTACTAGAATAAGCAAAGCCTGAGAGCACAAAAATTTCATTATTGTTTTTTATCACCCTAGAAAAATAATTGGGTTAGACTTGAAAACTCAAAAACCTTCTGGTGGTTGGGGTTTTTTTCTTCTTTTTTTTCTTCTTAAATGCTTTCAAAATTTCTTTTTTGTTAAAAGGATTTATCATATTCTGCCTTTGATTTCCCGTTGCCCTTCAAATCCTGTCATGATCATTGGCTATAATCAGGGAGGGATTATATGGACCAATGACACACTGAATTTCTTCAAGATACTTGTGACTAATTGTGTTTAAAAAAGAATGTTTTGTTCTGTATTAAATATTCTGTGCTTTATTGCGGGGGGTGAGAAGGCTGTCTTCAATTTTACTTATATTTATTATAATTTGTAAGTCTGGATAATCAACTTTAATGTTTGTTGTACTAGCAATTAGTGTCAAGCTTATACACAGATGGTGCATTGTTCCTCTGCTACAGAAAGGACCTATCTCTGAAGAATTAACAGCGACACTGCTTGCTTATATGCTGAATATTCAAAATTCCAGTTGCTTAAGAAAGCTGATATGAAACCAATTTTATGTCAAAAATTGCCCTCATCTACCACTCCACTCTTGCTGCTGCTCTTTCACTTGCAAAAGCCAAATTGCAGCTTATAAATTAAGATGCATAATTTTACCTGCTGAACAAAAGGGTATGAACTCAAAGCTAGGTTAAAGTGCCTGCTCTGTTACAGATTTCTTATAGGATTTGGAGGTAGGAAGCACGTCAGTCCAGATCCTCAGGTGATTTTGTGCTCAACCTCCACTGATACGAGTTAAATATCTTACGCGCTTTTTATTAGCCTTAGCCTCATCAGTTGTTTTTAAGCTGTTGCTTAAAATGTGTGTGTTGAAACTGAATACTGGGATAGGAAACAAAGCCCTAAGATGCACGGGAGAGTTTTGTTTTTCCTTCTACCCCGCTGGCTATTAGCCATGTTGTATTTGGGTTCAGAGCGTCTATGCTGCAGAGAAGCCTGGGTGAGCTTCTGATGCTTGTTTCATCTGGTGTGTATTTGGTGCACCCTCAGCCAGTCTGCGCAGGCTCCATGAAGGGCCCATTCTAACATGCTGAGGATGGTCACGCTTTCCTGCGGTGAAGAGGTCTGGCTTGCAACTCTGCAGAGCATATCCTTATATGTAAATGGATGCTGAGTAGTTGTCTTCTCTTGAAATTTCTATCATTTTATTTTGCCAGAGATTCAGGCCCAGGGTCTGCATCTCACAGTGTACTTGTACGTTGCTGAAGCAGATGAGCTTCTACCTCTTTATTTCATACATTAAGGTCTATCCTATTTGAAGGGAAAAACTGTCCTTTTGTGAAAATTTGTGCTGTGTAAATGCTGTAGTTATTTTCTTTCTATATAGAAGAAAATTGTATCATACTGTCTTGGATGCTATGAGCTGATGACTTAATAAATATGATAGCTGCTGTAATTTTTTGCTCTTCTGGCACTACTCTTAAGATAAGAAAGGGCTAGATGCCTGATTCTTTTACACTTATAACTCTTTTGGGCTGTCAGGTGCTTTCAGATAGAGCTTCAGTAATTTAGAAAGATCAGATTGATACAAAGTAAATCTTAACTTAGATTACTTCATCCTTGCATGCTTTCCATAATAACTGCRTATTTCCATCTTCCCTTTGAATTGCGGGTAAAGCATAGAGGATATAGGACAAGTTCCTACCTACAAAGTTGCTCGTTGACTGATTTAGTGTGTAAATAATATGATGGCTGGAATATTTCAGAGGGATGCTTTGGAATAACCAACAAACTGCTGGAAATCATCTCAGACTTTGGAGATGTGCTCTTGTAAGACTGAGAATTTTACTTTATTCTTAGGAAGATTCAGAAGGAAGGAAGAAGTACTATTGATATGGGTAAACATTAAAAATAAGGTTCTAGATCACCAGCTGATGTAATGTAATACAGACCTTTTCACCTTGAGATTGTAGAATGCATTTAACCTCAGTTGAAAATTAACAGTTTGCAAAAATTCCCATTCCCCAATTGGATGTAGTATGGAAATTTCATATGTTCCTTAACCAACTTTTTTTTTTTTTTTTTTTTTTAAAAGAGAGAAAGATTATTTGAACCTCCTCAGTTTTGACATTTTGGAGGGGAGGGTTATTCTATTAACATGATCTTTTGTAAATATACCAGATGGTTACTTTTTTTGCTTGTTTGGAAATCATTAATATTTGTTGAGAAATAAAATAAAGACCATAAAATGCAATAATGAAGAATTCATCCACAAAAAGTTCTGTGAAATTAGTATTTATTTGAAATGCAAAGAAAAAAGAGAACACCCCCTGCCCTATTTTTAAGAAGTCTTGATCCAGTCATCCCAAAGAAAGCCCTCCAATGTCTCTGTGTTTCAAAGATTCGTGTAACACCTGGCAAGATTGACTCCACTACTGATCAGGTACAATTGATAGCAGCTTACCTTAGAATACCAGTGCTGAATGGTAAAATGAAAACCTTTATCAGAAATCTTATTTTTTACTAAGAATGAATCCTTGTGACAGTGAGGTATTTCGTTACAGGCTGCTTTAAAACAGTTCTATTTTCTTTGAAAACTAGATTGTCTAAGCCATTTAAAATGTAAAGAAATGTATAAGTTATTCAGTGAAAAGTCTGTGTCATCTGTACATCCCTGGGAACAGAGGTTTTACAAAATGCACATCTTTTCTTTCTAGTAACGTCTAAAGTAGCAGTGCTTTTCTCTTCAAAGCTATTTCCACAAATTCTAATTACACAGTTTTTCTTTTAATGTATTTTAAGTAAGTAATTCATAAACATAAGCTGACTAAAGAGATTTGCAACAATGATTAGATTCTTCTTAATAGCAGGCTTCACACAAAATGTGATCTCACATTTGTGATGCAGCACTGCTTATTAAAATAACGCCTTAGGTCAAAGCTGGGTTAGTTTCTTTTCTTGTTTTGGATTTTAACCATGGTATGGACAAAGAGCTCTGTCTCAATATCTGTTTATAAATGGCAGATGTCAAGCTCCATTTTTGACTATATTGCCCCTTTAGTTTCTGGTAACACTGAAATGTATTTTAAAATATCTTCAAGCAGTGATACAGGAATTCAGAGTGACACTTCAAAAATAACCTTTCTGGGAAGAAAATTGGTTTTTAAACCAAAGCATTGCATAGAAATCATTCTGGTCTCCAAACCATTCGATAAATTGTTGCTGCATATTTGGTGAGTCAGTCAATAAATACCAATGCATTGCTGAGAACAATCGCATTTTCTATGTCCTGTCACTTTGCAGCTTATTTTTTTATTTGATACCTTTGCCTCTTGAAGCTCATTGTATGCATCTGAAAACAGAGTCATCTGGTTATCAGCTGGAAACTGGGAAACTGCCATATATTTTTTCATAGCCTTTGCTATCAGCAGATTAAACTTCCAGTAGAAACACTTCCATCTATTTATTCATATGTATGAAAACTAGAAAATGAACAGCACAAAAAGACAGTATTAGTTTTCATGTTCCCACTAGGTGTTCAGCTGGGATGTGTTTATGTATGTATATGTATAGATATACATATATGTAAATGTGTGTTTATGTGTTTGGGGTTTTTTCCCTTAGGAGAGAATTTCTTTCCAAAGCACTTGGTATCTCTCATTTGTTTTCCTCAAAAATTTACAGCATTGACTCATGTCATCTTTAGACACACAGAACTGCTATTTCTTGCTATTTCTAAAATCATAATTAGTGTGAGAATGCAAGGTATTTTTATCTGATGATACAAATTATTACAATTTTTTTGATCTTATATGCAAATATGATGTTAATATACACCTGAATTAACCTGAGTAGTTAGTTAATCTGGATCACTCACATGGTATTGCTTTATGACAAAACCATATCACTGAAAACACCTTTGTGATTTACAGATGCTAAAAGAAAGCCATGTGTAACACTGGAGCAAAAGTATCCCTTTTCTGAGTAGTGATGGTATATTCAAATTATGTTCTTTTAGTTTTAAACCAAAAGTTCATTTTTCCTCAGTGTCAGCATTTTCAGCACTGAAATACAAATTTAGTACATACAAGAGCAAGACAATCCAATGCTCATTAAATTGAATGGATATATTCTCACTGAACTTAGTAGAAAGCACTGAGCCCAAAACTGATAGAAAAGTCAATTTATGGGAGCAAAAGTATAAGAACCCTGGTTTCATGCAATGTAACTGGTGAGCTAATGATCAGTGCTACAACAGTGGAAGAATTATTTCACTTCAGCTTCCCTTATTGTCACCAACTCAACAGTACGTGAGCAAGAGAAAGACAATTAAGAAGAACACTCCAACACCAACTAGCCTATAAATCCCGAACCATTTATCTGAAAATTGCCTAGTCACAATACACACTTTTTTGACAAGGCAGGCAATAAATTTTTATGTTTGTTCCTATTAGCCACCTCTGCACAGGTTCCTCTGTGTGAGCTGCAGGTAAAGGAATTTTCCTGGTTCCAGCTGGGAAAGAGACTTTGTAAAAGGGCAACTGATATAAAGAGCTGCTGATTACTGAGGCTATTTGTCTTCTAGGCTGAATGCAACTGAGACCAGAAATCAATACAGACAACAAAGCCATGTGAAGAGTCTTTAGTGGAGTCTATATAGTTCCAGAGGGAGCTTCTGATCCTTCCCTCAGTGATATATTAAGACTCTTGATGTAAATAGTTTTAAAGAAGCATTTATAAATGCTTCCCCTGCCACAGAAAAATGAAAGATTTAAATGCCAGTATACTTAGTTTGTCTTTTCTTGGAGACATCCTTCTGGTGGTTGTTTTTTGTCTATTACTTCATGAGAATCATGACTAGCCAAAAGAGCAGATAGTTGGGGTCAGTGGCAGAAGCTGAACAGTGAATAGGGATCACTTGGAACAGTATTTTTTAAATGGAAGAGAAGAATACAAAGTTCTACCAAGAATGAAGGTTGGGTTTTTTTCAATAAGATAGGATTGCAGAGGATGAAAAACTGCACTGGGATAAATAGGAAAAGAAAGGACCCAACCAAATGACTCTTCCTTTTCAGTTCGTGGAAGGTGAGCTCTGAAATGTAAGTGTTGCTATCACACAGGAGATGAACGTTATGTTTACGATGTAGTAATTGTTCTCTACTTTGTCAAACATTGCTTTTAAAGTGAATTGAATCAGGGTCTTGATGCTTATATGTGGAAGTAAATGGAAGTTCTGCCTTTGGCTTTGATCCCAGTTCCAGATGTTCATAAAWTTTTTTCAATTTTCCCTCTACTGAATTTCAAAAGGAACAGCTCGATTTTTGGCTACGGAGTAAAGCAGTATTAAAAATGGCTCTTGTGTTAATAGGTTTGTGTATCAGCACATTTCTTTTCCCTATGCAGACTGTTTTTACTGATACTTTCAACTTGTCTGAATGGAAGGAAAATATTTGGGTATAAACAGATGGTGTTAGCTGAGTGAGAACTACTTTCAAAGACAGTGTAATGTTAACAAACTGAATGTTTTAGTACATTTACATTATAAGAAGGAAATTGGATTAAAATTTTGAATAAGAACTAATTTTAGGGTTGTTTAGCACTTTATACTGAAGTGGCTGAATTTGTGGCCATCCCATTCATGCCAATGAGGTACTGATTCTTTGTATCTTTTGGTGCGCATGCATAATTACTTAAATTAAGGCAATGACTAGAAGTCTTAACTAATGATGAAAACTCTGTTTCATTTTTATCTAATCATACTCGGAGACATCCCCTGCCCTGACAGTTTACAGCTTTAAAGAGACAGAGAGTCTTCTAGACTACAGAGGAAGCAAGAGGTAAAAAAGAGTTTGTTTCAAGATAATTACAGATACAAAGTTATTGCGTAAACTGGATTTATATTTCAGTTGTGAATGGCACATAAGCTTCATGCATTCTAGTGGCGTCTGTAGTTCCCTCTGGCAGCTTTCATAAAGTCCTTCCACACAAAAATAGATTAGGATTTCCTGTGGGTCTGCCTTAGTAGACCTTCGCTATAGACCATCAGATTTGGATGAACAATTAGAAAGGTCAGAGCTCAGCTGAGACCTTAGGCAACATTCAATATCTTGACACTAGAGGACAGAAGATGTTCCTGTGAATGCAGAAGGTCTGCCTGAACTCTTCTGGAGAAAGTAGGTCAAACAGTAAACAGTTACCTAAAGATGCTTGAATTCAGAAAACTCGACTGGAATGTAACTCACTCCAAGTACTGAGTAAGAAAGGCTGGCAGTTGTTTTAGAAAGGGTAGGTCGGTTCCCATACAATACTTGAAGGGTTAAACTCGGAAAGGGAGGGAAGATCATTTGGAAGGCTGAATTTTGTTTTCAAACAATAGCATGAGTAAGTGCATCATCCCATCCTGCACATGTAAAAGGGTGCTGGTAGCTGTGCTCACCCAGCAGCTGACAATGTCAGCAAGATTCCTGATAGCAAGCATAAGAAAAAAAATGKTTTTTCTCTGTGCTACCCAGGCAGTGATGAAGGGCTACGTGGCTCTAGAGACTTTGCTGACATGGGTGACAAAGAAACTGCTATCAAGATGCCAAGTAGATTCTGTTGCAGTAGGTACTGACTCAGTAATAGCAGTAGTAAGACTGCACCACCAGCAGCAATTTACGTGAGACCTTATTAGCAAACAAGGCTAACAATATCACATCAGCAAATGGCAGCTTTCTGTATTTCTGTATTTTCTAGTGTCTGACCAAATCATAATCTCAAAACTGAATTTATCATTTTGCTTGATACCCTGGTGGGGTGGGGGAGAGAATTGGAAGGGTAACAGTGAGAAAACTCGTGGGTTGAGATAAAGACAGTTTAATAGGTAAAGCAAAAGCCACACATGCAAGCAGGTGTTCGGCCATCTCCAGGAAAGCAGGGCTCCACCATGCGTAACGGTGACTTGGGAAGACGAAACGCCATCACTCTGAACGTCCCCCGCTTCCTTCTTCTTCCCCCAGCTTTATATGCTGAGCATGACGTCATATGGTATGGAATATCCCTTTGGTCAGTTGGGGTCAGCTGTCCCAGCTGTGTCCCCTCCCAACTTCCTGTGCACTCCCAGCCTACTCGCTGGTGGGGTGGGTTGAGAAGCAGAAAAGGCCTTGGCTCTGTGTAAGCCCTGCTCAGCAATAACTAAAACATTCCTGTGTTATCAACACTGTTTCCAGCACAAATCCAAAACATAGCCCCATACTAGTTACTATAAAGACAATTAACTCTACCCCAGACAAAACCAGCACAAAGAGTTAGTAATAATGTTGCTTCAAGTCAGCTTTAGGACATAACAAAGTCAAAATGTCAAAGAAAAAAAAAAAATTAGTTTTATTAAGTACCAACCCATGTGCTCAGAAAATGTGACTAATTTCTACCAAATCTTCTTATCACCATAGAAACCATTAAAATTACAGGAAAGATACCAGGCTATGTGTTCAGTAAAAGACAAACACAGCCTAAATTAAATGATGTTTAAAAGTACTTTAACCCAACTGGACCTGTGCTGTTATTATCTGATGAGGCTACTCTAACCAGTGTCAACTAAAACTCATTAAATGAGCACCAAATAGCCATGGGACTGAGGTCAAAATGAAAAAATAACTTACACTTGCGTGTGCTAGTGATTATTTCAGAATTTATGGATCTGGGACAAAGCTGAGCTTTGACCAAGCAGTACTTTTCTGGGGGTTTGTTGTTTGGCTTTTTTTAATTTATTTTGATTTTTCAGTAGCTTTTTATTCCTCACCACCTCCTAGCAGTTGTTTTTAGGGTGGGTGGTTAGTCAGGTAATTTATTTATTGAGGCTGGCTTTTGTTTTTTAATAAAGGTGCTTTCAGGTCTTTCTGGTACCTTCCAGGAGCTTGTGCAGAGCACTGCTTATGTTAGCTCCTTCCTGATTGATGGGTCCTTGATTTGTTAGCTGTTGTCTTACTGGTGGGTTACTGTGTAAAAGGGGCCTGCAGTGTGACGGTTGGTGAGTGTCTGGAGGATCTTGGCCTGGGTGAGGTGGCTGTTGATACCCAGAGACTTCAGCAGGCAGCAGTGCCTGAAGGCTGCTCTAGGCTATGTGGGAGTGCAGATGGTGATGCCCCACAGGGCTTGGTTCCCTGGCCGGTGAYGATACCTGAGCACATCAGAGGCTGTGACCCAGATGAAGGTCCTGAGGAGGCRGCTACTCTTTGGATCTGGAACAGCTGGGACTGCCTGGTGGAGGCAGCAGTGGTCTCACTTGTGGGAAATGAGTGGTGGTGAAAGCCCTGAGTTACTGGGTGGAAATTTGTCTGCACTTGGGTCATAACAACCCCATGCAATGCTACAGGCTTGGGGAAGAGTGGCTGGAAAGCTGCCTGGCAGAAAAGTACCTGGGGGTGCTGGTCGACAGCCAGCTGAATATGAACTGGCAGTGTGCCCAGGTGGCCAGGAAGGCCAATAGCATCCTGACCTGTATCAGAAATAGTGTGGCCAGCAGGACTAGGGAAGTGATTGTCCTTTTATACTCGGCACTGGTGAGGCTGCACCTCGAATACTGTGTTCAGTTTTGGGCCCCTCACTACAAGAAGGACATTGAGGTGCTGGAGCATGTCCAAAGAAGGGCAACAAAGCTGGTGAAGGGTCTAGAGCACAAGTCTTATGAGGAGTGGCTGAGGGAACTGGGGTTGTTTAGCCTGGAGAAAAGGAGGCTCAGGGGAGACCTTATTGCTCTTGACAACTACCTGAAAGGAGGTTGTAGCAAGGTGGGTGTCAGTCTCTTCTCCCAAGTAACAAGCAATAGGGCAAGAGGAAGTGGCCTCAAGTTGCACTAGAGGAGGTTTAGATTGGATATTAGGAAAAAGTTATTCACTGAAAGGGTTGTCAAGCATTGGAACAGGCTGCCCAGGGAAGTGGTTGAGTCCCCATCCCTGGAGGTATTTAAAAGATGTGTAGATGTGGCGCTTAGGGACATGGTTTAGTGGTGGGCTTGGCAGTGTTACGTTAATGGTCTATGATTCTATGAAATATTACACAGAGGAGGTGAGCAGGCTGTGTGCTATTAGGGAGGATAAATGGAGGTTGATTGGGGCTTCACAGAAACTTTGCAGAGGGAAGAGCCCAAGTTCTGTGATGTAGGGAAGGAAAGACGGACATATAGAGGCTATGCTTGAGTGACTCATGGATGGAGACCTGCAAGATGGGAGAGGCTTGAAGCTTTTGACTTTCAGGAGCAGGAGAAAGGCTTTTTCTCTGATGTCAGATCTGAACTTAWAGAAATGGGTACTGTGCTGTAATAGCCAATGCAGAAGAACAGGTTCTGTTAAGGAGGACCTAGGAGAGAGCTGGACCTGAACAGAGTGCTAGCACCAAGATGGAGATCCCCTTCTGCTGGGAATGGAAGCATCTAGCTGCTGACCAGGCATGCTGTCACAGAAAGTTTACTTCTTGCCATGGATTTAAGGCCTGGACTTGTGGTGTTACAGAGAGACTGCAGAGGGCCTGAGGCCGTTAACTCTTGCAGTGAGAGGTACTGAGAGAACTGGCTGATGTCATTGTGAGGCTGTTTTCTATCATCTTTGGATGGTCATGGAGGCCAGGAGAGGTCCTCGATGACTGGAGACAGACAGACAGACAGATGTTGTGCTCATCTTAAAGGGTAAGTGGGAATATCAATAGAACTGCAGGTAGAGGCTGGTCAACCACACTTCACTCCCTTGTAATACCATGGCATGAATGGAACACATACTGACCATATGAAGGTGTTGAGGAAAGGCCAGCATGAATTTACCAAGGGTAAACCGAGCTTGACTAACCTGACTGTCCTTTATGATAAGATTATCATTTACCACTGGGTTTATGGATGTAGGGAGAGCAGTGGCTGTTTTCTGCCATGAGTAAGAAAGCTTTTGACCCTGTTTCCCAGAGCATCGTTGTATTCAAAGTGGGATGTTACAGTGTAGATGGGTAGAGTGCTGGATGGTTGGGCCCAAAGGAAAGGGGTTAACAGTTTGTACTCTACCTGGAGGTCAGTTGCAAGTGGAGTTCCTCAGGGGTTTATCTTGAGGCCTATCCTGTTCCATGTTTTGATCAATAACCTGGACAAGGTGAGAGAATGCACCTTTACCAACTGGACACCGAACTCTGGTTTACAGTTGGTATGCTCCAGGGCAGGGCTTTAAATCTCTGGATGAATGGTGTTAATAGTTAAGGTGTAAGCAGACTGACTTGCCTTGGGGACCAATGCTATTCTTTGTTATACTCTGAAACTTGTTACTTCCATGACAGTCAGTTCAACAAATTTTATTTTGCAGAAATTCTGACATGAGCTTAAGGTAACTTCTGTTCACAAGCCTTTATGTTCATGACTTTAAGTGTTGTTCATGGAACATTTGTGCTTTGATCTTTGAGCTATATATACATGTACACACACACAAGTATGCATGCATATATAAAATGGTATATCACTATAAATGATAATGATTTAGTGACATCTGCTGTAGTTGTTTTTTTGAACTGACAAAGCAACTCAGTTCTTTTCATCATAACAGTTCACTTCTTTTCTTTTTAAATAAGGCATAGTGGAACACCCTATTTTTAAAACTGATTTGCAGCATTTTTTAAATTTGAGGGAATATTTCCTGTGTGTTGGTTCACTATATCAGTCAGTATTTCCAGTTACCCAAGCTGTGTTGATCAATGTTGTTTGCATAACTTGGGCTTGTTACCTGAGGAATTGAATGTGGCGTAAAGCTCTCTGAACTAGTGTCCAGTGTGTTGGTACATTAACATAGTGCAGGGCAACAACACAGATGTTAGATTAAATTCCARAAATAGTACAAACATGCCAGCCTGGCTAAGGATTCCTGCTCATTAGTCTGGACTTTCAGTGCTGTCCTGAAGTAGCTGCATTGCTTTCAGTTCTAAAGTGAATATAGTCATTTAATTGCCATTGTGTTGACACAATCAGTTTTCCATCATATAGATGTGATGAGCTAAGCATAACAAAGTAAAGCTGCTAATTTTGTACAGAGTTCTACAGTGATGTGAACCAAAAATCTGGTTGCAGATCTGAGAGTTGGCTTTCAATCATATTCGTACTTGTCAAAATAACTCTGCATAATTATCTCTGCGGAAAAGAAGCTTTCTGCACAATTAAAAATCTAAGTTAATGGCTATTATGAGGGATTTTTAAAATTGCTTTGCATCAAGCTGAGTGAATTTCGCATTACATTTTTAATGTCACTGTTTACACAAATGCTCTCATAACTAAAACCACTTGCAAAAATGTCAATTGAAAGTTAACACTCTTTGAACCAAGGAGTAAAATACATGCAATTATTTCCAACAAACTGTTCCAGCTACACTTCCAGTCTGGCAAAAGCCTGTTCCAGTTGTAGGGTGGGACTTACCTTGGTTTTCCTGAGCGCTTATCCCAGGTGTGTATTCTGTGGTCTTTAAGAATCAACTCCTGAACAGGATAGAGTGCTGTGCTGTAAACTGCAGTGATTAAGGGCCTGCAGATTTGTTGCCTAATTATACATACCTAGCATCATATGAGATGCCAAGGATATCCAGCCAGGCTTCTGGAGGCTGTTCAAGAAGAGCCTAGGTCTGCTGCAGGTCCTGTAAAATACCAGGCAGCCTGTGGCATCTTAGTTAGATGCATTTCTGCACCTAACTTCATTAGATGCTGTGCTGGTTTTTGGCTGGGATAGAGTTAATTTTCTTCATAGCAGCTCGTGTGGTGCTATGTTTTGGATTTGTGATGAAAACAGTGTTGATAAGACAGGGATGTTCTAGCCATTGCTGAACAACGCTTTTCTGTTTCTTACGCTGCCCTGCCAGCAAGTAGRCTGGGGGTGCACAAGAAGTTGGGAAGGGACACAGCTGGGACAGCTGACCCCAGCTGACCAAAGGGATATCGCACACCATATCATGTGCTCAGCAATAAAAACTGGGGGGGATATTTGGAGTTATGGTGTTCGTCTTCCCAAGTAACTGTTACGCGTGATGGAGCCCTGCTTTCTTGGAGATGGCTGAACACCTGCCTGCCGATGGGAAGTAGTGAATGAATGCCTCGTTTTGCTTTGTTTGTGCGCRCAGCTTTTGCTTTCCCTGTTAAAGTGTCTTTATCTCAACCCACAAGTTTTCTCACTGTTACCCTTCCCCTTCTCTCCCATTCCACTGTGGGGGAAGTGAGCGAGCAGCTGTGTGGGGCTGAGCTGCCTGCTGGGCTTAATCCACAAAAAATTACTATGGTTTGACACCCAAATTAAGCATGCATACCCATGCACTGTGAAGCAGGTGGATGGGGGAGGTGATCTGATACACAATCCCAAGCAAAAGTTTCCTATCTCTGTGAAGACCCTGGAGAATATTCAAAGTTCATAGGCCAGGTTATATCCTCCTTGATGGATGGTTCTTAAAATTAACAAGAGTACAAATTTAAAATCCAAAACACTTACCTTTAATTACAGATATGAGGCATCTAATCAAATTTGATAAATAAGTATTAATTTTCCTTGTTGACTGCATACAAATTGTAAATTATAAGAAGTAATTTATATCAGTTTACTAGGATTTATTTGCTTCATTCTACCCAACTTCAGTTGGGTTCCAGTTCAGTTGAGAATTATAAGGATTACTTACATGTACGACAACTCCATGAAAATCGTTGTGTATAGAAACAGGACTGTTATGAACATCAGTATGATTTAAGGAAATAAAAATATGTGCTTCAAGTACTCTTGTTTGAAAACAGCTCTTTTGTACTTCGTTCTTTAGTACTTCTCCAATCCCAGAATATTTACAGAATTATTTCTTCCTATTGTATGGTGAGTTTTGAGTTGAGGAGACAATGTTTAATTTCAAAAGTCTTTATACATAAATGTATAAAACCAAATTCAACAGTGCCATAGGGTGTAAATAAAAGAATGAACTGGGGAAAAAAAAACAAACAAACTGTACTTTAGGAAAGATGTATTAGAGGCTAGTAAATCTGCACAAGCCAGAAGGGTAACAGTATAAGGTGCCTCCCACTGTACTGGTGGTCCAAAGAGGGACTGGGCCACACAGGGGAATGTCGGGGGGAGGGAAAGCTAGCTAGCAGCCAGGACAAAGGAGGGAGAAAACTTCAACATCCTTCCCCTCCCAGCAAGGAGGAGGAAGAAGAAACACTCTCCATGAAAATCACACTCTTCTTGTGAAGGGCTCAGGATGCCAATAGTTTGCTGTAATTCCCCCTTCCTTACCCTCCCCACATGCATGCCTGCACACATGCAGGTCCTCTGGATGAAGGATCCCTGGAAGGTTGGGCATAACCTAGAGTCCAGGGGTAGAGACTAGGAGGAAGTGGGTGAGTGGGAGGGGATAGGGTGGATTTGATTCCTATATTGAACTGTGTGGTTAGTGAGGCTTCGAGGCTTCTCTGTGTGCTTTTACAGTCCTGGCAGTATCTTGTGTCAAGTCTGCCTTTTTTTTTTTTTTTTTTTTTTTTTTTGAAAACCTGAAGAAAGGGAAGAGGCATCTTTTACTTTGGTTTTGCTGTCAGGCTGCAAGTCCAACTGGGCAAACTTTGATATGGAGAGGAGGCAGCAGAGGTGCCGACAGTGTTACACTAAAACCTGAGGGGGAGAGAAAAGACGCAGCCCCTGAAGCAGTCTGAGAAGAGGTAGGAACCACGTAAAAGATCCAGGGCTGCTGCAATGTGGTTTCAGTCTATGGTCATAGTCTGAGGAGATCAGAGGTCTCTGTTTCCAGTTCTCTTTTGTGTCCTGATTGAGTCCGGGTGCTTGGTCTCTTTGGCAGGTTTTTCTGTGAACTGCGGGAAAGGGCAGAAGGCCAGGCACACCTGTAGGGGAGACAAGAAAACAGAAGAGCAAATTCCCCCCCTCTCCTGACCCTATCCTAGATGCCTGCTCAGCTGCTACATGAGCTCTCAGGGCTGAACTGAGTAAAGGGGTTACATTGGGAACCAAAGCCCTGGATCTGGGCTTCTGGCACAGGGGTTCCTGCAGTTTAACTCTCCAGACCTTCCTCTGGGGGAAAAAAATATATTGGAGAGAGGAGTGTGGCATAGTAAGAAGGCTATCTCATTACCAGCAAGGGAGGGGGAAAAAAGTTTGAAACAGGGGATCGCTAAGTGCTCTCGATACATAAGCACTGCTTGTTGCAGTGGTACAGAGTTAACTTTGCAAGTYAGGAGATATGATAAATCATTGATCAGTGATACTTTCCTGTATTAAAGACTGTGGACTGTTAGGCTGTGAATGCATCAATTACACCAGCAGTAGGGTCTTAGTGCCAGAGCTGTGGCGAGGTACACTTTGCCTATACCAGGACTCTGTACTTTTGGAAATTAAGGAAGAATAGAGGATAACTTTACCAGTGTATTCAGCACAGGCACTCATAATTTCAGTCTGTTGTAGTTCTTTACCAGCAACACAGAGAAACTGTGCTGTTGGTATCCTGTTCTTCCCATTCAACCTTACTTCAAATCTTAAATTTTCTTGTGGACATGAGGTTTATTAGAGGGTTAGTCTTGC
This sequence comes from Phoebastria nigripes, assembly GCA_035582835.1. Classification (NCBI taxonomy): domain Eukaryota; kingdom Metazoa; phylum Chordata; class Aves; order Procellariiformes; family Diomedeidae; genus Phoebastria; species Phoebastria nigripes. The sequence goes on from JAYKAV010003353.1 coordinate 65,929, forward strand.
CATGTTTCCCTTTCAAGTAAGATGCATGAACTTTAGGTAGGTGTAACATAGACTTTCACATGTGAAGTGTCTGGACTCTGTTTATAGGATCTGCATATACAAACAATTTTAGAGCAATTTATCTGTTGCGGGGGCAGGGTGGGGGCATTTACTTGGTTATGTGAATTGTTCACTGAACATACTTATTTCTCTCCATTGCCTGCGAAGTGGTCTGGGCAGCTGTCTTCAGTGTAGGCATTGACACAAGAATATCAGCCCCACTCCTACTGTCTTTGGATTTTATCTGGGTTTATTAGTATGTYGAATATGGACATGATCTCTTGGGCTATGTGATCATTTTGGACTGCATAATTTTGCAGTATTGGAAGTTTGAACTCCATATCCTGAAAACTTGGAGGAAAATCTTCTCTCTGTGGATGGAAAAACCCCAGCATTCTGCTGGAAAGCATTACAGCCTTTCCCCATGGATTTTTAAAAGCCTGACAGCAAGCACCCAAGACTTTCTGCCCTCTCTGCTATTGCTAGGTCATAAATTCTCTTGTCTTTCATTTATTATGTCTTGTGTAAATTGCAGCAACTCAGTTTAAATCAGATACCTATCCCTGTTCTTACTGACACCTCATCATTCATTTAAAAAAAAAAGTTTGGGATGAAAACAGCATGGTTGTTTTATAAGGATACTTMTAGAAAAGGGTATGGTTGAAAATTTTGCAGTCATACCTGATCTGTCTTTGAACTTATAAGCTTCTTAAGGTTTATTGGACACCTGAAAGAAATAGTAAAGATCAGCTTGCACAGAAGCCTCAGTCTAAGTCTAGAACTGTAACCTCATTTAATAATGTGCAAGTTCTTGAAATGACAGTGAGTGAAATGTCATATGAATTTCTAGATTTGCTTCAGTCCAAATGTGCTCTGAGCCAGAGAAAGATCTCCTTTTCCTGKTGGAGCCCAGTTTGAAGTTCTTTAGCTTTGCATGCCACTGAATATAGGAAATAGAATGTGTATGGAAGGGAAGACTGAAGCAGCTTGTGGGTGGAGAGCTCTGTGATAAAGGTATAAGCTGTCAAATGATGAGTATACCAGGTGCAATGGGTCAAGAGGAAAAAGGGCTGCATGTTGGATAGTTTGTACCCATGGTTCTGGTATAGTAGTTTTAAATGTATATTGGAACCTCCAGACACCTAATACASTCATTCCTTAATGAAATAAAAATATTATTACCCCAGATTAATTTGATATCACCAGGTATCAATTTTAACTTCTAATAATGAAAAATTATCTTTAATATTAATTTCTATGTACACGTGTGCAAGATGGTGGAAGTTTAAGTGAAATTTTAATACTTAAGCTCTCTACAGGGGAATTTTCAGCACTGAAATCAGAAGCTATGATTTTCAGAAGGTACAATTTTCGTTCTTGCCCAATACAGTTCTGAAACATGAAAAACCAGATTAGAAAACTTAAGAACCTTTACTCAACACAATTCAATTAAATCTCTTCATAATTCATACGTAAAGATTGTACGTGCACAGAAATCAGAAACGTTTCTAAGTGTGTGCAGTTGAACATGTGAAAAACCCTAATGAATAACAGATTTCAAATATAATATAGATTAAGTGTAACGTTAAGTGTTAACAGGGTTTTTTAATTTATTCCAATTAGTTTTAATATATTTTCTAGTGTTTTTCCAGAGTGAAGTCTGATCTCCAGGCTAGTATTTGTAGGATTGCTTAGAGATTTACACCTCTCCTGTCTAAAACCTACCCTTACTAAAATACAGGACTCACTCTGGAGTCTAATACATTAATAATGTTCTTTTGTATTATTATTATTACAGTAGGAGTTCTGTTCCCTCATGCACAACAGAGCCTAGCTGAGACCCATGAGACAGGCTTGAATGGTAGCAAATTTCTCACACATTTACTGAAATAATTTGCTTGCATCCTGAATCAGAAGAGTAGATTTTCCCACTGAACATCTGCTCCACATTTGGAGACGATGCGTCTCCATGTGTATACCCTGTTAAAAACAAAATCAACTCCATTGTCTCTTTGAATATGAGAATTAGGGAACATGAGTGAAATCAGGAGAAACATACATACCAAAAAAAGAAAGTGTTTCTTTACAATGTGCTTAATGAAACTGTGCAGCTCCTTGCTGCAAAATATTCTGGTCTACTAAAAGTGAGGTCAGAAAACTGGCCAAAATCATGGAAGCAAAAAGCATCTAAAGCTTTCGAATGTGGAGGTTTTCTACATCTGACTTATTTCAAAAAGTTCTTTATGCAGGGAGTCTGTATAATGAACCCTATTTCACAGGATGCCCTGAATCACGAAGAGATTAGGTGACTTTCTGAAATCCATGAGCACTTGGTGCTGAGAAGAGAATCTAGTCCCAGTGGTCTTGTCTAGTGAATCACTGAATCATCTAACATATCTTACGCCATCTAAATCATACATCATCTAAGATGCATTGTCATCCAAGTTGTCCCCTATATATGTATTGTTCATATGGCACCTCATGATTTTCCCCCTTCACAACTGTTAAGAGTACTGGTTTCAACGTGTAGTTACACTACTCACTCTCTGGGCGTCCAACGCATAAGGAAGTGCTCAGTTTATATTTTAAGAATTTCAAGCCATATACAATAAAGGGAGTTTGGCCTGGCAACACTCAGTCTTGTCACAGCTGAATTTCAGGACCCTGGCTCCCTGTGTGGAGTCCAGATTCCTCAGTCAGATGACTGTGGTTAAATCTGAAAGATGGGGAGAGGCAGCCGTGGGCTTCTGTGTCCGAGTCCTAAAGTGGTTGRAAGCTGTTTTGTGATGTTAACTTGGGTCCATCTCCTTGCTAATACCTCCTGTCTTTGTCACAATGTCTCTTAAGTAATGAGACATCAAACTCGCTCCTTAAAGCACTGAAGCTCCCATCTGATGAACCACAACTTTTGTGGTGCACCTGTAAACTATAGCACTAAAAATGTCACATTAAGTCCTCAGCTAATGAAGGATGGTATATCTTCTTTAATTCAACAATGCAATGCATAATATGAGATTCTGTCCTTTGGTGTATTCAGTTAGACATATGTAAGACACAGAAAAGTGAAATTTAAATGGACGGTCTTATGAAGTTAAATGAAACCAGGAAGATTTCTTGATTTAAATTTCTGTCTTGCTTAGGGAAGAAATCGTGCTCTCTACAGCTCAATTGCATAYGCATATTGGAAATCAAAAAACAATCTTTCAGTTATATTGCCTTAACAAGTCAAAGATGAATTTTTAAAATGCCAACTATTTTTGTTAGTTAATAATTTAAATAATTCATCCCAATCTCCCAATTAGAGAAATGATCTAACAAGAATTTTCAAATGGCCATATGGTGTCAATCCATATCCTCATGTAGCCTAGTATCTTTATAACAGTGGCCTTGAGCAGTTGCCAAGAGAAGAGAAAAAGAGTATAGTGATTATTCTCAACCTCTCTTGAATCGGGAAAATGTAAGAGCACAGTAGCCTTTACCGTTGTGAAAACAGTAATATTTTGAGTTAGTCATTAATTCCCAGATTTATCATCCAGGGACAAGAGGCTAAAAGGAAAATTGTTTAAAATTTGCATTTACCTACTGAAAGTGAGATTTTGAAAGGGCTCACAAAAATGTGAATTGGGAAATAAGAATGTTGAGTTGCTCTGAAAAACCTTAAAGCTTTCAAATACAGTTTTACTATTTTCATTATTTTTCTTTTTTAGTTTAAATGATTGGTTTTGTTTCAGGTGGGGAATTGCTTGCGTGAATAGCTATTAATAGTGTATAAAAACCTGATGCTATTGCTTGTATTACATTTGTGCTTAAAGGAACCAACATAGAATCTGTTTGCACTGCTCTGTGATAGCAGCAAAGATGGTTCCCGCTCCTCAAATAAACTCAATGCAGAAGATCATTCAAGTTTACTAAGGCTCGAATGCTTTAAAGCGTGGGCTGTGTCTTCACTGGTTACACAACGGCAACCACATGGATATTCCAGTTATGCTATTTCAAGATGGAAAACCTAGTTGTCTCTTTCTTGCTTTTCTTGTCACTCATTTCTGAGCAGAGTCTACCTATGAGAAGCTCCTTATTAAGGCAGACATCTTCCAGGCCCAAAGGTAGAAGAGCTCCAAATCTGGCAACTCATAGAGCTATTGGAGGAAAAGGGTACTCCTGCGTACTCTTGAATGCATCAAAAAGAAGGGCTAAGGTGGAGTATTATCCTCTTACGGGAGCTACAACTATTTCCACGGACAGAAAAGGAGAAAAGAAATTGGAACCTCTGAACAGCCTAAGTAGAAGTCTGCAGGCTAACATAAGATTGCACAGAGGCAAGGAGTCCAGTAGCAAGAGAAGGATAAAGCTACTTGGAAGAAAGATGTTGAGAGAAAATCAATTGTAATGTGCTGAGAATAGGAAATGTAATTGATCCATGCCCAGGGCCCTACTCCTCACAAGAAGCAAAGCTGAGAAGTGTGACACTTGGTGTACATTTAGGGTGCCTCTGTCACTTCTACTGAGTTCCTCTGAGTTGTCCATATGTGTCAGAAGTGAGAAGTAAAGCAAGTGACAACCACTCCAGGGTTGGAGAACATACAGTAAATTATGAGATTATTAAAAGACTGAGAGAGCAGAAGCTTCAAAAATAATTGAGCTTCAGTTTCAAGAGAGAGTATTGGTAGGGTTAAATCAAACAAACCACACGTTGAAACTGCTTTCTTTTTCTTTTTCTTTTTTTTTTCTTTTTTTGAGCGGGGTATGTGGGGTTTTTTTGTGATATGTTTTTGTTTTGTGGTATGGTTTTTTTTGCTGTTGGGAGCATGAGCAGTGAAGAATGCAGCTGCATTTAGCTTGTATACAAATGGAGAGGTTATGCGTCCCAGTTACATGATTGGGAGAATGTGTATGGGAGGAACTGGTGAAAGGACTTCTTTCATACCTTTTAGTAAGTTTCAAGCCTCAGTAGAAGACACTGGATCTGGTTTTATGGTTRTGATTATGTATGTTCACAACTACTTTTATATTTAAAAATGTTGCACATCAACTCTGACTCATTCCTTCTGTTAATCAATTGCAGCTGAAATTTCTTCTTACTGTAAAATTCATTACTGGCAAAATAGTGCTTTTTCACTTGCTTTCAATTGAAGGTAGCAGAGAATGTCTCCTCATAAAAATAAGAGGAGAAACAAGTGAAGAGAGAGATGAGGTCTCTGACTAATGTAAACCAGGAAAGTTCTGCTGAATTTGGTGGAATAGTTGCCAAGGCTGGGAGCTGGGACCTGTGAGGTGCAGTTAGACTTCTGTTATGTCTAAGCAAGCAGCCTGTGAAGTATCTTTACTGCATTGTATTTTCTTCTCAATAATTTTTTATTTAAAAAAAAAGTGATTTACAGCAATGCTTTCCATGCAGGTTAAGTATTAATTTATTATACATCTTGTATGCAACAAAAACTGTCTGACTTTATTTCCTAGGTAAATCTTGAAGAGAAGTCAAGGTGAATTGACTTTAGCGATTGCCAAATAGACAGATGAATTTATCCTGCTGTAACGTGACTGAAGCCAACAGAATCATGTAAGAGATTAACTACACCCACAGTGTTGCTACTTTTTTTCTATTGCATGCTGTGGTTTGCCATGCAGCTAAAGAACATATATCTTTTAATCTCAGTGTTTGGATATTCTTATGCATTCTTTCTGGGTGGAAGTGCAGCCTTCACATTTACTCTTGTGGCCTTGCTACTCTTAATCTGTACACCACCTTGTTCCCTTAAATAGACAAAATAACTTGTTTGCCTTAACTTACAAAAGAACTTTCATTCCCCCCAAGGGCATCAGCCATACTCGGTTACGCTTTTTTGAGTTAAATTAAAAATCTCTTCAAACACAAAAAAGCCTATGGCAGTTAGCTTGAATTTGGGGGGGAGGCAGAGGGAAGAGGAAAAGAATGCCCATGATTTCCTATTTCCAATGAGACATGGAAATAAAAAAAAAAAACTTTTTAAATGTAGCATCCCTGCTGAAAGGAGGAAGAAAAAAAAAAAAAAGAAGAAGAAAGCACAGCAATCACCACTGTTCCACAGGAGCCATAAAATCCTGAGTACCACTTTGGATTTGCTCCTCAAAAGAAGTCTGTCCCTGTGGCAATTCTGAAGCTTGAAAAACTTTGTTCTCAGCTGGAGTGACAGACTTGGCTTTATTATTGATGTTCAAATACTTCTTTGCAACTCAAGAAAATGATTCTTTAAGAAGGCTCGTGGGGATTTGCTCCTTCCGAGATGGATCAAAAATGGCAGCCATATGCAAATCTTCTGTCAAATTTCTATTGTCATTTAAAATTTGAGCACTGTACAATTAAAATCTATATAGAAAACCCCAGAGAAACAATATGTTTTGTTTTAAGTGTGTCACAGATTAAGGAAGATGCACATACTTTCCAGGAAGGAAGGTGAGTTATCCAAACTATTTTGAGTTCCTTTACTGCAGCATTTGCATTGTTTGTGTTTTATTTGAATCAATGTCATGAACTAATGGATGCTGTATTGTGAAAATGTAACCAAAGCCTGTGTCCTTGTCATTGTGGTTGAAAATTTTGAGATGCAATTGCAGAATTTCAGGCAGGTGCAAGTTGCAGTATTTTTTTTTCTCAGAGTATCTGAATACAGAAGAAAACAATGCTAATAGCTTTTACTATTCCTTTACAGTAAGACAATGACTCCCTTTCTTGATCTCTCACTGTGATACATATTTATAAAGCCTTTAAAACTCGTGCAGGATAAATAAACACCTGGAAAACAGGAGAGGCATGTGAGGACAAAGAAGTTGGGAGAATTGTCTGCATGCCTAGGTCTATTGGAAGACGTGGAAGTTGACTTCAAAAGATGAGTAGACAATACTAGCATAACAGATTACATTGTGTAGCTGGCATTTTCTTGTTTCAGTAAAACATGGTTTAATCTGTATGCTTGCTCTTCAGTCATAAATGGCATTTACTGAGACTAACAAAAATTCTGGTGGTTTTCTCAATGAATTGTCTGAAGGGAGGCTTCATGTTAAGCAATTACACATTGTATTCTGTGCTATGTTATGGAGTCTGTTTTCACACAGGTTTCAGTTTTTCCTTTCATATCTTATTCTCCTGTTACAGGCTCAAGAAGCACAGAGAAAAAGAAAAAAATTCCTTCCTTAGGCTGTTACCAGACTTCTGAATATACCTATTTTTTAAAAAGAAGTCAAAATAATCTAAAGTCTCAAGCATTAACAGTCCATGGTGCACACTATTTTAGGTAAAAAAAAAAAAAATCAAGGAATAATTTCAAATAGCATTCTTAACTGGTGTGTGTTCTGTTCTGTAATTCAGCTTGTATGTGCCCTTATTTATACATTTCAATTATACTTTCATTCAACTTAAGATTATTATGATGAAAATTACATATATGTAAGAAACAACAGTCTTACTATTTCAGTTGTGTCCAAAATCTGGGGATATTTTCAGCTATTTCAGGAGGCAAATATCAACATGATAATTTTGAAAGAGGGTAGCTATAAACAGTTGTATCTTTTTAGCTGTTCTTAGCAGCAGAATAAAGTAAATATTCTATACTTCCCTTTCAGATTTTGAATGTTGTGAATTCATTATGCAAATCTGCTGTTAAAATAGAACAGCCTAAGAAACTATGTGCTTACTATGTTTAAAGCCTTGTTAATATTTTTAAATCTAGGCCATGATTAGTTGCTTTTGAAACCATTGAACTTAAACATTATAAATCCTTGTCCAGATACTGAGCGCTTCTTTTGATTCAGCTGAAACTGATTCCTAACTGATTTAATGTAAACTGAAACAAACCCCGTGTAATTAAGAATAAGTGTTTGTTGAGCCTCTGTGATCATAGAATCATAAAATCATTTAGGTTGGAAAAGACRTTTAAGATCATTGAGTCCAACCATAAATCTAATACTGCCAAGCCCACCATTAAACCATGTCCCTAAGTGACACATCTACACATCTTTTAAATACCTCCAGGGATGGGGACTCAACCACTCTCCTGGGCAGCCTGTTCCAATGCTTGACAACCCTTTCGGTGAAGAAACATTTCCTAATATCCAATCTAAACCTCCCCTGGTGCAACTTGAGGCCATTTCCTCTTGCCCTATTGCTTGTTACTTGGGAGAAGAGACTGACACCCACCTTGCTACAACCTCCTTTCAGGCCTTTCAGGTAGTTGTAGAGACGATAAGGTCTCCCCTGAGCCTCCTTTTCTCCAGGCTAAACAACCCCAGTTCCCTCAACTGCTCCTCATAAAACTTGTTCTCCAGACCCTTCACCAGCTTTGTTGCCCTTCTTTGGACATGCTCCAGCACCTCAATGTCCTTCTTGTAGTGAGGGGCCCAAAACGGAACACAGTATTCGACGTGTGGCCTCACCAGTGCCGAGACAAAAGGACAATCATTTCCCTACTCCTGCTGGCCACACTATTTCTGATACAAGCCAGGATGCTGTTGGMCTTCTTGGCCACCTGGGCACACTGCCAGTTCATATTCAGCTGGCTGTCAACCAGCACCCCCAGGTCCTTTTCCACCAGGCAGCTTTCCAAGCCTATAGCATTGCATGGGGTTGCTGTGACCCAAGTGCAGGACYCGGCACTTAGCCTTGTTGAACCTCATACAATTGGCCTCGGCCCATCAACCCAGCCTGTCCAGATCCCTCTTGTAGAGCCTTCCTACCCTCAAGCAGATCAACACTCCCACCCAACTTGGTGTCATCTGCAAACTTACTGAGGGTGCACTYDATYCCCTCATCYAGATCATTGATAAAGATATTAAACAGAACTGGCCCCAATACTGAGCCCTGGGGAACACCACTTGTGACCAGCTGCCAACTGGATTTAACTCCATTCACCACAGCTCTTTGGGCCTGGCCATCCAGCCAGTTTTTTACCCAGCAAAGAGTACGCCTGTCCAAGCCATGAGCAGCCAGTTTCTCCGGGAGAATGCTGTGGGAGTGCTGTGTGATGGTTTAACTAAATGGATTTTAAACAACATTTTCAGTGTAACCAAAAAAAAAAAAAAAAAAATTCTTCAGACTTCACAAGACTGACCATCATAGGAAATAGAAACATAATGCTGGCACAAGGGATGATTGATACCTTAATAAATTAAAAAAAAAAAAAAAAAAATTCTTCAGACTTCACAAGACTGACCATCATAGGAAATAGAAACATAATGCTGGCACAAGGGATGATTGATACCTTAATAAATTAGAGGGAGTTTATACCTTTCTTCTCAACAGAAGGGAAAGCTCAACAGAAGGAGTATACTTTTAATATATAGATCAATAAAAAGAATATGTTAGCCAGGCTTCTGTAGCATGTCAGTTTTCTAAAGCAAGGAATAGTTCTTCCTTTCTTCAGTTGACTGCTATAGAGGATCTGAATCCTGCTAGAGGTCATTCAACTTCAATATCTCTGTAGCTGTAGCACTCGTCGTTAATATTGCACTAGAATGAAGCAGAATTGATGCTGTAGTATGCATAAGCTAGCAGCAACAGATATTGGACAACCTATGTTATCTCAGCATAGCTTGGTACACCTTTCTCTTAAGCCAAGATACTTAAATAGAGGTTCTTCAAACTAAATAGTTTGAAGCAGGAGTGGAGGTATCCTCTCAACACTTCCATGTCTTCTTGTTTGAAAAACAAGAAGAGGCGCCCAAACATGAATTAACTTGTTCAGTCTTAGAGGGTAAAAGTACATGCTAAGTTACCAGAGCTTGTAGAATTACAAAGTACTAGCTGATCCATGGTAACTACATATTTCAGATGTAAGATAAGGCATTCAGGATCAAACCTTTTACACAATAATCATTCCTACTTATTGGGTTTGTGTGGTAAGGTTTTGGTAGTGGTGGGGCTACAGGGGTGGCTTCTATGAGAAGATGCCAGAAGCTTCCCCCATGTCCRATAGAGCCAATGCCAGCCAGCTCCAAGATGGACCCGCCGCTGGCCAAAGGTAAGCCAATCAGTGACGGTGGTAGTGCCTCTGTGATAACTTATTTAAGAAGGGGAAAAAAACTGCACACCGCCAGCAGCAGTCAGAAAAGAGGAGTGAGAATATGTGAGAGAAACAACTATGTAGACACGAAGGTTAGTGAGGAAGGAGGGGGAGGAGGTGCTCCAGGCGCTGGAGCAGAGATTCTCCTGCAGCCCTTGGTGAAGACCATGGTGAGGCAGGCTGTCTGCTTGCAGCCCATGGAGGTCCATGGTGGAGCAGATATCCACCTGCAGCCCGTGGAGGACCCCACGCCGGAGCAGGTGGATGTGCCTGGAGGAGGCTGTGACCCTGTGGGAAGCCCGGGCTGGAGCAGGCTCCTGGCAGGACCTGTGACCCCACGGGAGACCCAAGCTGGAGCAGTCTGTTCCTGAAGGACTGCACCCTGTGGAAAGGACCCACRCTGGAGCAGTTCGTGGAGGACTGTCTCCCATGGGTGGGACCCCATGCTGGAGCAGGGGAAGAGTGTGAGGAGGAAGGAGCGACAGAGACAATGTGTGATGAACTGATTGCAACCCCCATTCCCCATCCCCCTGCTCTGCTTGAGGGGAGGAGGTAGAGAAAATCAGGAGTGCAGTTGAGTCTGGGAAGAAGGGAGGGGTGGGGGGAAGGTGTTTTAAGATTTGTTTCCATTTCTCATTATCCTACTCTGATTTGATTGGTAATAAATTAAATTAATTTCCCCAAGTCGAGTCTGTTTTGCCCATGATGGTAATTGCTGAGTGATCTCCCTGTCCTTATCTCGTTATATTTTCTCTCCCCTGTCCAGTTGAGGAGGGGGATTGATAGAGGGGCTTGGTGAACCTTGGCTTAACCTACCACACCTACCCTGCATCTTCAATGGAAAACATCCTGTCTCACTCTCATGGGAAACAAAACTGGGAAGCTAAAGCCCAGGCTGTGTTCACAGGTTTGAACACAAGACTGTCTGTCTTCTATTACAGAAATAGTTATCCATTCTGATGATATTTTCTACATTAAAAAACAATAAAAATATTGTGCCAAATGCACCCTTGAAGGGGGCTTCAGTTCAGCATTTTAGGTGGATAGAGAAGAACTGAAGGAGGTCTGAGTGAACCCCTTCAGTTTTCTCTCTCCAATGTTTTGGAAAACAAAAAAGATTTCCAACTTTTTCACAACCAACTTTAGTTCCTTCTGAAAACCTTTTTTCCCTGATGCAGTTCTTCATCAAGGGGATGGCAAGGAAGGATAGAAGAGAAAAATTCTGACAGGGCAGCCTTGTATCAATTTAAACTCACATATAACGGAAAGGATGGAAGGACATTTTTTAAAAAAATACGGTTTTGGTTTTTTTTTTTTGGAAGGGAGTCAGTCAAAGATTGTATCCAGATAACTTGCCTTACTTTTTTCTAGTATGGATAGAAGGGGCAACTCAGGGGAAAAAGAAAATGATCCCTTGAGAGACATAAGGTCTTACAGAAGAAAAGATTTTGTTTTTTTTTTCTTTAATAGATGTAATATCTTCTTATGTAGGATTTCATAAATTCTTGTCTATCAATTAATACAGAAACTATGATAAAGCCCTAGAAGGAAAAGATAGCAGAATAGGTAGCTTCTTCATCTCACTTTTCAGGAGAGAGAAGTGAAGAGGCAATTACTGATGGAGAAGAGTAAAAACTAAAAAACTTAAAAGGGATCTTTATAGTTGTGTTCCTGAACAAGTGGAGGGTTATAACATCAGTCTTTTACTCTTTGCTTGCCGCCATCCAAAGAAGCACTTTAAAGGCAACCTCTTTTATGTCAAGATTTGTGTTTCAGGTGCTCATGGTTGCCGTCATGACAACACCACATAGAGATTTCTTCCAATGCATCTTAACACTTTAAAGCTCTACTTGGAGTTCTTTTGGAAAGTGGTAGCAGGATCATTCAGCATATTGATTAAGGAAATCCAACCATTGTCTTAGGGTAGGACTAAAGGGGGAAGAAGGGTGAGTATTTGCCTGGTTTTTTGGTGGGTTTGGGTTTTTTTTCAGATGACTTAGTGTGAGGTATGTCATATTTTGTCATGACTCGAAGATTTATTTAATTCTGAAGATTCTTCAGAATATTCAGTTATATTGATAATTACTTAGCAGCATCTCTGTTGAAGAGATGCTAAGACCTTGGAGTTAGTGTTTAAATTGTATATTAACCTTGGAGCACAGTAGTGAACATATAACAATCATAAGTCCTCTAGATCTATTATTATCCCTCACAAATACGGAAAGATATTTGTGCATTCAGTACAGAGCCTGGCTGAGGGCCTTTACTCATTTTGAGACAGCTGTAGTTCTGTTGCTCTGTATGGCTCTCAAACTTTACTGTACCATTTTTCTGATTTCTGTTCAACCACTTTGATTTTAAACTTCCACTGCTGTGCTCTGCCTAACTCCCTTCCCAAATTCATGGCAAGGGAGTAGTCAGCAAAAATAGAGCTTTCAAATGCTCAGTAGATTTGCTCTGATATAGCTCCAATACAGTTAACCAGACTTGTGCAATGACATTGCTGTATAGCAAGAAGTTTGCAGCTATCTACTCTCAGCAGCCATGAAGAATGTACCATCTCTTGGGATGTCCACAGTCCCACCTGGAACAATAGCTAAACATAAAAGCTCATGATAATGCTGTTATGAGCAGGCGCAATAGGAAGATGTTTGGCTGTTAAGGCAGTACAATTGAAAAGCTTTTTGCTATTTCATCTAAGAAATACCTGGCAAACAGCTTTCAGTCCATRATCTGCTCATTGGACCTCACCAAGTTCCCATATATATTAAATCAGTTCCAGTGTATTTTCATGCTTTAGATCAGTCCTTTAATTTGAAATTTACATCTTGACTTCTTGTGTAGATTTACTAAGAATAATAGTATAATTGAGTAGATTTTAATATGAAATATACATGAGATATTTTACTGTGCAGTGATGTTGGAAGTACTTGTAATTATCCAGTTGACTTTTGTTATAACAAGGCTTTTTGCAGCTGATAGATAGTTGAGCTCTGCGAAAAGAAGTGTCGACAGTTCTTGCATTTCCAACTCTGCATTGTAATTAGGGATACGGAAATAACTCTGCAGTTCCCTGATTTTGTATATTGTCTTGCAAATTTGTTTCATAGTCTGCTTGTCAAAACCAGCAAAGCAGGAAAACTAGTTTTGAATAGTGTTCTGTGGTGCAGAAAGAGAAGTTGTTCTACCTGCTACAGACATTGTAAAGGCTCTCATTGTAGAGCTGTTTGTGCAGTAGTTTTGAAGCCACTGGAATTACTTTTTTAAATAAGATGATATTCACTGTTAGCTAGAACAATGGGATTTTGACTTGTCATTTGTATTTATTCTTTGTTATAAACAGTCTTATTCAGTGGAAGATTTTTTGTTTGATATTTCACTTCAGGAATGATTCATGATGAAAGTATTTTGAATGCAAAAATATCAATATTAATGGGTTATGCTATAAACTTTTTATCTATTGAAACTGAAATGAGTGAATTTATTAAAATGTTGTATTTGGKTTTGCAGAACAATGCAGAGGTATTTGTGTCATGTATGTGTACGTATGTGTGCGCTGCTTTTCACAGGAAGTGAAATGCCTTTGCTTGCTGTTTGTGTGAGAGATCAGGTGGAATGCATGGAGCTCTGCCTGGGGACAGATGATGAGCCAGCAGAGAACTGGTGGGTCAGGATTAAAGGGCAGACGAACATGTGTAAAGTTGTAAGACCACCTGATTAGGAAGTTGTGTATGAGGCCTTCTTCAGACAACTGGAAGAAACCTTGTGTTTGGAGGCCTTGGGCCTTATGAGGAACTTCCTGACACAGGTGATCAAGGAGCTTACGGGGAAGATGCTCTGCTGTACCTGATACGTACAGATAAGGAAGAATTGGTCAGGGATGTGAAGGGCAGGGGTATCCTTGGCTGCCTGCAGTGAACGTGAGATGGTGGAGCTCAGGATCCTGAGAGAAGGAAACAAGGCAAATAGCAGGATCACAACCCTGAATTTCAGGAGAGCAGACTTTGACCCGTTCAGGAATTTGCTTAGAAGAATACCATGGAATACAATCCTGGAGAGAAGAGGGGTTTAAGAAAGCTAGTTGATTTTCAACATTCATCCATTCGAAGCCCAAGAATATTCCATTTCTACATGCGGGAATTAAAACAAAGGAAGCAGGAAGTTTGCATGGATAAATAAAAGGCTCCTGAGAAAACTCAATTGTAAAAAGGTGAAAGCAGGATCAGGTGACCCGGGAGAAACATAGAGACACTGCATTAGGAAGAGTGTTGCCACTAGGTCAAGGGAGGTGATTCTTCACCTCTACTTAGCCCTAGTGAGGCCACATGTGGAGTGCTGTGTCCGCTTCTGGGCTCCCCAGTACAAGAGAGAGAGAGAACTTGTGAAGAGAGTGAAGGGYCACTAAGTTGATTAAGGGACTGGAGTATCTCTTCTATGAGGAAGTGCTGAGAGAGCTGGGACTGTTCAGAGTTTCTGACCATACAACACAAATATTCCAATGCTCAAGGTCCCACTCCAGCATTAAAATTGCCCTGTGCTGAGACTACTTAGAATTGTTGGCAGGGACAGTTGTGATGTAAAAGAAGAGATTATTTTATCCTGTTCAGTATATTTGTATGATCTACCACTCATGTATCTCAACCAGGAAGCTGCAAATGAATTCATAGTTCAAAGTGTGGTCATATGGTTGGTCAATGGTGATTTGAGATTATTACTGTTAGATGAGGAAAATATTTTGCAATTGTATCCAGAAGAGTATATTCTATACTGAAAAATGTTATGTAGGCTAAAAGTTACATATTCTGAAAAACCAAGCACTCAGAAATAAGCAAAGAGTATTGGTAGTGTTATTTCTGTTTAGTTCACCTGTACACATACATTTTAATCTTATGATACACTTTTCTCACAGGTTCCTGATCTGTTTCAGTTCACAAATTGGTATCTGAAAAGGAAAGTGCATGGGTTGCAGAGATAATTGTAAATATTGCATTTTCTAACTCTGAAATATTTACATTCATAACTTTAGATATTTACTACTTGAAATAAACCCCTTTAAACATTAGCTAGCAAAATACACAACTCGTAATGAAAATTGATGGGTGTCATATTTGGGTGCAAGATTCATATCTGTGTAAAAAATAGCATGAGTGTTTTTTTCCTGCAGAAAACAGACTGAGTAGGAATATGACTTTGGGCGCTCTTCTTGGATCTTTTTTCCCAGGCTGAATTAACTTAATGAGATGAACAGGATGAATTAGAAGTAGCTGCTTGTGTTTCTTTAGTACAGGCTGAATATGTTTAAGTGATCATAAGTTATTGCTTGCTCTGTTTTTCCTCAAAATATTTTGTGCATATAGTCTGAAAACATCCCAGTTTATAACTGGCAGTTAAATGATTTAGGTAGAAAACAAAACCAGCAGCAACCATGATATCCTGCACCGGTTTATACCTTAAGCCAGTTTTCCTGGTTTTGAGTTTCACTGAAGAGAGGGACAGTTCTGCTTGTATTCACAAATTCTGAGCCAGGAGATATGCCAGCTGTGCTCTTTGTTAGTGCACTGGAACTAGATACAGATGAAAGACATATTTTGGGGAGAAGTCCRACACTTTGCACCTATACTTTCTCAGAAGTTCTGCACTGATCTGGAACTTTAATATGTATAGGGTTTCTCTTCCTTTTTTTATTCTTCTCTGGAAACAGTGTATTTTCCATGGTATATGGACTCTGTGGCCAAAAATTCCTTGTCTACAAACTTTTTCAAACTTTGCTAGCACTGTGTATAATGTATGAGGTTTCAGGAGTTAAAATTTTATGCTTTAAACTACTCATATAATTCATCTGTAATGAACACGTAGAAAAGTTGGGTTTTGAGGCCTACAAAATAGCGGCTGAGGAATGTTCTTAGTTGGCAGAGAAGACTGCACTTCAGGTGGGACACTGCAATCTGCTACAGGCTTACAGGTTGCCTGTCACCTAGAAACCAGAGTGTGTAGAGGAAGAAAGATTTGAAGATACATTGGACTTAAGTGACAGTACTGAATAGACTGCTCATTGCAGAAAATCAGGTATTGCACCAAAGTGACTTTCAAGTGTCCTGAATGAAAAGCATTGCATCTTTTACTTCTAAAAGGAGGGCTAATTGTTAGGACTTTACAGACTCTTACTTTTTTTCAAGTTTGGTTCTTTCAGGAAAGGTAAGTGAAGACTGGTGTGGGGGAATGAGGAGAGTCTGCCTTTTATTGTTGTTACTGTTCTTATTGTGACTACCTCTTAGTAGGCTCTGAATAGTCAGTGGACCCCATCTTCTAATTATCAGGTCCATAACAGATTGGCTGCAGGGCTTTCAAGTTGATCTGAATTGCTGTGTTGAGATGGAAGGCAGGGATGGGTTTAATCATCAGTGCTTCATGCAACAACAGATTGGGTCTTTGGATATTACATGGCTATAATCATTAAGATTAAAAATGAAAAGTGGTTTTCACTTTTCACTGGAAGTTACAGGAGATAATAAAATGTAAAGGAAGCTCTCTATGAAAAACAGGGAAGTAATGTGTGTCCAAGTGTTTTGATGAAAATTCATCTGAAATATAAAGCAAGGCTTCTGGTCACCCAGGATACACTAGTTTGATTGGGCACATATAGCTCCACACCGCTTCATTGCATGCTCTGTTCAAAAAACCAGGCACAAACATAGGTTACAGAGCACAGAATGTGTATTTCTGCACAGGTTGGTAAAACTCTTAAATATTTATCCAGTGGGTTGTATTGTTGCCATGTCAATCTACTAGTTCAAAGGAGTTCTTCTGGGAAAAGGTATGAGAGAAGATCTGTCAGATGAGGAACTCTGTCAAAAGTATGATACCATGGGGCTCTCATTATACGSGCTATGTCTACATTTCAAAGCAGGTGCCCTTTGTGATGTGCCCTGCATTTCTGATTGTGTAATTATCCAAATGGGGGTTCTTTGTCATGCACAAAAATTCCCTCTCTGCCTCAATCCTGTGCAAGTAGAATGTGGGAATTTAGGCTACAAGGTACTCTTTGCTTTATCTTGATTCACTGATTATTTACATCTGCTGTCATTACATTTCCAAACCTTAAACTGTAGTTTCTGTGAACATGTTTAACCTGTTTTTCTTTTTGTATTGGTCCACATGTCAATCAATACTCATTGCAGTTCTCCTTTGTCCATACCAATATTATAATACCATGAGCATATTTTTTTTAACAAAAGCAAGTATTTGTTGTCGTGCTCACTGAAAGGAGCATACCAGTACCCTGTTCTGCCTGCAAAATGGCTGGTTTCAAATACCTAACAAGTACTTTCTCTCCTTGTTCTTGTCTTACTCTTTCACTGTATTTTCTTTTTCAATTTGGATCGCTCTCTGTTTTGGTGCCCATACTGTGTGAATGCTCCATTACTCCAGGGATTCTTTCTGCAGTCTAGGAGTGAGGTTTCCCCCCAGACAATATGTAAGGTGACTCAGTTGGTCTAGGAGCTACTTTAAAGGGCAGTACTATACCAGATCTTATTCCTTCTGCCTACTGTAGTCCTCCAACACAAATTGACAGGCAGCTGCACTTTCAGCATCATGCTATAAAAACACATGTATGCCAAGTAGCTAGGTAACCTTAACATTTTGATGTGTTATAAAAGGATTTATAGGATGCATTTTTTAAATGCATCAGGCCCTTGAAGAGTTTACATAAGGCTCAGAAGAGATGTGGCTCTTGCTGCAGTCTACCTTAAGCTCTCTTGGAGCGAAGAGAGGGATTTCTGCCTTCACAAATCTGCCTTATTCTTTGTAAGCGAAGCAACCTCATGCTGAGAGTTGAAGTGGAGCTTTGAGCAATCTGAGTAGGAAATAAAAAGAACTGCTAAAAATAGCACATGTTAATAACTATCATAAGGTGGCCAGGTCACATGGAAATAAAGGAAAAGGAGATGTGTTGTATAGGTTGTGACTGATATATCAAAGAAGTTTTTGAGTGTGTACTGAATTTGTATTATGCCTTTCTATATCTGACTATTAATATCAGAAGGGACAGTTGTGATATAAAAGAAGAGAGTTAATCAGTCCTTTTGCTTTCTCATGCATGTTTCCTAGGTAAACTGATTTCATTTCACCTTAAACTCTTTGATATAATGAGACCACCTATATGCCCTGGGAGAAGAGAGTGTGCAAGTGGGTTAGAGATGGAAGAATGGGATTTCAGATGGGACTTAAAATAGGGGAGTTCTAAGACTAGCTGAATACAGGGAGTAAGTGAAAGACCTGGTGGAAACAGGGAAGGCAATGTTTGAATAAGAAATCAAATATAATATTAGTGATTTTTGCATTGTTGGAATAGAAGCAAGAGATCAGAGGATTCAAAAAATAAATGGAATGCATAACCAAAGTAAAATGGATTGAGGTGTGTAGGTAGGGTCAAAGAGTTGAGTAAAGTCAAGGTGTGCTATACACAAACTAAATTATACTAAATTATACTTCTAAAAGGTTAAGTCCCAGTGAAATATCTTCTCAGTAACAGTTTGTTTGGTATTGCCTATCTTAGGTTTCAAAAGAAGGGGAGCTGAATCACTGTCTTACTGTCCTACTGCTAGAATTCAGTCCCTTTTCTGGATAATGTTATTTTATTGATTTGATTTCTTCTTAAAAAGTGTTTTGAAGAGTAGAACTTTGAGTTTTTGATAGATTACATCTGAAAAGCAGCTGACATTTTTTCCACATTATATACAATAAGATATGCCAAAAAGACTAATCACAGATCTTTGAAGTTCTTTTCTGTTGTTACTCCATTTTCAGGATAGTCTTGAAATCACCAAAAGTTTAGAGATAGTTTGGAAGAGAAGCAGGATCAGGTGAATAGGGATAAGGTTTTCTTACTAAGTTTTTGTATTTATTTATTCATTCCATTAAAATGACACCTCACAGGATATTAATTTTCAGTGTGAGTGTGTTTCATTATACCTCAAAGGCCTAACTTGATATGTAGCAATGGGACATGACTAATGATATTGATTCCTGTTACCATGAGAACCAGACCACTTCAGATGAGAGAGCTGTGCTTTGTCTAAAGAGCCTGGGAATAGTTTCAGTTTATGTTGCCTTCTTAGCTGCCTCTGGCAAATAGCAGATTTCAGGTATTAATCTTTGTAAATGAATGCAAAACAAAAAATAATTTTTTAAATGTAACATGAGTCATGAAGTTGCAGCATTAAAATTTACAAGTGAGAACACTGAAAAATAAGATGCTCACTGGCAAGTGTTTCTGAGGCCAGGAGATTTGGATCAAACACAGGCTCCATTATACAAATTATCTGTATGGGCCATGTCTGCCTTCATATATATATGTACTAAGGCAGATGTTTAAACGACAAAGAGGAGGTAAAACTGTGTACTTCAAATGAAATAACAGTTTTATATACTCCATCTTTTTGTAGTTACCAGGTGAGACTGTAACAGTGTTTTACTGAGGGTGATACAGTGATCTTGTTTTTAAAAAATAAGAATTTGTCTGTATCTGGTAATGTTGTATGGTAGTTGAAATTTAGCTAATCTGAAACTTAACTGAATTTCTGAATTTACTGTTGTCATATATCTGAAGTTTACTTTGCCGCCTATTCTGTGATGACTGTGTACTTGCTCAGAAAAAAAAAAAGTTTACAGAATATTTTTCATCAGTAGGCAAAAAAGTGTTGACTTAGTGACCGTTGTAAAGTGACTTATTCAGCTACTGGAAAGCAGACTTCATTCAGCAACACTAAAACCTTACGTATTTCTTGGGTATAATTTGGCGTGATTGAAAATTACAAGGAACTGRAAAAAAAAAAAAAAAGACCAAGGCCTATGAAAAATCTTAAGATTGCAGATATCATATACTTCTGTACGCGTGTTCAAGTAACTTTGATTGAAACTCCTTTTTTTGATAAGTATGGTAAGGATTTTCGTTTGTAGTGTGAGTGCAATTTTCTCATCAGCTTCCAAGAAGAAGTCAACTTCATTTAATAAAACACTCAGTTTTTGAATAGTGTTCAATGGGCAAATAGCTCCCTGTAATCTCTTCCAGTTTATATTTCTGTGCTTATATATTCTCTCAAACTGTCCTCATTCAGATTTTTTTTCCTTAGTCCTCTGGGAATTCTGGAGAAGAATGCATCTTCACATTGCAATGCACTCTTCATCTCTTGGGCAATCTACAGACTGAACTGTGTATTAAAAAGTGAGTATCTAGAGGTCTTGCTTTCTGCATTGTTTTCATTTATAGAATATCACATACGTTGTGACACATAGCTAAATTCAGTAATCTCAGCAGTGATGAATGACTTCCTCAGTGTTACAAAAAATGTGGAAAATGCTGAAAAAACTTTTTCTCCCTCTTTGTTATTTACGTGGTTTTATGACAAAGCAGCATGCTCTGTTAGAATAAGAGAACATTTACTGCAATTGTGCAGTGAAACAAAGCTATAGGGAAAATTTTCATCTCTTTTAACACCCGACTGTGACTAAATTATAGTCTATTACCTTAGTTATTGGGAGATGGGGGTAGGGGAAAAAGCAAAGCCATTGAATGGAGGGCAACATTCCTCCTGTTGAGATACCCAACCTAAATAAATGTGATATAGGCTTTGTTACAGTTTTCTGTATGAGACTGATGGAACCCCAAGCTAACTTAAGACCTTTTCTGAAAAATTTGAAGTAGTTTGGTGTTTATAATATGTAGGCCCTTTTAGTTTTGGAGGTAGTCTAGGAATGTCCAACAGAAAATGAATACTATAATTATAGTCACGTTTCTGTGATTCAAAAGTAGCATTTTAGAAACTCAAGAAGATTTCATTTCTGATGATTAGCAATTTACATTATAATATTTTTTTCTTCTATTAAACATGTTAAAACTTAACTTCCTCTTAACACAAAAAGAAGCTATTTCAGTACAGTTTTTTTTTAATTTTTAAAATGTGTGAGATTTTAAATAAGTGTCCTGGTTTCAGCTGGGACAGAGTTAATTTTTTTTTTTTTTCTAGTAGTTGGTATAGTGCTATGTTTTGGATTTAGTATGAGAAGAATGTTGATAACACACTGATGTTTTTAGTTGTTGCTAAGTAGYCTACTAGTCAAGGACTTTTCAGCTTCCCAWGCTCTGYYAGGTGCACAAGAAGCTGGGAGGGAGCATAGCCAGGACAGCTAACCCAACTGGCCAATGGGGTATTCCATACCATGTGACGTCATGCTCAGTATATAAAAGCTGGGGGAAGAAGAAGGAAGGGGGGGGATGGTGTTTGTCTTCCCAAGTAACCGTTACGCGTGATGGAGCCCTGCTTTCCTGGAGATGGCTGAACACCTGCCTGCCGATGGGAAGTAGTGAAGGAATTTCTTGTTTTGCTTTGCCTGCGTGCGCGGCTTTTGCTTTACCTATTAAACTGTCTTTATCTCAACCCATGAGTTTTCTCACTTTTACCCTTCCGATTCTCTCCCCCATCCCACCTGGGGGGAGTGAGCGAGCGGCTGYGTGGTGCTTAGTTGCTGGCTGGGGTTAAACCACGACAATAAGCTTTTGAAATATGGTGGGTTTTGAAAGTTTTTGAATTTTTTTAAAGTAAATTTTGACATGTTCTATCATGAAAGTCCTTTCAAAACAATTACAGATGTTCAGTGAAGCTTGCTGGCAAGTTCACGTCTCTTCTACATGATTGGAGTTCATTAAGGCAAGAACTCTGTTGGTCACAGAACTTCAATCATCTCATTTGCAGCTCAAGTGTATGGGAACTAGGTTTTGTCCCCAAAACCAGCTTGGTGTAGTTGACTCCCAGAATGCTGCTTTTGCTCTCCTCTTATTAGACACACAGGCAACCAAATTTTGCTTTTTTAGCTCCTTTCAACAGAACATTACTTAGCTTCCTAGAGTTCTCCTTCTTTTCACCTCCAGAACTTCTATTGCTTAACTTTTCCTAACTCAAAACAGGGCAAGATAATTGTCTTGGGACAGGGAAGAAGAGCGAACTTACAAATCTGTTCATTTTGTTTGAACTAGGATTGCAATGCAGAAAGAGGTTGAGGGTATGCCCTTTCAGAATTGTACTCGAATTTGCTTTGTCCAAACAGAAGCTGTGTGGATTCGCTGGTGAAATATATAAGCTTCATATATTCTGCAATTTACTACATGCAGTACTAAGCAGAAGCTAATACTTCTTGCTGAGAGACAAGCTATAGTAGTTACAAGTGTAGAGAGCCTGGGAGGGAACCTTTCAAATCCTTCTGAATTTAACATCACATTGCTTATTAAAAACTTTGATAAAGATTAGTTCTAAAGACTATTGTGTTTAGAAAATGTTATAGTCTTAATTTAAACATTGATGCAGCTAGTTTGTTTCTTGTATCATAATCATGGAGCATAACAAGGGCTTCTGAGTACCAGCCCAAGATGGTGCCACAGGCCCCCAAGAGTAAAAGCATGACACCACAAAATGGTCAGTTACCATTTATGAAAGGAATAGAACCTTGAGAACTGGGTACAACTGGTTTTCAGACACAGCAAGGAGAACAAAGCATATATCCAGTATATGTAAAATATGACTTAGTGAAAACAAAAAGGGAGGTAACAAAAAGGCGTAAAGGACAGTGACAGCCTCTACAAGAACAGGAAGAAGGAAGAACAGGAAGAGAAAGGTTTTCCCCATGCTGCCTCCTAATGACTCTGCCTCCCATCACTGCTGATACARCAGGTTCCCCCTTCGTGTTCGGTAAGGAAAGAGCACAGCTTTCTGGTTTGTCTCTTGCCATTTTTTTTTCCACTCATACCTTTTGATATCAAAGACTTAACAATCACAGATAAAATCCTATCTTTCACAATGTTACTGAGTGAAGCAAATGACAGTTTTAAAGAGGAATATCCATGTGTGTTCTGCGCTAGCCTTCCCTTGTGGCAAGGTGATTGATACCACCACACCAAATCTGAGTAAACATAGATGAAAGTGTGTGTTTTACAGTTTTTCTCAAAAGCTGCTTGTAACAGGTGCAAGTAATGAGAATGTTCCTAACAAAGCTCTGAAAATACCAATTGTGCTCATTTTGGGGAAAATTACAGGTGAATGGTTTCAGTTTTGTGAGACTCCTCATCCATAATATACACATCCTAAAAAACAAACAGGCTAGAAGAACAATGTCAAAGTGGTATTTGAAATCTTGAGAACACTAAGTACTGGAAATGTATTTTTGTCAGATCTCTAGAATACAAGCCCATGAGAAAATAAGAAAAAAAATTAACTAGTGTTTACACGGGGTGGGGTAGGGTAGGGGGAGAATTATCAGTGTAAACAGTGTGAATTAATAGGTAGAAAAAAAGGAAGCATGTGACCTAGAACATGTTCAACCTTTCAACCTATGGTGGTACTATTCAGTAGGTGAAAGTAGTTTCATTATTTGTGAAGCTGGAAAAAGTTTGTGTTCCCATTGTTAATAGGTTTGAAGGCTAAGTTTGTGGCATGAGCTACCAGCCTTCTCCTTTTTAATTGGGGGTGGGGGAAGGAGAGAAGTAAAAAAGGGAAAAATATAATTCTCCCAGCTTCTGAGTGCCTGAAGGTAACAATGGATTAAAAAGCTTATGTAAACAGTTAAGAAGATAGGAATAAATAGGTTTTGCTTGTTTATACTCCTGGGAAGAAATCATGTTTTCTCTAATTTTTGTTGAAATCATTGCAGAATTTAGATTTTTTTCTGACTCTGAAGTTCTGGGAAATATTCAGGAAAGATCAAGAACTGAGCTATGCTGCATTTCTAGTATCCCTTGTGACTATGCTTTCAATGAAATTACAAAAGAATAGAAATGGCAAAGGAAATAACCCATATAGTTAGTTACGAGAGAAGGTTATCAACAGTAATATAGTCAAGGCTTAACAAGAGTCTAATAGATGCTTTGAAATTAGTATTTTAAAAGAAATTGCTTATAATAAACTCTCTTACAGGCAGTGTTAATGGATTGCATTTACACAGAAGGGCTATTCAGAGCAATTTGTACATCGTAATACTTGCACTTCTGTAGTTCAATACAGAATACAAAATGAGTCCTAGCCAAGCTGCATTCCAATAATACAGTATTTAATGGCTCTGTTCATTATTATCCTTTGATGTCTTCTGTGATGCACTGCCTACCTGAATTGTAGGTGTTTCATCATTCAGCTTGCAATCTTTAGGGARGAGTCAAGGATCTTGAAATGTATACAGTAACACATATTATAGCAAGAGATTTACAACATTCTGTTTCGGTAGAAACCATTCAAGCAGCAGAACCCTTTAGCCTGCTGGAGATGAGTGCTCGTGCCACTAACAAACGGTGATGCGGAAGTCAAGCTAACAGTTTAATACACCAAAATGTTTCCTTTTTTATTCTTCTACAAAATTGTTCAAAGCAAAAATCCTCAGCATCCTTGTACTAGTGGGTTCTGTGTTTTACAGAGCTAATGCCATAGAGCATGAATGCTAGGAAGACTTATTAAAGACTGCATTTGTGCCAAGTATATGTATTGGCTCTGGACAGAATTCGAGGGCTTGGTATTTTGAGTGACTAGCACTGTGAGGCTCCTTTTTTTGGTCATATAACTACACTATGGCTGCACAGATCCCCCTGCTGACTTCATAAAGCCCAAAGGAAGTGTGTGTATATATTTTCACCAGTTCCTTGAAAGATACGCTACATCAGTGCTGGCGTTTGTATCAGTAATGCCATTAGCCCATGGAAGTAAAATTCATGTTGTTATTTCTGTTGGAAGGTTATTTTTCCTCTCCTTTTTTATGACCTTCAAAATTACACATGTAGTAGGATGCATCCAAGAAGGTTTTGGAAACTATACAGACCATGGTTAGTTTCAGTACACTCCCAGTCTCATAACATATGTGTAGTTTGTTTTGGCATCAGTGCAGTCACTTATTTTCATAAATTCTGTGTAGTAACCTAACAACCTAATTCTCTTTCTAGCTTGAATGCTAGCAGAGTCTCATTTAATTTGTATGTCAGTCTACATAAACTGACTGGCACTACTAGCCTTTTCTGATCGTGTATTTTTATGGTCCCATTATGAATCTACATCACAGTCTAATTGCATTTAATCCTTTAATGACAATGCTTAGAACTGCCTATCATAAACAAGAGCTTTTTATAATTATGGCTATTCTAAGGCCATCATAAAACAAAATAATATTTAGAAATTGTCAGTGATTCAGAAATAACTGGTTAGGCCATCAACTGGACAGAACACAAAATCCTGGGATCATCCATATTCTTAAGCAAGACTTTGAGCAACTGTGAGAATAATGTGAATTTCATGTCCTGGTAGCTAGGACACTGTTAAGCATACTATAATTCTAAAATGTCAGGTGTCGGTGTTTTATGTAGAGATTTGTAATAGAAATGTTAGGTTGATGCGAATAGAGAAGGAAGGGGAATGTCTACTTGTGAGATCACCAGACAGCAAAAGTTTCAAGAATGGCTGGATTTTAATAGCACCTAGATTAGCAGGACTGGATAGCTCTTGTCACTTGTTTTTGGTGTCATTGTTAATCCTGACTAGACCACTGGATATATCTCTTGGTGCTTCAGTACTGGCCAGACCACTTGGGTGCATGCATGTTGCAGCCAAACTGCTGGCCAGACTACTTGGACTCACCGGTTTCAGTGGTTGCTGATATGTATGAGAGTATGAGTGTGAGTGAATAAAACTAGGTTTGTTTTAAAATAAACTCACTTTCCCCTCCTGTAAGATCTTACATTGAGCTTTGCTACATCTTTGCTAGCATTACAATATTTCCATGTATATAAAATGGCCTATGTCTTTTAGACTTTCTGCATTTAGCTTTCTTTTTAAATGAGAAGATCTCCATATCTGCAGAAGGCTCTTATGAACAACTAGATAGTTGTGTGAATGTATTAAATTGCCCTCTTCCCTAGGAATTGTTAAATAGCTATAATTCTAAATTATTTCAAACGTCAGGGATTAAGCTAAATTTAATCTGTAATAATCCTAAATATGTCGATGCTGTAGTTTATCACAAGTCTGCATTTGACATACTTGGATACAGACTCCACATGCAATACTTCAACTTGATGTGGGCGCTGGGTTTTTGGCATGTGTTTGTATGCATCCATCTGCTAGACTATCTGTATGCTTGGTCACCAGGTGGTAGATAAGAAGTTAAAGTGTTATCATGTGTTCATGAGGATCCCCTTGGTGGCAAGCAGTCCTAAATGAGGAGCACATTTGTGACTAATGAAGGCATTCTGCTGCCAAATGCTTGTTGTCCCTCTCAGGTCATGCTCTCTCACTGATGTATCATTCCTGAGGGAGAAGACTACAAAGCAGAAATGTGTTATAAATACCCTCTTTGAGAGAACCGTAAGATTTCTAAACTGTATTGTGAGGCTTTGTACTTTGAATTTCAAATCAAATTTTCTTATATCCCTTTCATAAATCTCTGTGATTTCTTTCTTCTTACTTTTTCCCTGAATCTACAGCTTCCCTAGCAGAATTTTAAAGTTCAGCTCTGCTTAAATGACAGGGTCTCGTCACATTGATCTGATTTATAGTTTTAAATATTCATTTCTGTAACTGTGTATTTATGTTGGTAAGTTAATGTGCAGGTGGAGAGTTGAGAGTGTATGTTATTAGGTGCGGAGGAAAACAAAATTTTTCGTAATTTGGATCAAGCTTGTGCTACTAACAGTCATGCAGGAGTGTGTTGTTTTACAAGCTGTTTTCATGAAACAAAAGTCAGTTTCCTAAGGAAGATAACATAGCTCCATTAAAGGCAGCAGAAATGGGCCCATTTTACTGAATGTTAATATTAGAAATAATTGTTTCTTGCTGAGCTGTAACTGACTCATACAATGATACATCATTAATGACTAAATAATACAATTTTTTAATTTAGTTTATTTGCCCTTCCCTCTTCCTTTCTGTTTTGATAAGGATGCCATATGGCAGTTCTTGAACTCTAATATCGAAGACGACTGCATATTTGTGACATGTGACTGAAAAAAAATACTTACTCGTTTAAATTAATGAGTCAAGGTATTCTTAGAACAATATGACTCAAGGTTGAGAATAGGTGCTAGATAGCCCTTTACAACAGCTTTATAGACTGCAAAGTCCTGAGTGGTGCAAAATCAGTAAGATGGATGCATTTAAAAAAATGAAAAGCTAAGAGCACACAAATGCAGTCAGAGTGATTGCTGTATAATTTGAATAAAATTTTGGATAATTCTTTGATGAGTTTAAAGAAATTAACTAAAAGAGGAACTATAATCATAAGATGAAACAGGAGATTTCTAGCAGAGAAAAAAAATGTACAAGTTGTAGAGACAATTGAAATGGGATTACAAATGCTAGACTGGATAATGGCATAAATTAATGGCATGTTCTATTTGTTGGCTGAGAACTTCAGTAGCAGAGAATGTTTTAGAAAGTGACACAAAAACTAGCTATGTGAAAAAGACTGGTGAATGAGATCAAGAGAAACTCATGTACTTGTATGTATACTTTTTTCATTTCTTTTTATGTTTATATTTTCAAAATTTGGCTCTGAGGTCCAAGATTTATTATTATGTTTAAGTTTTTCCTTAATGCAAATCTGATACTTAACTAAACCTGGAATGATAGAACATTTAGGCTACAATACCGAGAAGATACAGAAACTTGAAAAAGTCTCTTATTTAAGTGTCAGGACCCTGAGTGCACCACGAGACCTTAACTRTCCTGAGTAGCCTCCCCTGGGTCCACCCTTCACCCTCTGCCTGTGGGTCTAGGACCCCATTTCAGGTCAGGCCAGGCCCCCCTCCTTGTCAGAGCCATGCTGGAGGTGTGCCTCTCTCAAGTTTTGTCTCTAGCCCCAGCTCCTGGATGAACCTTGGACCTATGTTGTAGTGTTGTTTCCAGTCGTGCTTCTGGCCCCATCTCCTGACTGGACTCACTGGATGGACTCTGGACCCCATTCATTGCTTTGATTTGTCTGGGACTGTCAGTGCAGCCTGTTACCTGCACCTTGCTCTGCCCACGTTTGGATATTGTGCTGTTGTGTCCTGGCTGGTGAGGGCACTGTCTGAGTTGGTATTACCCATGGCTTCCACCTCATCCTCCCACATGGAGGAGTGCCACTCCCTGACATTTAAGTTCTAATGAATATGTTGTCATTTTTAGCTTTAATACATGTGCGACATTTTGAGTATATAGTTTTGTTACTGAAGGTTTTAATGTAATGTACCATACAGCAATTTTGTTTTTAAAAAAATATCTGTAACCTACTGGAAGTTCTATTCTGGAAAAAAAGTGGTAAAAAGCAAAAGGTTTTTCTTTTTAATTATGGGCTGAGAACTTCAATATCAGAGAAGGCTTATAATCC
The DNA here is from genome assembly GCA_035582835.1 of Phoebastria nigripes. Lineage (NCBI taxonomy): Eukaryota > Metazoa > Chordata > Aves > Procellariiformes > Diomedeidae > Phoebastria > Phoebastria nigripes. Next base: position 94,389 of record JAYKAV010003353.1, read on the forward strand.
ACAGTGATATAAAGACCAGCTGTTTGAAAAAGAATTGGGAATGAGATAATCAGTTGCCAACATGGGTTTACAAAGAACAGGTCTTGTCAAAGTCTCTGATAGGGGTTTTTGAAAGGTTTTCAAAAATAAATCTCAGGGAGGGAGAATAATGTAGTCTAGCTTTTATTAAAGACTCACTAAAGTGTCGCTTAGCCTAATCTAAAAGGTCAAAAGTATGAGTATTAATTTTGGGATGGAGTCTTTGGTCAAAAGCTGACTAGAAGAAAGAATCTAGAGTATTATAATTAGCCATATCAAGCTGGATTCTGCAAAGCTGAGCGCTGGCAGTAGTTTTACTGAACACCTTTGTTCAAATAATGATTTTTGAACCTGGTGCAAGCTGTCATATACACTTACGGATAGCATTTTAAAAAAATTAACAGACTACAGAGTAACGTACATCAAAGTTCTGTAAAGGATTAAGTATAGAATGAACCAATTTCAACATATAAAGCCATTCATGTTGGCAGCATCCAAGAACAAATGAAAAGAGTAGAATGAAAGGAAGCAAAAAGACTCTCTGGGGAATTACATTCATATTGTACATAACATGCGTTATGAAAAGTATAGTTTGTGTCAAGTGCAGGAAGTATAGCTAAAGGAATTGAATTGAAATTTAGTCAACTGCAGACTTCAAGATTGTTATTTATGGATTCTGTTGCTCAACTAGGTATATGGCCTGTGGGATAAGAGGCAGAAGAAGTGAAAAAAGTGTGGATTCAGGGAAGCTAGAGTTATGGTAACTTAATTTGGAGGGAAAAAAAAAAAAGAGAAATTTCTGTAAGTAATGGTAAGTGCCTGTACATTGTCAGGTCTATAAAATTATACTTAAAAAATTACTTAGTTTTTGCTGAGCATTGAGGATAGTAGACTGAAAGCTACCCTGTGCTTTCACTCTAACCAGATTGCAAAGGAGAATCGGTTTAGGCCAGAAGGCTATTATAGATTGTCTTGTCTGTGTTCTGTTTACAGGGCTAATAGTTTTTATGGAAATGTGAAGATGCAAGTGATGTGGATTTTTTCCAGAGAAAACTGGTGAAGTACTTTGGGCATACTAAGTATATTTAACCTTTCAATAAGTAAGATGGAGAGCTTACTGAAATGAAGATTCTTTCWATTTGGATTTTTCAGTTTGCCTACATCTCAAACATACCCACTTAGAACTTCATAATTTCTCTTGCATTTGTTTGTTATTGTAGAATTGCTCTTGATGGAAAGAGTGAACTCTCACTGTAAGAATCAACGAGTGTTTTCACCAAGTTGAGTGAATAAGTTTACAACTTGGCGAAAATAGCTCTGGCAGTGATTAAGTGCATGTATATGTGTTTTAACTTCTTCGTTGATGGACTAAGCAGCAATGTATTACATAAAAGGTTAAATTCTGAATATTCAATATGTCTTTCTGCCTACTGAAGTAAAAATAAGAAACTAAATCATGTGGATTTTGTTGGCATATATTACTACTGACAATAATGATAACAGAGGAAAGAAATTGAACTGTATTATCTGCAGAAATTAATTCAGTCAGTGAAGTGACTTTGATGCTTCCTTTGGTCAATTACACAACATTAAGAAGATATGAAAAGGGAGAAGGCATCAAAGGGTAACCAAATTCATACAATGGACTATTTTAAAAGGTTGAATCAACTCAAATGGATTTTTTTTTTCCCATTGGAAAGGCAGAAGATTAATGCTTTAAGGTGTTTTTTAATCCAGTGTTAAATATAAGATCAAGGATGCATTTATATTGAAGTAGGACAGGGCATTAATGGGTTTTACACCACATTTATTTACTGTGTGGATCTTGTTGGATTGGCTTGAACATATAAATTCAACCTCAAATCTTAAATGATATGGAAGTAAATGGTACAAATTGAATATACCAGAGACATCATGTCAGATTCTCCTCTTCTACTGTTTCTTCTGGTTTTGACCAAGTTATACTTAGCAGATGCAATCTGGTCATCCATAAAGCATCTGGTATAGTGTCAAATGGGAAGTAATGGATTAAACTGAAGAATTAGCACTTACTCAATTGCCATGTGAGTCTCAGTTTGAAGAACTGGCTATATGAGACATCAAAGGTTTGCACCTAAAATGAAACCAGTGGGGAAGGTTCCTAATGGATATCTTTAAAAAACTTACTCTTTGGGAAGTGTATTTTCAGTTTAAAATCTTCACAGAAGGAAAAGTAGAAAAGGGCTAAAGATACCTGCAGACACAAAGGTGAGAAGCTTTACCAAAGCAGGGAGATAATAATATCAGCTGGGAAGAACTGGTTTTGGCTGGGGTAGAGTTGATTTTCTTCATAGTAGCTAGTAGGGGGCTATGTTTTGGATTTGTGCTGAAAACAGTGTTGATAATASAGGGATGTTTTCACTACTGCTGAGCAGGGCTTACACAGAGTCAAGGCCTTTTCTGCTTCTCACACCACCCCACCAGCCAGTAGGCTGGGGGTGCACAAGAAGTTGGGAGGGGACACGGCTGGGACAGCTGACCCCGACTGACCAAAGGGATATCCCATACCATATGACGTCATGCTCAGCATATAAAGCTGGGGGAAGAAGAAGGAAGGGGGGGACGTTCGGAGTGATGGCGTTTGTCTTCCCAAGTAACCGTTACGCRTGATAGAGCCCTGCTTTCCTGGAGATGGCTGAACACCTGCCTGCCRATGGGAAGTCGTGAATGAATTCCTTGTTTTGCTTTGCTTGCTGCGTGGCTTTTTCTTTAATTATTAAAGTGTCCTTATCTCGACCCATGAGTTTTCTCACTTTCACTCTTGCRATTCTCTCCCCCATCCCACTGGAGGGGGAGTGAGTAAGTGGCTGTGTGGGGCTTAGTTGCCAGCTGGKGTTAAACCACRACAAGCCTGAAGAATTATGGTAGTACAAGTGGCATAACATTGAGCACTATAGCACTTACAGAGGAATAACAAGAGTATTGACTGCAGACTGGGACCTTTAGTGTGTTTAATAAGGACAAAAAAAATCTGTGTTCTTGTGTACCACATCATAGATCTAGGTCATCAACGTGATGCTGCCATGAAAAGAGTAAGAATGCAGTCTTTGTGTGTCTAAAACATTTACATAGATAGAGGGAAGTATTAATAGATTGAAGAAGGCACTAGAATATCTTGGTGTGGAAGGGGTACTATGAACGATTTTTGTGACGTGAATTCTTAAAAGAAGAGCTTCGTAGAACGTAAGTGTGTGCATATATGCATATATGTATGTATGAATAAAAATCCTCCTGGGTAAAGCCAGTGATCTTGTTGCCCCATGTTCTGGCTTCTATCAGCAGAATGAGATTAAAAGTGCATGTTTAGTTAACATATCAGACTGTGACATATCACAGCAGTAACGTATCAGACTGTGAGGAAATTTCTATCATCGAATCAGCGGTGAAGGGTAAGGGAGTGGAATGTCAGAAAGAAAAGCTGTTTAACTAAAGGAAAAGAGTGGCATGCAAGTAGGAGGGACTGGCCATGGGCATTCTAGAAAAAGCTAGAAGTTATTTGATTAACAGTACACTACGTTTCTGATGGAATTTTCTGCTAGGAACTTGGAGGTAAATATCTTAACAAACATGGTGCATGTGTAAGAGGAAATACACAATGAATGCTTTTGATAGTGGTCAATGAAGTTGATTCAGAGTGTTTTCTTCTGCCATGGTGCTAATGCATATATGCATATGTCTAGGGAAGAGCAGACAGAATTTAAATGGAGTCTTGGATTAAAAAAGTCTAGCTTACACAGCCATCTAGTCCTCCTCTAGACAGAATGCAGGAGCAGGGAGTGTCTGTTGAAAACTGTTTTTCCTTGTGTCTGGACAAATTAAAATAGGACACTGTAAAAAAAAAAAAAAAACCAAAATAAAACAAAAAAATACAGCTGCTCAGAGACAGATTGTCTGAGATGGAATAGGAATGTTTTGAAAACAATAGGAGTACACTTGATATGCAAGTGAGTAAAAGAGAATATATGCAAGTGTAGATTGTGCTAGAAAAGGGAATCAGATCATACAAATAATAGCTGTACTGTTCATTTCTATGTGAACAAAATAGATTGCATCCAGTATAGTATCAACTGTGCTTTTTATGTTAAACAATGGCTTTATTCAGTATATGAATCTCACTTCTAGAGTCTACAGACATTTACATTTTACGTGATATAAGAACTTACAAAGCCAAAGTCCTGGATTCAAAGAATTGTCACTGTTATATTAATTTTCAGCAGTTGTAAATTAATTATTTTATATAAATTCCTCCTAAAAAGAACATGAATGGTTTATACTATAAGGCAAAAATGTTTTGGTTTTGTTGAAGGGAAAATTTTAAACCTACTTCTGTGTGAATATCTTGTGCTTTCTATTTTAAGTCACTACATCCTCCTGTGAACAAAACTTCTGCTTATTTGCTTGATTGTATCCTATAATCCAATATTATACATAAGTGCAATTTTTGACCAAAGAATTTGAGGTAGTTGCTTCAGGCCTYTGTTTTTCATTAACTCAAAGATCATAAATTGTCAATGAGGCAACTGCCTCTGCCTGCCTTGTTATGCTCAGCTCCTGGCTTCCCGTCCCTTACAGAAGCAGCCTGCCCTTGCTGTTGCCTGATAGTCTCCTGATATTTTATACAGAGGAAAAATAAGTATAAATTTATTCAGAAYGGTTTCTTTATGATCCAGAGAAGGAAATAAGCCATCCTGAAGGGCTGGCTAGTCTTAAGTAGGACAAGGAAGTTACTGGTAAATACGAAACACCTGAATTTGGTGAACACTTGAATACTGCAAACACGAGAAGCTCATAGCTCACATAATACAGCAGTGCAAGGAGATTCAATTTCAGGAAAACAGAYACTATCAGAGTTCAGTTACCACCATAGAATGATTCATGCAACTTAGAAATCAAGAGAGTACTAAGGCCTACACAGCCTTCTGCTGGGATCCCAGAACCAGCCCTGTGCAGGTCTTGACTTTCTGATCTATCAACAGAGAGAACTTTGAAGTGGTGTGTAGGATACTCCGAGTCCCTTTAAAACAAACAAACAAACAAACCAAAACTCCTTAGGGTTTTACTTCTTAAGCAGTTGCTTTGCAGCTTTACATGAAATATGGGAAAAGATCAGACAAATGAGTGTAAGTCTCCAACGTGACATGTACAGCTGTTGGAAGGAAAACAAAAGAGCAAAGTGACATCTAAAAGGCTTAAGGGAGTTAAGGGGAAGGTTTTTTACAAGCTTATCAGGAGAAATATAGTAAGATAAAGTGTCCTGATTGACAAATGGGGAACTAAACTAATAATAATTAAAAAAAAAAAAAAAAAAAAAAAAAAAAAAAAAAGACTGAGTTGAGTTAACTATCTTTAATAAGAAAAGATGACTGGATAATTAGAAAGTAATGAAATTTTCTAAAATAGCTATGAATAGGCAGTTAGATTAAGGAATACTTGAAGATGTTGAGAATATAAAAAGTTAGCTTAGTTTCAATGATAAATAACTTGGAGCAATAAGGGAAATAAAATGCTCGAGTAGAAATCAACTGATGTTAAGAGTTGACATGACTAATTTTAATGACAGAATGATTTGAATAAGATAAACTCTGGAAAATTAGTTTTAGAACATTGCAAGAACAAAAGAATCTGGCAAAACTACAGAAATACAGAAGTCTTTATGAAGATGGAAAAAGTTACTTAGTATAAGTCCTAATAAGCTAAAGTAAAGAAAAAGAGGAAGGAATCAAAGTATTTAGGTTAGAGATGCATACACAGAACTATTATAACTGGGGAAGTAAATCCAGTTGCTTAATACTTACTTCCCTGTTCTTAATGTCATATCTCTTGAAATAACCTAAATTGTGCAAAAGGACAGTGAAAATAGACTTATAATTGAAATAGAATAAATTTATCACTCAGCTTCTGCAATCATTCTTTTGTAAAATTAATGATAAATATATTTGATTTCAATTATAAAAGTATTTTTTTCATGACAATATATTATTTACATATACTAGGAACAGAAAATGTTTCCCACAGCCACTGGTTTTGACAGATTATTGGGAGATCTGTTCAGTTGGGGACTGTCAAAATATTGCTATCAAAATATTTCATTTAATATTTTGGTGATTCAGGAGCAAGAGTAAATATTATGCTGATGAAATTCAGAGATGATACTGAACTTATGATGTTGAAATAACAGTGATAACAAAAATTTACTTTTGGTTTTAAAGATGTGACAGGAAAATCGACAGAATAGGACTGTATTAGAAAAACAAGCTAGTAAATCTTTTAAAAAAAAAAAGAAAGAAGATTTTCTGTAGAAAAAATAAACCTAAACCATAGTTTTGAAAAGGCTGTGGTAATGCGGACAATAGATTGAAGATGAGTGTGGAATGAAATACAATGACCAGTATCATTTACTTGGCTTTACTGGATAACTACTCAGCTATAATGATATTTATGGTCTCATCTAGCATAGGAATTGGAGTATGATATTAGTATTTATTGGGTAGTCCATTTGATACTATGGTATATAATATAATTGTACTAAGGTTTTTGCTATGCTAAGTTGTTGGAATCATTAATATAGACTACCTAGAAAATGCAGAATTAGTATCTACTCCCAATTTCTTGCAAACTAAGCTTATCCTTTCATATTTTGTATGTGGTGCAGTTGCTTGAATTATAATCAGAACCCTCATGAGACAGATTAGTTTATAAATCTCAAGAAATGTAGTGTTCATAATACCCTAGTGGTTAAACATGGGAATAATTTGAGGAAGAACTTTAATTGGAAGGTTTAAAATAAGTTGTGGCATGGTCATTTAATAAAATGTTTCCATCTCATCTGCAGAAACATCCACAATGATGTTGTTCTGGAAACATTGCTGCTCCTTGTTTTTTAGAGGTTTCTGTTTCTGATATCAACAGTGTTATCTTTTAATTAATTTCTAGGAGTTTAAAAGTCTATGTAGAAAAGAGAAAACACGTCATGCATAATCTATGTATATTCTAAATTTCACCGCTGATACCCAAATACAGAAGTCATAGAACAGAGTAAGGATAAATGACATATTACCTTGCAAAAATCATACTTCCAGTAGAAATCATATTGCTGGTACTGTGTATTAGATGGCTACTGATTCTAGCAGAAGGACCRCTTCTTGGTAAATGTAATGACTTCCTTTATGCAGAGCTTTTCATAATTAAGCGAACACAGCCTTTCTTCTAGTTTAAGCAAGACCATAAATGTGCTTGTGTGTTAAGAATTTGGATGGGGACATACAGTCCAGGATACCTGTTCATACTATGTGAGATTCAGAACATTTAAGAGCTCCTACACAGACACTGAGATCCTGAAGCTAAGAAATGTCATGGAATCCAGGAAAAAAACTCACTTTTGAGCTTTTTAATAGGTTTTCCAGATACCCTAACTTCCATATTGTAAGAAACTTTATTTCAGGAACTTTTCTCCCATTTTTAGAATTGTTCTGTTTGCACGTCAAGAAGAGGTCAGCAAAGTTTAAGTGGAAGGGTGTCTTTTTGTCACTTTACTAGTAAAATCAGTGTGTAGTTAGTTACTCAAGATTAGTATTGCAGTCCTAAAGTTAGAATCTCCTATGGTCTTCCATTACTACGTACATGTTTCTAAGTTTAAAATGAATCTGTTCATGCTGATTAGCTAAAGGCATTGGAGGCCAAAGTAATTTCACAGAGATTACATCTTCTGAAATTTTGTTTCCCGGAGCTCAATACAAATAAATGTTGTTAGCTTCTTGTATTATTAGTGTCATATGATAGTTCACTTTGCAAATCAGTATTCATTTGCCACATAATTTTTCAGAAACATGCTTACTGTAAATGCTTTTTTTTTTTTTTTTTTTTAAGGAAAGGGCACTTCCATGTTTGGGAAATAGTAATTATGCAAAGATTTTTTCATGAATTTTAATGATAGAATTTTAAATGTCCCATTTTAAATCATTTGGCTTAGGAATTATCTAAAAATTATATTCCCAATGGAATTGTCTTCTATTATAAAGCAAATTGTTTTAATTGAAACTTCCCATTCCCAAGATAATGTTCTCATACTGCTACTCACAGTGGTTATTTCTGACAATATTTTGACTTGCAAAACATTATGTACTTCATCACTATTGGCTCCTAAAGGGCTATTGTTTATATTGTTTTGTGATTTTCTAGATTTTGTATTAATGTAACTGTAGTCATTATAGCTATAATACAGTTAAACCATAGCCATTTTGAAATCAAACCTGTGTCTAACTAATAGTATAATTAATAACTAAAGCCCCCTCATCTTCATGACATAAATATACCATTAATGTACGCTCCCCTGCCAAGAGACAACTTTTCTTTTTTTATTCTCTATTCTGGCTAGATTGCTAACACATTACTGTTGGAGTTCTGAGTCTTGGTCTTGTATTCTTCTAGTTTACCAGATCTTACAACTTGGAAGGATAAATTTGATCTAATCCAGTTATTGTATATTTGTCTTTTCTAATCTTTTGATATGTAATCAGCTGAATTGGAACTTTGTTATCTCAGGAAATCTAAATCTCTTCTCAGTAATTTACTGTGAGTCAGGCAACACTAGACTTCACACAACAGATACAAAGCAGTTATCTGCTCTTCATTTCATCTGCAGAACAGCTTCAGAGCTTCTTCGGTGAACTTCTGTCATCCCCTTCTTCGCTGCTCGGCAAATGATCGCATACCATTTTTCTAGAAGCGTTCTACATCAGTGCCTGAGTGCACTTCTTGGAAGTGCAGGGTAATAGAACAAGAGTCAACAAACACAAGCTGCAGCAAGGGAAATTCCCAACAGATATATAGAAAGAATTCTTCCAATGWGGGTAATCAAATGGATTGGAATAGGTTGTTAAGAAAGACAGTGGACTGTCCATCCTTGGAGATGTTTAAAACTTGACTGAACAAGGCCTTGGACAACCAAGCAAGGAATTGAACTAGATGGCTTCCAGTGGTCCCTTCCAACTTAAATTATTCTATAATTCCATTGAATGTTAACAGAAATTGCTTAAAGCAAGATTTGATAGAGGGACGTAATATTTACTTCCCTTGTTTTGGACTCAGTCKTGCATCATTTAGGCAGATTTTTTCTCTGACTTGAACAAGAATATGATGAAAACCTTTCTTGACTTAAAATACCTGGGATCTAATTAGCATAGGTATGGCATAGTCACAGCTTCCACTAAGAATGAGAGCTGTGAATGACCAGTAATTCTGAAAAAATCTATACTTTTTGAATTTGGAATTCATTCCTCATGGCATTCAAATAACATATTTTCAACTAAGTGCACAAGGACCCCATCTGTGAAGTGGGAACAATAATCTCTTCTTGCTTAATGGGTGTGTTGTGAATATTAAACTCCTTAAATGATTATCTAGMTCCAACAATAAGCAGTACTATAGAAAAGCCCAAAAGGAAATTATTAATTCTATTCTTGGTCCTGCATTAGTATGGGAAATTGTAAGGTCTGGTTGTACATATTGAATGATGCAAATACAAAATAAAATTGAAGACCTGCCTCATTCCATAAGCAGTTCTTAGCTTATAGGTGGAATCAAGTAGAAGACAAGAGATGAGAAAATATTACTTGAAATACTGTATAAATTGCCTACCTAATATGCCACTTTCTAAATCTGAATTCTTCACTAGGTGCTCTTAAGCATAATGTGAGCATAGAAGTTTTCCAGTGTAACAGGTATTTCTGGAAAATCAAATTAAGATGGTATTGCTAATAGTATGCATGGGCAATTTAAGATTTAAAAAAACCCTTAATGTTATGCACACTCCAAAACTAGGCAATATGAACTCAATAAATTAAAAGGTAAGTTTTAAAAGGAATCACACTAGATTAAGAAAAATAATGCTTGGCATAGGCAGCTATGCAGTCTCAACCCTCTCTTGTGGTGAGACTGTCAAATTAAGGAATGTTGGTGCTTTTAACCTCAGTTTCAATTAATTTGAATTTACAGGTATAATCAAACACCTTTTGAGGACCAACACTGAAGCAAAATTAAGGTTGTATGTTTATTTTCACCAAATACTCTTTCTCCGGAAGTCTGTTTCCTTAGTATGGACTATGCTGCCCTTAGACTCCTCGGATAAGCCTCCATTAACTTTCAGTGACTGAGCAGTGCAAAGACCGACAGAAGCAATATAATTATATCTACTAAGGAATGCCACAAATGTTTCTAGGACCTCAGGCCAAGTAAGACGAAATAACCCAAAGCTGCATGAGTTGTGCTGTTAACATCCAGAACAAGGAGGCTGCATGGAAATTGTCTCTTGCTCGTCTTTCCTGGAGCAGTCTCACTCTTAAACTGCACCCAGGAGCTGTTTTGGAGAATACTGGTTGACATGGGGCCAAAATCATACCAGGGAGTGCTCTAATCATCTACTAGTATAGACAATTGCGTTTCTATTTAGTTTTCCTCTTATGGTCATAACTGTCCAAAAGGTCAGGAATTTACCTGGTGTAAACATCCATAGGTTTCATTCAGCAATTAAAAGAAGGGATATGGCTATGTTGCACAATACAGAGCTGTTCCAAAAAGAGCTTGCTCAGAGCCAGATTCAGGGCTCTCATGGTAGAAGCTGTTTAACTCTTTTATAGTGTGGTATTCAAGTCTGGTGGAAGGCTCCTGTTTTTCAAAGGGCTAATCAGTCTAGGCAGAGCTCCATGTTGTTTTCACTGCCTGATCTCTCTCGGGTATCTGTTCAGCCCTGCCTTATGCCCTGAGATGAACTGAGTCCCTACTTCTTGCAGTACTCAACAGATAAGTAAGAAGAAGCCGGATTACTGCAAATATGGAATAGGTGTGGTTTCTTTGGACTGGCCAGGTTGGGATTGCCATTAATTTGTATAAAAAGTGAGCATGAAACACTTATTTTACACGCTTTTCCAGAGGTTTAAAGATTATATTGCATTATAGGAAATTAAACAGAATGGAATGAAATGGAGGTTCCAGGAAGCAGAGAATCATTCTGGTTTTAACAAAATTCATGGGCAGTGTAGGCAGTTGTAGGCACAGGCATAGTCACTATGATCTTCATTGGCTTTGAATCTGCTGTTGAGAACAAAGGTGCTGGGGTAGAAAGAAAATCTTCAGAAATGGACACACAAACCAGATGAACAATTTTACAGCTTTTAAGAAAAACTTATTTTCCTAATAACAGGTATTAGAACAGGTAATCCCCAGAACTGRTTTATGGATGGGTGTGTGGGTATATGCCACAATACATCTCTAACTTGCAGCTGTGTGAGTGGGCAAACCATTTTACACCTCTCCCTATTCTCCCTACTCTATTTTTCTTGCTTATTTACATAAAGATGTCTTTAGGGTAAGCACTTTTTCTCTTAGTGTGTACAATACCCAGTATAAATCTTAAAGGCTTTGGGGGCTACCATTGTACAAGCTAAAAAAGTAAGTAATGATGAGGCTTACGTGGTACATATAATAACAGTGGGCTGAATTTTTCACAAGATGAAGACATTCTATATTCACATATGATACACATATACTACATATACTCACATATATTTTCACAGTATATTCACATATACTGTATTCTGAAGAAAAAGATAAGTATGTTCCTAAAATTTTATTTTGGAGAAAAAGGAAAAATGAAAGCTTATAGAAAATAACATGGCCATTGAGATGATGCATGCTTTGTTAGGTACAAGCAGACTTCTTTGTGAATGTTAGTCTTAGAATATTTATATCACATTGTCTTCCCCTTTTCAATTTAGATTTGCGCTTCAGCATTCAATTAATTCCTCTGTTCTTCCATCCCTGTAAATTTTGAAACTGGTTTTCATCAATTTGGCTAATATGCTTTGAAAACTTGATGTGAATAAAACCACTGAAAATTCCATAATCTTTGTTGCAGTTTCAAGGTGTATATATTTATATTTTTATGGACAAGTACAGATACAAAGAATACACGTTGATACTAATGGTTTATTTTGCAAAAGGCAATCCTTAAAACACCCACCAGTTCAATTTTAACATTACCTAATGGTGAAGTGTTTGGATTTTTTTAATAGATTACACAGAATAATGTAACAGCTCTTTGTAGCAGTTTTGGTTTTGGTTTATATTTTGGTTTTACGCTTGTGTGTAAATTTTTGACACAAGAGATAAATGCTTTTTTTAAGATTTCAAATTCAGATTGAAACCTCTGTRTTTCTGGTAATCAACAGCAGAATCTGCAGTTCTCCGTCTTCCTTCTTCCCTTTGCGTGTTCTTATCTAATCTTGCATGAATTGATTAAAAATATTTTGAACTTTACAAYAAATATTCTACATAGCTTGATATATGTAGATTTGTTTTAAATGTTAATATGACCATTCAGAAGGTCAAAATTGTATATTCCTATCTGCAAAGATGCTAGTGCAATTAAACAAATCTGCTTGACATTTTAGAATGTTAACTGGTGTACTTTATTGTCCAGTGTAATGAATTAACTTGTCAAGAAATATAAGTAGATTTTATTTTGTTTATTTAAGTGTGAATAGGACTGCATGAATGATAGCATTTTACTGAAATTTACAATGTTGAAGACTATTAAGTGAAAAGATTGCCCAATATTAAAACTTACCAACCAGAAGGCCGTAGACAGCATTAAAGATCTAAGCAAGAAAAGCTGGTTGCATTAAAGGGAAAAGATATGTGGTTTTTTGCCTTCTAATGCAACATAAAATTTTCTGTTATGTAGGTAAGAAATGGTGGAGTGTAGCCCCAGTTACCTTTTGGAATTTCTCGAGGTTTTAGGAATTTTATTTGTAGTCTGGTTTTGAATCACAAATTACATAGACTTTTTAGCGCCTATCTCTTTTGCTGGTGTTATTCTTACCCCTCCAGTGCTCCTATGGTTCTAAGGTCAACAGCTTCAAGTCTTCTTTAGGAAGTGGGATTCTTTTTAATTGCTTCATAACACCATGTTATTTCCTAATTTACTATCTATGAATACATTGGAGAGTTGTTCTTTGTTATCCCTAAAACCAGTTTTACCCAGTTCCCAAAGTTGTATTCCCAGAATCATAGAATCATAGAATCATTAAGGTTGGAAAAGACCTCTAAGATCATCAAGTCCAACCGTCAACCCAACACCACCATGCCCACTAAACCATGTCCCTAAGCGCCTCATCTACACG
>JAYKAV010003353.1:108793-171412 GCA_035582835.1 Phoebastria nigripes
CGAGGTCAGGCTGACAGGCCTGTAGTTCCCCGGGTCCTCCTTCCGGCCCTTCTTGTAGACGGGCGTCACATTGGCAAGCCTCCAGTCGACCGGGACCTCCCCCATTAACCAGGACTGCCTATAAATGATGGAGAGTGGCTTGGCAAGCTCCTCCGCCAGCTCCCTCAGCACTCYCGGGTGGATCCCATCCGGCCCCATAGACTTGTGAGCGTCCAGGTRGYGTAGCAGGTCGTTCACTGCTTCCTCTTGGATTATGGGGGGTTTATCCTGCTCACCCGTCCCSGTCTTCCAGCTCAGGGGGCTGAATACCCTGAGGGTGGCTGGTCTGACTATTGAAGACTGAGGCAAAGAAGGCATTAAGAACCTCAGCCTAATTAAGTACCTCATTAGTAATTGTTAGTAATTGACCACCTGTAATCAGTGTGTAAAGTCCTAGAGCGTCTGGTGTCATCTTCTGCTTGTACTTTTGAGTGGTCCTGTTAAAACTCCCAGTTCTGGAGCTTTCAAGCTGTAGTCTCCTGACAGCCAAACTAATACTGTAATAGCCAAATCCGTTCGCACATACACCTTTGTTCTAAGGTTATTAATAGTTCAATCTAAGTATCTACTAGTTATGACAATATCACTGGCATGTTCTCAAAATTTACACACTTTACGCAAGTGTATGAGGATGTTTCTTTCTACCACATAAAAATGCAGCTGCCATGTAAAGCATCTGGAGATGGGTTCACCCGAAGGAGGATATGTTATGTATTATTAAAATTTAAAGGTCTCAGTGCGTCACATTACATAGATATGGGAAATACCCTGAACAAAGACTTTTGATAAAAACGGAAATGAAATTAGGAATGATAGTTGCAGTCTTTTGTTAACATATGGGTAGTTAAAATACACAGTTACGGGTAGAAATCCAGTTCTATCCCTCACTACCTTTTTATAAAGAGGAGTTATGAAACAGTGCACTATATAAATACATATCTGATGCATAACCTTATTTCTACAACACGAGTCAGTAGACTACTGCTAGGCTACCTAGACTACTTTGACAAATCTTAGTGGGCAGTTCAAAAAATCTGGGTTTTGTTCTATTTTACTGAGCATTTCAAAGCACAAAATCTGAATTTTGTAATGACATCATGTATTTCCAGTGACAGTTCCCTATATCACACATAACCCTGGAGTATTAGGTAGGTAGGACTTACAAGATCACTAAGGTGTACAATTAATTGCTTGCATTTCACCTATCTGATATGATTAATATTTCTTCCCTAAGGAGGAATGTTATTATTAAATAATTATTATCCATTAATAGAAATCACATCGCACAAAATAGCTTTTAAGTAGGACAATAGTTTTCTGCAAACAGATGTTGCAAGAGATATTGGAATGTTTCATTGAGTAACCATGTTAACATTCGTACTGTAAATTGTACATAAAACCTTAAAAATTGTCAGTCTTATCACATTGTGTTACATTTTATCTTCTGTATAAACTGGAAGAAAATTACCTGAAAAATTTCTTGTACAACCAAAACTGCAATCACTGCCACCAAAATTATGAGGTTTTTTTTACAAAATCCATTTATCCATTTCCATCACAGCAGAATGCATTGATTCCTTTTTTTTTTTTTTTTTCAGTCAGCAGTTCTTAGTGTGGAAAAACTTACAGCTCATTTATCTTTGAATGTTGGTGGGAAATAGAAGTGTTGACCAAACATCAGAAATAGTTTGTGTCTATTTTGTATTTTAGAAGGCTTTTTTTTCACCAGTTTTCCACTGCCCCTTGTCTGGCTTCACCATTCAGCCACAGTAGGTGGGTCTGATTGCTTCCTTTTTGTTACGATGCTGAATTATACAGCTAAATCAAGGTGSAACTCAGTGGCTGGGAAGACTCAAACAGCCCGAGTCTGAGAATTAACACCAGTGCATGCAATTTAAGTTCTCTACACAGAAGCTTATTTATGGCTTTTCTAGTGTTGTTCCCAGAATCTTCCCACTGAACATAAATCATACTTTAATATTCTTCTTTCTCCACATTGCAGAACCAGCTCTATGCATTATTCTCTCTTAGATGAATTTCAGTATTTGCCTGACTTCCACCTTACCATCCATTCTTCTTTTTTAATTTTATAAAGAATTTTACTGGAATCTATTTTGTAACACCCTGGCATTTTAGTTTTCTGCTAAAGAAGCTGCTTCCAAAACCTACATCTACTGGGTCTCCATTATGCCTGTATTTGCTTCTCCATTTCCCCAGCAATCTTTTTTCTTAAATAGTTGAGAATGTATCTTTTTTCTCATTGTTTATTAATTTTCCCAGTGTTTGCTTTTTTCCTCTCCTCTTTAATTTGTTACATCTTCATGCTCCTTTACTATTGTCTTGGTTTTATGTTTTGCCTTGGTTTTAGATTATCTTTTAAACTTTCATGTCATGTAAGTTTCACTTTCTCCAAATTCCTCCAGTATCATTTCTTCCTGTATCCTCTCTCTTTTTTTCCTGAGATCTAATATCTGCCTGCTTTCTTTATTCTTTCTCTATTCTTTCATATCTGGCCTTGTGCGATATGCATTCCAGTTGAATTCAGTACCTTCACTACTGGTTAGTGTAAGTAGGAGTGACAAAAGGTTTTAAGATATGTGTAGGTGTTGATCCCAAAGGAGGCTGCCCACATAAGGACTATAGCTACAGTCTTTAAAAATCCTATTTAAAAATATTATTTATTGTTTTTTAGTAGTAACATGGTAACTTCCTGGGAGAAATCATACTACTTCTGCTGTCTGACAGTGGTTTTCAGAAGAGTTACCTGAGTTGCCTGCTTCTGGGGTTTCTTGTGGGTGTTTTTTTGTTGCTTTTTATACAAATGGATTTTTTACCAAGTTTTTGAAAGAAATGGGTTGTCAGTATAGTATATACAGGCATTTAATTCACAAATACAATTGCTTAAGTAATGATGTCATGAATTGAAATAAACCTTTCGGTCAGTGAAACACATTTTATTATAATTCCTGTGTAAGGCCTTTACTGTAATTATATGTTTATGTATTTTTCCTGATTTTGATGTAAGGCATCATCTTACAATGAAAGCTTTGTTACATGTGGACAATATATCTGGTCTTGTAAATCAGTTTCTCTTTTGAAAGGCCTGAACATAATACACTTTTGCTAGCATTTCATACAACTAAAGCTCCAATTATTCTTAAAATGCAAAGATTCATAAACTTTGGTACATTATACAACAATGTCCCTGTATGTCCCTATCATTAAAACCAAGAAAGGCTGAATTCTTTGTTTTGCATACTTTCCTGGACAGTGAAGACAATAAATTATGTTCCATCTCTTAACATTTCCACATCTCATATTTGCTCCTGACTGTCAAGCTAAATGAAATTTGCTATGATAAATGTTTTATCTTTTTTCTTCATAAGTCAGTCCCAAATCTCTGACCAGTTTCGTTATTGAGCCCTGGAGACTTATAACAATTATTGCTATCATATTTTTTTTCCTGTCAGTTTGATCTATCCTCCCAGTTTGGGCAGAGTCCGCCTTTCTGGTCATTTTGTACAACAGATATTTCTGAATTGAGGTACTATACTAGGTATTATTTCTTTCTGTCTATTGTTCCTTTCATCAAAACTGTGCATTGGGCTAAACTGTATCTTTTACAAACAGCTTGCTCTCAAGAGCAGCTTCTAGAAACACCTCATCTCACAGAGGCACCATGCCTGTTGGAGTTCACACACAGACTACCCACTGCAACTTATTGAGAAGGTGACGAAAGTCATACTGGGTCAGACCAGAAAATCAGTTTCCCAAGTATTTTCTCTCTGCCAGTGGCCAAGCCCACCCAGTCCCAATTGCTGTGAGGGTAGGGAACATAAAAAGAAGGAGCTGCTTCTGCAAGCTTTTCTCCAAGATGATTACTGTCACTTACCAACACCATGCTGTTATCATCTTAGGACAGCCAAAGCCCAACTGGAATTGAATCTGGTGAGGGACATGGAGGGCAACATGGAGGGCTTCTGCAAGTACATCAACAGCAAAAGGAAAACCAGGGAAAATCTGCTGCTGTGTGGGTCAGGGGCCAGGGTGTCAAAGGACACGGAAAAAGATGAAGTTCGCAATGCCTTCTTTGCATCAGTCTGGAGCAAGAAAAACAGCCTTGGTGGAAGAGGATCCAGTTGGGGAACATTTAAACAAATTGGACATGCATAAGTTCATGGGATGTGACAGGAAGCACCTACAGTGCCAAGGGAGCTGGCTGATGTGATTGCAAGGCCATTCTCAATTATCTCTGAAAGGTCATGGCAATAATGAAAGGTTCCTTAGGACTGGAAGAAAGCAAATGTCACTGCTATCTTCAAGAAGGGCAAGAACAAGAATCTGGGGAACTACAGGCCTGTCAGGCTCACCTCAATCCCTAAAAGGGTGGGCAAGAAGGTGATTGGGACTAGTCAGCATGGATTTACAAAGGGGAAATCATGCTTAACCAATCTGATAGCCTTCTCCAATTATTATTATTTATTATTATTAATAATCATTTTGGAAAGACCATATCTGGCATATCAAAATAAAACAACTAGTGGCAAACCGTTGTTTGCCACATCAGCAGCATCTGTTCCTGCTCCCTATTCCCTTCCCCAGGAGGAGGAGGAGAAACAGCCAATGTCATCACTGTTGCTAAATGTCACTGTGCTGTCACCACTGTCACTATCACCCTTCTGAGGTCATTCCTTCTAACTTTGCTCTCATCTCCAAGTGGGCATTATAGCTCATACCTCTTAACTATATCAACTATATATGTTAACAATGTCTGTGTCTCCCACTCTATCCCCTCTCAGGGACCCTTCCCTGGCTTTGGCTAAAGTTCAGTTCTTGCGGAAGCTGTCATGGACAAGCCAACAAAAAAGACTGGGAAAAGCCCTTTGTGTCTTGTAGCCCAACAAATAAAATATTATCATTGCTAGTAAGAGGTCACAGGCATTGTACTAACTTTGCAAGGCCTCAGGACTGAGGCTTGCCAGGATTGCTTTATCTGAACTCGTCGCGGCCTGCCTGGAGCTTTGTTTTAGCTTGTTGAGCTGTAATGGCAGTTTACCTAATGACTAGGTGGTTATGCCTAATTTGTTTTACTTTTGCTTAGCTTCGCATGGTATAGACACAGGTTTTATATAGATATTAGTAACAAGTGGTTCTGTGTAAAAGTAAATATTTACAACATAGTGATGTAGAGGAATACATGCTTGATATGATAGCGGAGGTCTTAAAACTGGGGGGACAGTGCAGAGGTGTACAGATGTAGGATGATAAGAAAAGGGACCCATGCTTACATTGGAGAACCTGGGGCTGTAAAATGTTCAGTAAAGATCAGTCAGAAAATTCAGATCTGGGAGCAGGAGTAAACCAGTTCGAGGGGTAACAATGAAGAACAAGTATTTAACATACATAAATGTTGCACAAATGGTAAATTTCAATGCAACATGGACTTGCAGACAGTGAAGAAAACAAGTTGTAGAATGTGTTAGCAAACATATAAAAATGACCCCAAGCAGAACTTAGAGTGAAGAGGAGGAAACCATCAACATGATAAACAAACATTAACCTCCCAGCAAAGGACTAAGGACTTGGCTTTACCCCCTCCCCCGAGTCCAGACTGAAGACATCAACCTTAGGGCCTGGCAGGAGAGCAGAAGAGTGACTATAACATTGGAAAAAGGGGTAGCTACTGGGAAATGTGTGTAGTTTTAACTGTATTACTATTATTGAGACCCTTTCATAGAATAGTATTCTTTTATTTTCTTTTAGTTTTCTTTTTCTATAATTAGATCTGGACTATTAGTAATTCATTGATCAGACTGTTAGGATTTCAGTTATACTAACTAAATCTTGGCTTTACATAAGAGATGTGTTTCTTTTTTGCCCATAGCAGTGTTTTGAGTATAACTCTTTACATTAACTACTTCCCTGTTATTAAAGAACCGTTTCAGATCTGAGCAACCTGAACCACGTGTACTGAAAAATTCAGTTTCAGGATAGTGACTTTGCAGGGGTAATCCCCTTGTTCCAGAAAAAAGACTGGTTCCCATTTCTCAATCTGAAGCTTATTTCCAGGTCTCTACCATCTCTTTGCACTGTAAGTGCCTTAGATTCACAATAGCCTAGGATCATTATCCATTCATGCTTCTGGCCTTTGGTCGTCCCATGGCACTGAATGGGTTTAATGAGTAGGTGTTTACTGACGTTCCTAGTTCCAGTGATAGCATGCTGTAACCTTCAACCTGTCACTTCAGATCTCGTTTGGTGCAGCACAATGGTGTGGTCTTGACTCAATTTTATTATGAAGACTGTTGCTAAGGCATGAGAAGAGACATGAGATAAAGCCATGTACGACAATAAAAGGAAGAACACAGACAGGACTGAAATTGTTGAGATGGTGACAGTTAGCAGCTCAAGGACTCAAGAGAAAAACTAAGGATGTATGAGGCACTAAGGAAAAAGCATGAAGCCCAAAGATAGCAATTTGGCAAGAATGAAGATCGGCCCATTCTGAGAAGCAGTGGAGGCCACCTTTCCCTAGTTGTCTGAGACTGGCTGGCCACCAGGGACACTGTATATACCCTGATAGCAGAGTTTTGCTGCATGATATGGAAGATGCCTGAACAAAAGTGACACAGTGACACTCCTGACACAGGGTAAGGTTATGATTCCTAAATGTCAGATGTTGAAGCTACATCCCTATCTTGATAACTGGCTGATAAAGGATGAGTCTTTTTTTCCCCAAAACAGTGAATTCCATGAACGAAATCATAGGAATCCTGAGTTCTCTGAACCACAGGATGAATGTTCAAAGATCACCTCTAGCACGCTCAGCAGATAAAACTCCTAGAAGCATTATTGAAGCCTACAGCAGCTAGGACTTTGATCAATCTCATCTTGTCGGTATACATCAGCCACCATATATTGACAAAAGACTCTCCCATCTCTTGTCTACATGGCAGCATGTAGTTTCATGACCCCTTGGTGCAGGAGAGTGACCGTCCAAATTTGGCTCTCGTTTAAACATCAAATATTTGCTCCACAGACATGTGAATTCATGCATAAATCCATACACTGGAAGGAAAGACCTAAGCAATCTATGGAAATTATGTCCTTTCATGGAATGTCCTCCAACCATAGGGTAACCTTTCATTCATCCATACTTGGGCAGGGAGCACAGTCAGAAGAATGTATAGCCCAAGATCTCTGTACTGTGAAGACTTGTCAATCATATGTTAGTAGTGTTCAGGAACTCAGACAGGTCAGGTACATGTATCCCACATTTCTTCCAGACATTGCAATTTCAAGTACTCATGACAATTAGCACTGCTACAGTTTGTTACTGCAGCAGTAAATGAGGTGACCCCTTATTTTGCAACTMAAGAGCCACTCTTTGGAACTGGTGTGTGTGCTACATCCTCCATGATCCAAATCTACCTCTTGGACTTTTAGCAGTCCAACAGATATCCTCAGCTGTTGTAGACTCCAATAAATTATATACGGACAAATGTCCTGACGCTGCTAGCTTGAGACTAAGGTATCGCTGGAATCACACTCTTCATGTCAGAGTCCATCAAAGAGTGTTATGTTTTCTGGCTCTAAAATCCATTTGGAACAACTGGTTGCTTTGAATATGTACTGATAATGATTGATAGTGAATAGGAACTATCCACTGGCAACATGTGTTGTTACTGAATGTCACTCCAGTAAGTGTTTTGAAGTATGAATGTTCAGGCTTTTAAACACTGTCAACACAGCAATCTCTAACTCCCTAATGGGTAACTATTTTTTACAATACATTTATTTGTGACACCAATGAAATATTTCGCTTGAATTTCAGTGATTGTCATCTAAGTGCCAGGATGCTGATGCTTCCTAGGATTAGACAGTAAGGAACCCTTTTTAATAGCAAAAAGGAGTTTATCAGATTGATCTAGCAAAGCCTATGGAAGACATTTGTCATGATTTAATTCCCTCAGAATCAAGCTCTTCCCCACTTCTAGAATAAAGAAATCTGGCCAGTTGGTTCAGTAAGCAGTATTTCAACCCTGGCTTTCCAATGCAAGGTTACAGAACAGTATTCTGTTTCCTCATTGAAAGTGGTTTTTTTAAGTCTAACTAGGGTTCACCCTTTACTTTGGGACCCTATTCCTTAGCAGCACCTGGATATCCTTCCTGATCAGCATAGTCTTTGCATTTATGGCCACTTTTTTGCATTCATACTTTTCTCTGAATGCAGCATTCCTGTATTTATTATTTCTACAAGACATCTTTTGTAAGATTCAGACTTACTGATGATTAGATTCAAAATGTTTTACACAACAACATTGTTTTCTGACTTCTACCAGATCAGGAATTTGCTTTGCTTCTTCCCTCCCCCCTAAATCTCAGTCTGCGTCTTTAAAGCTTCTTTTATCCTGTCACATATTAGATGCTTGCTATTTACTATATTACTGTATGCAAAAGTAATTATTAGAATGGGGGTTGCAATTTAACTCCAACTACTCAATTTTATTTCAGAGCCTTTCGGGGAAAATAAGTAAACAGAAAAGATGAAAACTTCAATTAGAACATGAAGCCTCTTGAACATTCTCAGCGAATTATTTTATCCTCTTAATCTGAAATTCATGTTGATCATCTGTGTTTGCAATTTTTAAAAAATGGTATATATTTAAAAACTATGGAATGATACTGTATTTTCAGATATTTGGTTGTTGGTTAGCCATTAGCATTTATCCTGTTAGGGTAACTTATATAACTGTCATCAAAATTGTGTTTGCTATTGTCAATGATGTATCCTGGAACAGCCAAGTTTAGAACCTCTTCCACTTCATTACTGATACCTTTGTGTGTATATTTGATATAACTTAAGTCCTTAGTGGAATAAGAGTCCCATCAGATTTTACGTTTTAATCTAATAGAGAAAAGTTGACGCTTGTCATCTCAGCTTTGCATAGTCATAGTCATATGTTCAAAATGTGGTCCAGTGCCCCTTATTTGTTTATTTATTTATTCATGTTAGGCAGTGCTGGGGACAAAGCAGTGTGCTAGGGAAAGCTTGATTTTAAAAAATTATTTTTAAGTCGTGAAAATATAAATACAGCTGGAACCTATGTGGTTTTTAGTAAGAAGATGAAAGAAAAGGCAGCTAGAAAAACAGTTCAGAAATGTATCTTGATTTTAATCTTGATGTTTTGTTGCCTTCAAATATTTTATGTTAGTAAATCTCATTAATCTTAATAGTGTGTTATAAAAACCACAGTGTTATCAGTCTATAAGATTTCATATGTGTTACTGGTGCAGAGATGAGTATATATCATATTTGTTCTAYATACTTATTTTTTCTTCCTCACTTTTAAGTATCCAGTTCTTAATATTTGTTTGGGGAAAGCTTAGTACCCAGCATTGCCTTTAGAAGAAGCATAGCAAAACTCAGCATCAGTGAAGGGGAAGTTGAAGATTGTAGACGTGAACTTACCCCTTAAAACAGAAAATGTTTAAAAGAACCCAAAGCAACAATTCAACCAAACTCCTGTTCTAACAGCTGCTCTGAGTATGGCTTTGTCTGTATTTCCTTCCCTGCTCTGCCCTATGCTGATATGCTGGGGTGGCCAATGGCCCAGGCACCTTTACCTGGGTGAAGCCAGCCAGAGAGAAGGGTGTCCTCAGAGTTCCCCTGATTTGGGGAGCTTTTGCTACAGTCTTTCCCACTGGGTATCTAATGGCAGTGTGGCAATTTACAGGTAGTCTGAGGCAAGTCAGTGCTGCAGTACTCTGTGTTTGATACATGCGCATAGTTATTGCTATTTCAAAGTGTAATTTTGCTTTGAATTTTAAACAACTTGTGGGCACCTGATTAATTTTACTCTTTCAGAAAACTAAACTTTGCAAAGTATTAAAAGCATAGAGGTTACACTTTAACAGAAAAATAAGGTGCTTAAAAGAGAAAGTGCACTTCAGCCGATTCCAGGCTGAATTCAGTACCAGACAGGGTGCTTTTTTCCTGTGTCTGACCATGGGGACGGCAAAGATCACCGTGTCCTCTGTACAGGAAGGCTTGGCAGACGCAGTCACTATGAGCAGCTGTGAGTTAGCAGGAGTTTCTCAATGCACTTTATAAGAGAAGCGCTGGCGTGATGATCATCTGCCTTATGTGTATTCTGAGGACAAAGCAGTTCATTCTATTTTGAATTTCATTTGTGGAAAACCTTGATGATTTTACAGCCTGAATTTTTGTTTCTAAAAATGATAGCTTCCTAGGCTTGCCATTTTTTCTTTCTTCCTCTGTCGTCCCTGCATCTTTGCTTATTTTGTAAATGAGTACTTTTTTCTAACTGTTAGCTGTGCAGGACCATATTCCAGTCCTTAAAGACTTTTTTTCCTCTCAAAACCCTACAGCTTTATCTGCAGCAGTGACAGGATGCCTGGTTGTAAGGTTGGGATGTGAGATGGAGATACAAGAGGACTGAATGTGTTATGTGCTCTGACATAGGKTTTTTTTTGTGGGATTTTGAGCAAATATCTTTAATTCCTTGTTTCTTACTTCCTTATCTTTAAAATAGGGAGGTAGACCTGGAGCTATTTGGAAGATTACTGTAGCTTATATACAACAGTTTGAAAGTGGTAATCTCTTCCATAGAGCTAAATCTGCCTCTGACTTGGTAGCAATGTACAAAAACATATTATGAGTTAGAAATCCTTACTGAGGTGCGGAGATATGAACAAATTCATACAAGCTGAGCTGTTGAGTAACTGGGCAGTACGTGCTACTTTAATCACTGAAGCCTAAAACCAATAAGATTAATCTAGAGTTCCATAATGTCTCCTGAAGAAAATTACTTTGGGAGTTAGAAGGCATTGCAGAAAAATACAAACACTGCAAGTTTTTTATCAAAGTTATTTCAGAAGAAACTTCATCACTAATCTAGACATATATTAGGTTTCTCCTTTGTTCCACTAACGCTTAAAAGATAGAATAACATTATATGCAACCAAAAATATATTAATTGAGCTTGTGTAATACAGTTGGGATGTTGCATTTTTTGTGCCATTTAATCACAAAGCCTAGTTGCATTCAAAGTATGAACCACCCTAAAATACATTTATTCATGAAAACTGTGCGAGTTTGCCACTGATATCAAGTAAAGGTCTACAGGGTTTTAAAAAGATAGCATTTTATATTTAATGTGGAGAGAAGTGATTGCTGAGCAGAAGAACTTCCTGCTGAAGTTTGAATTGGATTGCGATTTCTAATCTGCTAAGAAGGTGTAAAGAGAAGAATAAAATCATTTAGACTACTCTTTTCATAAGAACAACTCAGTCTCCAAAAGAGGTATACACCTTGTGGTGGATCATATTCCTATAATCCTTTGTTTACATAAAGATCACCACCCTTATCATAATTATTTATGAATATTTATATTAATAAACTTTAAGTGTTATTATGGGTTTCTTTTAAGTGAATCCAAAGTGCCCTGCAGGTAAACCATAATTTGTCTGAGATTTAGCTGTTTCAGAATATTTTCTGTAGCTGATCTTTTCATTTATAAGGACATTGCTAAAGAGAAAATTTTGAGGTGATCTAGTGGAATGCACAAAAAAATGCCAACCCTGGCATGAGAGGCTGATGATATAACAGCCTGTTTGCTATAATTGCTTTTTGTAGGTGTGTTCCAGATAATTTTTGTGAAATTCATTCTGAATACTATTTGAAAAATAAATGCAGTACTCTTAGTGATGCCTTAAAAAGTTCCCATGCTGCCTTCAGCAACAGAAATGCTTTATATAGAATCTGATTTTTAAATCATAACATGTGTTTGATTGATCACAGTGTCACGAGGTGGATGTGATTAAGAAACGTCATCAAAACTTATGCAGAATTTCTTTATTTTTATTTGTAACTCTTAAGACTGAAGTTTTGTAAGGGCCTATATGATTATTTGTTTGATTACTTTATTGTGTTCCTACCGTACACCCTGTTGGGGTAGATAATCACTTGCTGATGTTAATAGCATATATCTTTTGGACTGTTTTAGCTATGAACAACATAGCCAGCAGCTTTAGTTTTAAGTAAGTTGTTTATTGTAAGTAAGTAGACTGTGCATTACTGGCTTTTGTATGCGCATATGGATTTGTAGAGAAAGGAGACAAACTGTTTCAGCTGTAAAATGCTGACTGCGTAACAGCATGGGTGTTGAGGACATGAAAGAGCAGGGAGAGATTTTTACTTACTTGTATTTTTTTCTTGAAATATGGAGTCGCCCTAGCTTGTGACACTGTGTATGTAGGTAAAGATGTGCAATAATGGGTTCTTTTCATTCAAAGGGTGAATTAGGATATAATTGAAGAGAAAGAAGTATTGGGTTTGCTTGATGAGAAATGAAAGTTTTTCATGGTGCATGAGCAAACCTAAGGGGAAAAAGGGTTAACTTGAAATAAAACACTGAACTTGTTTCAAATTTTTATTTTATTTGTTACCCTTAAAAACTTATGTGATGTTGAACTAAAACAATTCCAGGATTGAGTTTGAAACTTTTTGAAAAATTACATTTGCAAAATATCACCACAGAAATGTTTTTAGTTTTTCATTTAAATAGAATTCACCAAAAATTATTCAGTTACCTTTTCATACGGTTATGAAACTGCATGTTTAACTAATAATACTTTTGCCAAACCTTACTGAAAAAGGAATTGTTCTCAGCAAGTGTATGTCTCTTAGTGAGAGTGAAAAAAAAATCTCTGTTTTATTGCAGGAGATTACAGAGCCATCCTAAATTCAGCTAGAAGCTGCAAGAAGGGCGCTCATAGCTTTTTTAAGTGGAACACTTTACTGAGAATATTTCATTCAAGGCAGGGTCATTTTCAGCACCCAGGTGCTGGTGAATAGGTAGAACTGGAGGCGGTGCAGAGGGCAGCTGAAAGCACGAGCCCCCAGATGATATCAGTCCCCCGCCCCGTTCAGGTCCAGACTGCAGCTCATGGGCAAAAGGAGTTGTCCCTTGCAAAAGACTTGAGCACGGAGGAGACTGGGGATCAGCTGGTTAGAACAGCTCACCTTAATTAAACATCTAAATGGAAACCAACCATCAGTCCCTGAGCACACCAGGAGACTGCTCTGCAACCCCTTCTCCAACACCACCTCCCAGCAGCTTTGGGCAGCTGTGCCCACAGCTGCCTGGGAGAGGCAGGGGGGGGCCTTGTGGGGACCCCCACAGTGGCCTGGGAGCTACACTGAGCCTCGGGCCCTTGCCTTGCCTTTACCTGAGCCGTGCTGTAGGCTTGCCAGTATGTTGCTGGCCTTGATTTTCCCTTGCCCCCCTGACTGCCCAGGACCTGCCTTGTCGCTGGGTCCTCATCACCRCAGCCTCGCCCTGGTGTCCCACAGCTGACCGTGGGCCCCAGCCCCAGCCCCGGCCCTGCTCAGCTCATTGGGTGGGACTGCAGCTCCGGAAAACATGTTTCTTATTACAGGAAATGTCAGATGAAAATCTGGCTCAAAGTCAAAGGGTGGCTGTAAGTTACCAGATGTGCCCTCCGAAGACTTAAAGGTGAGGGAATGGTAATTCCCAAGAGTTTGCAATTTGCTGCCAGTTGTGATCCAAGCTAGCTCCAGTTGCTTGACCTCCCAACGGTTCTGCAACTCAAGGAAAATTCATGGTAGGAAGTCAGATAGAGCTTTAGGCTATCTGTACTAAGCATACTTCTGGGAACGGTTGCACCAAAACTGTTTGCAGCTGGCTATTGATAAATCAATATTTTATAAGGCAAGCCCAGAAGATACAAAATGCACATTCCCATTGAAAGGCTATGCTGGTTTTGGCTGGGATAGAGTTAATTTTCTTCATAGCACCTAGTATGGGGCTATGGTTTGGATTTGTGCTGAAAACGGTGTTGATAATACAGGGATGTTTTCGTTACTGCTAAGCAGTGCTTACACAGAGTCAAGGCCTTTTCTGCTTCTCACACCACCCCACCAGCCAGTAGGCTGGGGGTGCACAAGGAGCTGGGAGGGGACACAGCTGGGACAGCTGACCCCAACTGACCAACGGGGTATTCCATACCATGTGACGTCATGCTCAGCATATAAAGCTGGGGGAAGAAGAAGGAAGGGGGGGACGTTCGGAGTGATGGCGTTTGTCTTCCCAAGTCACCGTTAGGYGTGATGGAGCCCTGCTTTCCTGGARATGGCTGAACACCTGCCTGCCGATGGGAAGTCGTGAATGAATTCCTTGTTTTGCTTTGCTTGTGAGCATGGCTTTTGCTTTACCTATTGAAGTGTCTTTATCTCAACTCATGAGTTTTCTCTTGCGATTCTCTCCCCCATCCCACCTGGGGGGAGTGAGCGATCGGCTGTGTGGTGCTTAGTTGCCAGCTGGGGTTAAACCACGACAGAGGCCCAGTGGTGGTAGCCAGCCCGTTCATGTTGGGGAGAGCATGATTTGAACACGTAATATTAGAAGTGCTTGATTTTTCTTCTGTGTTGTGGCACTGCATTTCAGTGAGAGAGAACTAGTTTCTGTTTTTGCTCTTGTGACCAATTGCACTATCTTCTGTAATGCTACTATATGTGGAGTCCTTCAGTAAAATTCTTTTAATCTTGTCTTTTAATCTTTTACATTCTCTGTAAATTTTTTTTCAAAATATGCAAACCAGTTCATCTAAGAGTTAGAAACATACCAAGTCCTGGTTCTAATACTGTTGAAAATACTTTTTCTTTTCCCATATCGCACCAGATATGATAAATAATCTCTGCTGCACTGTGTAGGTTTAATGTGAAATTGCAAGTGTTGCTGAATTGCGTGCTTTACCACAGCTTGAAATTACATGGGGAGCTAGTACAGTAGCTGCATATTACTACCTACTTTATAGCAGCTAAAACTGATCATGATTTATTATTAATATAGCAAACTGGAAAATAGATTTACTTACCAGCTATATGTGTGGGTTTTTTAACAAACAAATACTACAGTATGTAAAATAATTCCAAAAGGTCTGCTTTACTCGTCTTGCGGTTTGTACTTACCTAAAAGACTTAGGTGAAAGCCTTGGAGATACTTTGTTGCAAACATTTTTATCAGAAAATAAGACAGATAGATAACCTGTCAAATTCAATTGTTTTTAAAATACAGGGAGGTACTAAAACAAATGGACAACATCGAACTGACAAGTAAGTACAACCATGTGCTTGGTCACTAAAACTGTAAAAATCAAGAGGGATTTTCAGAATGTACCATGTAAAAATATGCAGCAAATAGAAGTTTTCAGCAAAGCATTCTATTGCGTTGCACCTTGCAAAATCCTTGAAATCTATTTACTCTTTTTCATAATGTTTATTTACATTTTTAAATGTGACTGTAGCTGGTAGAAATTTACCAAAGTGACTAGAAGAATTGGTATCTCATCAGAATAGACTGTAGTGTTCTGAAATATGAACATATATTCACAAATCAGCAAAATGAAACTAGGCTTTTATTTATGTACAGAAGGAACTTCCTCCTATTTAGTCCAGTGTTACTGAGATCATTAGGAGTCTTTCTGTAGTAGAAGATTGCCACAATTACAGATAAATTTTATCAATATCATTATTTATCAGCAACAAGATAATTATATGATAGATAAATCTGAAGACAGCCTTGTCATAAGAAGTTATAATAAAATCAAACTAGATGAGAAATATGGATTATAGTAATAAACAAACAAAAGAGTGTGATTGAGCTGTATGGTATTAGTATAAAATCTCATATATTGACCATTTTGCGAGAGGCTTCTTTTTCTAACTACTTTCTTGAAATTTTATCTCAACTTTAAGGAAGGATTCAAATTATACTTTTTTTTTTTTTTTCTTAGAAAACAATAGAATGAGGAGGGACTTGAATGAGAAACTGGAAACAATAGATAGCATTGGGAGAGAAATCTACAAGCACAGAAAAGTACAGGACATTCAAATAATTAAAGGGTGAAAGAAAAAGATGTAAGAAAAGCAGGTGTGGGAACACTTACATAAATTGCCAAGTAAGTTTCTTCATTTTGCATTCTCTTTTCTCCTTTTGGGCATTCATTAAGAGAGCAGGTCTCCCAGGCTTAATCAATTATAATGAATTAAGCTTTATTTTGGTCAAATACTTTGGTTTCAGTACAGACCCCTGTGGTATTTCACTTGTTACAAGCCTCCAGGTAGAGTACAACTCATTAACCATGATCCTCTGAGTCCAATCATCCACCCTTTTTTTTGTCCATCTAGCAGTTCAACCATCCAGACCCTAATGTGGGAAAGCGTGTTGAAAGCCTTGTTACAGTCAAGACAGTTGGCATGCACAGCTTTCCCCTTGTCTACAATCTAGTAATTTCATTATAGAAGCATAATATGGGCCTTTAGGAAGGCATTTGAAGACCAAGACACCTGTAGTAGCATTCTCTTAAATTCTCATAGTACTCTGTATTGTTTTGGAAACCGGCTGAAAGGCAGATTTTTAGTGCCTGGCTGTTAAAGGGGCGGTAAGCAGGAATTCAGATTCTTCAGAGACTGGGGATGCCTCTGTAATAAAGAAAGCCTATACAGAAGAGGTGGACTTAATTTGAATGAAGAACTAGGGCTTTTGAAATTGAAAACTGACTAGCTTATATATAAATTTAAGAGCATGGTAAAGTCAGCAACAGTGAAAGAGCATTATTCAGCATAGAGCATTTGTTGTTGATGAAATCACAGAAATTCTGTAGCCTTGAACAAAGATGCAACAGGTCTGAAATCTTCAGTTATAGGGCCTCTCTATGACAATAAGCATGATGAGTTTATATTCAATGTCCCTGCAGATTCAATCAAAAATCACTGCATCTCTGTTCAGTTTCAAAAAGGGAAACTGCATGAAAACAAGGTGAGCAAAAGAATCCCTACAATGACAGTAAATAGCTATTCCAGCTTACCATGACAATCCCAAGTACAAATACAGTGACTCATTATGTCACTAGTCACCTAATGTGCACTGTATTATCAGCAGCTACAGAACATGTTGAGTATGTTAAAATAACATCTGTTACAAATAACAGTATGGTTAGGTGAGATCTGATCCAATGTTATGCACCACGTAGGGGACTGAAAATTATCATGTTATTTCTTGAGTTCTGGAGGTCCTTCCTGGATGCAAATAGATCAAGACCTTTTGTTACTCTCTCCATTTTGCTCACCCCATCAAGGATTTGTATAAGCTACTGGGTGCTTTATAAACTATGTGGGACTGGCTGCCTGGGATGTTTTGGACACTGAAGGACTGTGTAAATAACATTGCATCCCATAGATTATGTAAAGTGCATTGCAACTTGTGGTGTGCTGCAAAAGACTTTTGTGAATTTGTCTAAAATGAAATCTCGGTTGTGAGACAAGGGCCAGCTGTGATGAATTGTAGAAAAACCTTATGAGACTCAGTGACCAGATAATAAAATGGAATTCAATATAGGTAAATGTAAAGTGATGCTGATGGCAAAGAAAGCGGACAAACCTAACTTGCCATTTAAAATAGATTCCCAATCATTGCAGTCAGATGGTAGATTTCAGTTAGGAAGGAGTGAGCCTCAAAAATGTAAGCTTGCTCATCACTCGCAGTCACAAAAGAATTGTTAGGGATTATTAGGAAGACAATAGAGATCAGAGCAGAGAAAATCATTAAGCCACTGTATAATTGCATGCTTTTCCAGAGAATGTATGCTTTGTACGGTTCTCCCTTAGCATGAGAGAAAAGAATGATACAAAGTTGGAAAATTTAGAGAAGTATGGTAGTGGTGATCAAAGATATGGAAAAAGCTTCCACCTGAGAAATAAGTAGGCTAGGACTTTTCAGTCTTGAAAAGAGATGCCTCAGAAAGGATATGACCGAGAGGTTTATTGAGGTTTCATGGGAAGAGCAGAAAGGAATGATTGTGCCCTCTCTCTTCTGATACAAGAACCTGGGCTATCAATTTCCACTAATAGGAGTCACATTCACAATAAACGAAAGCAAGCAGCTCTTCATGTATTGGTTAGTCTAGCAGTGGAACTGGTAGCCGCAGGACATTGTGGCTCCTGAAAATATACAAAGACTTGAGACAAGACCAAAGCAGTTACAAAACATTTTCTAATGTGTTTTTTGGTTTCTGGCATTCAAATTAAATGGAATGATTTTAAAACAAGCTAAGCATTTGTAACTGATTGACTATTCAGACTGATTTGAGAACTGAGCTCTGATTTGAAATGTATAGTTTATTTTCTAAAAAGGATTTGAAGTGGGCGTTGAGAACAAACCTTTGCCAATTGTTTGCTTTTGCAAATTACTTATTATAGACTTTTGCAAACTATTAGAACATTCTTAGGTAACCAAACAAAAACAAATTTTATATGTTTCTTTCTGCAAGCTTTACCTTCACAGAACACTCACAGAAAAGCCTATGCAATTCTCTGACTGCATTTTCCATCTTTTAACAGTTCTAGTAATCTAAATTTAAATATAGCACAGAAACCATTGTTATTACCTATTTCAATTACCTAACAAATGTGATGACATATTTCCGTTTAGGCTTTTCTTGGAAAAATAAACATGCTGTGAGGTCTTCATTTTCTATTTTATGTGTATTAAGGTCTTTCTTGATAATCCTTCTCAAACACACTAAGACTGCCAAAAATCTGAGTGAAAAGAACTCTGATGAAAAGCAAATAAAATAAAATTTGCTTGCAACAGTTGAAGTTTAGCATATACCAGGGGGGAAAAACACAGCCAAAATGGAACCAAATAAAAGAAACAGTCAGGGAAACATGGATTTGACAGGGAGAGAAGTTTTGCTAGTTTATTTAATCCAAATGCTTCTTTTCTTCAGTTCATTCCAAAATGCAGCTCTTACTACCTTTGATGTGAAAAAATATGGTTGTTAATTAACATGTGCTGTAAGTCATAACAGCACTTCTTAATTTAAAAAAGGAGACTCTTCTAAATTACATGATGGATTATAAAGTCATTACAAAGCACTGGTGATTCAGAGCAGTGTTTCTACATGTAAGAATATTAATAATTTGTAGATTTAAATAAAATTAGTCCTTCAAACATTGTTTTGTTTAGCAAACTCTGCTGATACTGGTCTACAAAGTTATTTTTTGCTTTCCCCTTCATTAGTGCTCCTGTATTTTATCCTCTGAGTTCAGTAATGATTTCATCTAGTCAAAAAATCCTTAAAAAAACATATTTGAGGTAAAATAAAATCTTGAGTTTCAAGACTGTAGTTTATTACTGTTAAGATGATAGTGTGGCAGAAGTAGCCATTGCTGCTCCGACTGATGAGTTGTGCTCTCTACTTTAAATTCATGCCTATGATTTAAAATTGCCACAAATCATTTAATTAAAGCCATATTCAGAGTTGTATGTACCTATAGTAACATCTTGTTCATTCAAGGGTCTTTTTATACTTTTGTAATGAATAATTTCAGAGCCAAACATTGAGTTGTAACTTAGTAATAACTATTTTTTCCTGGAATTCAAAATTCAAGGGCATATTTTTTTTTATAAAGATTTGCATACACTTCCCTTTCTTGCCTGGCATTAGTAAGCTATCCTGGAATATGCAAATAAAAAAAAAATATTAAAAACTGTTGGGGTTTTCAGTGTTTTGGGTTTTTTTTTGCAGAGCTGCAGAGAACAGAATTGAAAAGGCAGAAGTAAAAAAACAAAAGTCAAATACTACAGGCATTTTAATGTTAGAGTGTGAGATTATTTTTGTAGGCATTTATTTTAATGGTCATTGGAACTTGGTTTAAGTACTGTGGAATAAAACAAAGAAAAAATACTTAGTTAGTAAAAATAGACTTACTCATGTAAAACACTTTTTCTGCAACTTTGCTCATTGGTACATTTCAAGTGACATCTGCTTTTCTGGTTCAGTGTAAAAAACAATGTGAAACAGCAGAATTTCTTGTGAAGTGGAAATTCTTGTTTCCARCCTGTTTGATAGTGAACGTACTGAAGATGGAAGTGCTACAAGTCCATCCAATTTCCCAGAAGACTGGAAACTGGACTATCACTTGTCTCTCCTGTTTGGTCTTTGAGTGTAGGTTACTCAGTGCAATTAAGACTATATTGCAATAATAAGCCATACAAACATCTATTAAAAGCTAAGAAAGGGGCACAAGGATTTAGCCAGTATTTTCTGCCTGGTTATGTCCTAACCTATTTTGAGATAGGTCAGTCTGCATTTGGTCTGCCTTAATTTTGCCTGTTTGATTGTGCTAAGGTAGTCTGTTTCTGTGCTAATATCATGGTGGGGATCTGTAGCATTTTTATTTTTTTGTTTGATTTGTTCTTGCCAGCAACTTCTACGTTGACATTTCAGGTGCCAGTCTGGCCTACTGAGCATTAAGGGGTTTTGTTATTTGCTCTGCTAGTCGGGGGTGGGAGCTGCTGCTGCTGCTGCTGCGCCTGGGGAACAATATTGCATGTGTGAGTGGATATGTATGAGTGGATTGTGCTTACATTTTAATTTAGTTCTTGGTTCTGTCATTCTTTGAAGTGGAAAGCATGTTTGATGCCTGGTTGAGGTGGCTTGTGAAGCTGAATGTTCCTTTTTCTCAGTCGCTGAGCACTGGGAATTGGTCTGGTACTAGCCTGTAACAGTTGTTGCTTGAGTTCTTACACATACGAAGCATTTCTTCCTGGAACTGCAAATTTAGGATTTATCTGAGGGATTTGTTCCAGTCACATTAACCTGTTGTTAAAACTGGATCTTAGTTTTCACTCTGTGGTGGGTTGACCTTGGTTGGACGCCAGGTGCCCACCAAGTTGCTCTATCACTCCCCCTCCTCAACTGGACAGGGGGAGAAAAATACGACGAAAGGCTCATGGGTTGAGATAAGGACAGGGAGAGATCACTCAGCAATTATACACTGGTTTTGGCTTGGATAGAGTTAATTTTCTTTATAGTAGCTAGTAGGGGGCTATGTTTTGGATTTGTGCTGAAAACGGTGTTGATAATACAGGGATGTTTTCATTACTGCTGAGCAGGGCTTACACAGAGTCAAGGCCTCTTCTGCTTCTCACCCCACCCCACCAGCCAGTAGGCTGGGGGTGCACAAGGAGTTGGGAGGGGACACGGCTGGGACAGCTGACCCCAACCGACCAAAGGGATATCCCATACCATATGATGTCATGCTCAGCATATAAAGCTGGGGGAAGAAGAAGGAAGGGGGGGACGTTCGGAATGATGGCGTTTGTCTTCCCAAGTCACCGTTAGGCGTGATGGAGCCCTGCTTTCCTGGAGATGGCTGAACACCTGCCTGCCGATGGGAAGTCGTGAATGAATTCCTTGTTTTGCTTTGCTTGCGTGCACGGCTTTTGCTTTCCCTATTAAAATGTCTTTATCTCAACCCATGAGTTTTCTCACTTTTACCCTTCCGATTCTCTCCCCCATCCCACCGAGGGGGAGTGGGTGAGAGGCTGTGGGGCTTAGTTGCCAGCTGGGGTTAAACCAGGACAAATTACCATCACAGGCAAAACAGACTTGACTTAGGGAAATCAATTTAATTTATTGCCAATCAAATCAGAGTAGGATAATGAGAAATAAAAACAAATCTTAAGACACCTTCCCCCCACCCCTCCCTTCTTCCTGGGCTCAACTTCACTCCCAATTTTCTCTACCTCCTCCCCTCAAGCGGCGCAGGGGGATGGGGAATGGAGGTTGAGGTCAGTTCATCCCACGTTGTCCCTGCCACTTCTTCCTCCTCGCACTCTTCCCCTGTTCCAGCGTGGGGTCCCTCCCATGGGAGACAGTCCTCCATGAACTGCTCCAATGTGAGTCCTTCCCACGGGCTGCAGTTCTTCATGAACTGCTCCAGCACGGGTCCTTTCCACAAGGTGCAGTCCTTCAGGAACAGACTGCTCCAGCGTGGGTCCCCCATGGGGTCACAAGTCCTGCCAGCAAACCTGCTCCAGCGTGGGCTCCTCTCTCCACAGGGCCACAGGTCCTGCCAGGAGCCCGCTCCAGCACGGGCTTCCCACGGGGTCACAGCCTCCTTCAGGCATCCACTTGCTCCAGCGTGAGGTCCTCCACAAGCTGCAGGATATCTGCTCCACCATGGACCTCCATGGGCTGCAGGGGGACAGCCTGCCTCACCACGGTCTTCACCACAGGCTGCAGGGGAATCTCTGCTCCAGCACCTGGAGCACCTCCTCCCCTCCTTCTTCACTGACCTTGGTGTCTGCAGAGTTGTTTCTCTCACATATTCTCACTCCTCTTTTCTGAACTGCTGCTGGTGGTGTACAGGTTTTTTTCCCCCTTCTTAACTATGTTATCCCAGAGGTGCTACCACCATCGCTGATGGGCTCAGCCTTGGCCAGCAGCGGGTCCGTCTTGGAGCTGGCTGGCATTGGCTCCATTGGACATGGGGGAAGCTTCTGGCATCTTCTCACAGAAGCCACCCCTGTAGCCCCCCTGCTACCAAAACCTTGCCACACAAACCCAATGCACACTCACAGCACATATTCATGCTTATTGAGAGATTTTTGGTAGCTTTTTGGAGAAAGGGGAAGCAAAATCAATGAACACACTGCCCTTTTGTGTCTTCGGGGGGTTCTGCTTGTTTTTCTGTTTTCCTATGACTTAACAGAAAGAGCTTGTATAATATTTGAATGAGGACATGTATTTTCCCACCAGTTTCGCTTTCTAGCACTCTGAGGTTGTCTTGGATAAATCAAGATTGAATGAAGAGGCTATTTTTGATATCTGAGGCCTGGGGGATGTTTGTGTATATCCTTTTTTTTGACGTATTTGTTAATTAAGTGTTTGTGCAGCAAGGACATGTGGGATCTGATGTGGTATTCTTTCACTCTTATGTTTTTTGTTTATTTCAAGGATACACRAAGTAGTTGTAAATGTTGCTGCTAATGCAGATATATCTGATGATGGATATCTTTGCATATAGTAATTTTGTAAGCATTTCCTATATTTTATATCAAGATAGTGTCCAGATTTAAAATAAAAATTACATAACTTCCGAGGAGTAATGTGATGTTTTCTTTTGGCATTATATTTGAGATACCCTCAGGGTCACATGAACTCCCGTATTAGATTTTTGAAGGTTTTTCTTCACCTCTTACAAAATTATCCATTTGTCATGGGTATTTCGGTAGGTTTTAATAGCTATATTCAAACTTAGTTGATTGTATGTCAGGATTGTTCTTTGGAATCCAGTGCATAGGGTTAGGCAATGCTGCGCTCCTATTTTACTCTCATTAGAAACTGGACTGAGTTATACTTGTTGATTTAGAAGTACAGGTAAAGGACACAGATAATTTAGTAGGACTCAAAAGACTTCAACTTCAGATATATGCATTGTAGAACCAGGCAGGCATTTTAACCAGTAAGTGATGAAGATTTTTTTTGACTCCCGGATAATTCCCCAAACTGGGGATTTTATGGGGATGGGGGAGGAAGTGTGATCAGTGTGAGCAGGAAGCATCTGTCCTGTCCCTCTGCTGGGCAGCGACACTGGTTAATCTGACAAGGTCTTTGGTGAAGGCTCAGCCCCAGTTGTTGTTCGTAAATGAGCTCCCTGTTTTGTTCCCATCCCTTTTACCACTGAAGTAAGTCCTGAATGCCGCCTACTGGGACTGAGGTACACAGTGTCTCTGAGGTGTGACAGTTTTGCGATGTTAACCCTCAGGTTATCTGACTCTGTTCTATGGAGGCTATGGAGTAGCCTCTCTGTCCTATGCAAAGGAATCCTTTCTTGATCCTGGCTAATCCACATGATCACAGCAAGTGTTCAGGCCCCTGCAACTGAATTCCCAACAGATGCRTAAAAGGGCAGCTCCTTTCTCATCTTGATGTGAGTGAAAAATAGCAGTCTCAGGAGCATCTGCCTCATAACATCTGTAGCTGCCTCATTTGGCCAAGCAGGACCACACCAGCTTCCCCTGAGCTGGAAGCAGCAATAGTGACTTGGTGATGATCGCCATTGCTGTGTCTCCCTATGACTTTAATAACTTTAAAATTCTTTCAACTTATGGTTGAAGGAACTGACATCTGTCAGATATTTAATTTGTATTTAATTAATTTCATTAATTAAAAACTGCAGATTATTGTCTCTAGAACATAGATTGGTAATTATACAGTGAAGCATCAAAACCACACGCTCTTCTAGATAAAATGTCTCCCTCTGGTTTGCAAAATTCTCTCAGTATTTTTAGCACATAGAACCCTTTATGTAACACTTTTCGGTTTGGGGTGTTTATTGTTTTTGCTCTTTTGAATTGTGAATCATTGCTTTGTAGTTCACTGACTATTTTATGGAAGCCTGTTTCATTTAGTGTGCTAAATGATGATCGCTACAGTTCAAACAAAATGTAACTGGATTAGGTTCCAGGTCTTGTGGATGTAACAGATCAGATGATCTTTTAAGTTCCTTCTGAACTTAGATCTAATGTAGCTCTGCTAAAATCATTAAAAACCAAAAAGTGGACTAGTGTGTCTCTCACTGTCTCCTTTCCCATCAGCACTGTGTACAGTGCTATGCAAACCAGCTCTCCGTGTCTGATGCAGCAGCAGTTGCATGTCTCGCCCCCTTGCAGTCCTGTTTGCTTCCCTTATTCAGCCTGCATTGCATCCTCTCTTAGGTTTCGCTGCTTGAACATGTTCATTTAGAAGCTTTATTAGATCTAATAGGTCATTTTTGTAGTGTTTCTTTTTTGCTGTTATTGAGGGTGACTAGTAAAAGAACAGTGAAATGCAAATAATTTACGCATTCTGACGAACAAGTTCCCCGAGGGTTAAAAGAAACTTCAGCATTTTCACTGTAGCGCTGTGACAATTAATCACTAGCAATGCCCAGTGTGCCAAAGTCCCAGATGCACTGCTTTCAAAAACAACAGACTCRGAACCAGCAGTATTTTTTTCTCATTCATCAATTTTGTGAAGCCAAATTGGCTTTCTGGAATCCCCACAGCAATTTGCAAATGATGTATGAAATCAAATATTCCTACCTGCACAGTGCACTGGGAAAAGAAAAAAAAATAGCTTTCCTATCAGTGCTCTGACATRCTATTTCAGTGATACTTGATATCCAGTCAGACACTGCCAGAAATAAGATACTAGTTTCAGACGCTGAAAAAAATACCATTTACAAAAATCTTCTGCACATTTTTCTTCCTCAGTTTTCCTGTTTGTTCTCTCAGCACTGTTAACCTTGATGGTTTTGTCTTGTAGAAAACATATTTGTTCATGCAAGTCCATCTCAATAGTTTTCAGAAATGTTGGAGTGATTTTTCTCATCTTTTTCTAATGGATCGTGGCTTGGAGAAGTGTATGAACTGGATGACCTCCCAAGGTCCATTGCTCTCTCCTGTGATTCATTAAGATTATCCATGCATATTTTTTCTCTGCTGTTTTGCTTATATAGTGTCAGCCAGCTGTGTCCGTAGGCAGAGTAAAAACCTTTTTCAGTGTTAATTTGTATTGTTTTCTATAGTTCTTGTAATTTTAATAGTAAAATTATAGTTTTTCCTTTCCATTTGAAATGGAATGTTCACTATAGAAGAGGTTTGCATTTGTATACTAACTCAGATTATGTAAAATTCTGCATATTATTAATCTCTTTTGTACTTAGAAAAAATATTTTCTGTTTTGATCACCTGCATCAAAGGTGACATGGTAGACTTAAATAGGTGATAGATTACTTAACATATGATAGGTTTCCAGAATTTCTTGTCAGTGCAGATGCTGTTAATAAAGACTGTATATTTTGAGTTCAGATATGAAAAACAAAAAGAATATAACAGGACAAGAATATTGTAAATGCTGTGTCATTAGACCAAAAGCTTACAGTAACAAATTTACAAAGCCGGTCTTTTTACACTACCTAGTCAGGACAGGTGTAATGGAACTTAGATATGACTGGTTCAAATTTGATAAATGAAAAAAACCTTTCCCATGGAATGTAAGTAATATTTGATACTGCTTGTCAAAGATAACTGAAGGGGAAGACTTTAGCCTGAACAAAAGATATGTATATGTAGACATACATAGGTGACAGGTGGCTATGACTTTTGGAAGGGCTGTAAACTCTAATGCTGTCAAGTGAAAACACATTTTTTCATTTGAGGTTTGAAAAGAATTCTTTTATAACATGTTAACTCTCTTATCTTCAAGTTTTTGTGCACCCATTTCCCAAGAACTCTGAATGCCTTTGGAAAGAATTGCCAACGTAATGCATTAATGAAATGAGGCAATTCCTACATCTCATGAAATTTCCAAAATCATTGGGCATAACTGGATGCCTTGTCTTCTTCCAAAAAGTGGGGAAGTACTGTCTAGTGGTCAGTGGGGTCAGTGAACTACTAAAGCAAATACTCCTTCCAGGCATTCATAATGTTCAACTGCGGCCACCAACTGTATAGATCTGTGCCACTGAGAAACATGGTGAATTATTCTGCACAGATCTTCACGCAAGCATAGCTATATTACTTTTGATACCTCAGAAAGGTTGTTTCATCTTTTCTCAGGTAATTCTTCATGGCACCACATTGTATAGTGTAGCAGAAAAAAAGGGACTGTGATGATTTTCTTCCTGGAAAGTCCCTGTCAACCCTGCAATATCTTTATCTCTTTTACTTTTGTAGTCAGCGTTGAGGGAGATGAAATATCTTCAGGAAGGAGATTTTATTGTTTGTCCTTCTTTTTCTTCAAGGTTAAAAATATTTACCCACACACCCTAAGATTTTAGTGACAGAACTGTGTGTTATCAGGATTTTATAATTTTATAGCAAGAACTTCAAAACCTGAAAATGAATTAACAACATCTGCAAGTAAGAAACTATCATTAGTGGTGGGACTTACTAGGCCCACTATCCTTTAGAAATAAAGCATGATTAGATCTCCTAATGTCTGATAAGGCGTAGTGCTGTATTAAACATGTTTTTGGGCAATTCTACTCTTTCCTGGCTGGGTAGTTGATGTCTGAAGGAAAACTGTCATGTGAGCTCAGGCATCTTCTGAGCATAAGCTGCAATACAGTCTGTCTTCTCTGCCAGGCTTCCTGTTTTCATGCAGGTGCTAGGAACCTAATGCATTTGAGACCTCTGTGCTTTTGGCAAATAGCACAAGTTTTCCATGGGAAAACGAGCTAAAAATGTTTGCAGGTCAAAATTTGATTATAACCTATTTAAAAATGTCTCGTCACAGATATTTATGCCTTATTTTCTCAAACTCCATTTTTTTTTCTGTTGATACTCTGATTATTCATGCCCATGCGAAAGTAGGTATCCCTTTAACCTGAATCCCTAAATGGATCTTCAATTTGAACTCAGTCAACCATGATTAGTGCAATTTAGTTTATCTTCTTGGTAGTAAACTTACCCTTCCACTGTGTGTACGGGTAATGGACTTTGTTTAGGGTGAGATTTCATATACATGACAGATCAATAACTCAGATCAAATTAACCATGTACCTTGAAATTTGATTTCCAAGGACTAGAGTATTTTTCTTTACCAAAGTCACAAAGACATCTCTGAAACACTATGTATAGTGTATCTATCTCACTTATAGCTCATTTGTCCCAAGCCCACAATGCCTGTTTGAGCACTCTCTGCACTAAGCAAACTGCAAACAAAATTGTACAAACAATGTACGTATGGTCTCTAAGTTGATTGTTTTCAGATCACCTGTTATATTCGGGTGGAAAAAGTCCTGACTCTCTCTGCATCATCAAACTCTTCATTCTCTGTGGGGCAGTGTTGTGGTTTAACCCGGCAGGCAGTCAAACACCACACAGCCGCTCGCTCACTCCCCCCTCCCCTCAGTGGGATGGGGGAGAGAATCAGAAAAAAAAAAGTCAAATTTGTGGATTGAGATAAAGACAGTTTAATAAAACAGAAAAGGAAGGGAAAATAATAATAATAATAATAATAATAATAATAATGATAGAATATACAAAATGAGTGATGCACAATGCAATTGCTCACCACCCGCTGAGCGATACCTAAGCAGCGATCGCTACTTCCTGGACCATGCCTCCTATTTATATACTGAGCATGACGTCATATGGTATGGAATACCCTGTTGGCCAGTTGGGTCAGCTGTCCTGACTATGCTCCCTCCCAGCTTCTTGTGCACCTGGCAGAGTATGGGAAGCTGAAAAGTCCTTGACTAGTAGACTACTTAGCAACAACTAAAAACATCAGTGTGTTATCAACATTCTTGTCATACTAAATCCAAAACAGAGCACTAGGAAGAAAATTAACTCTATCCCAGCCGAAACCAGGACTGGCAGATAGGGAGAAACCTGCTGAGAATTAATCTATTAAAATTCCATTGTTACTTTATGTGGTATGTGTATCCCACAAAGAAAAAATGGTAGTTCAGGTTTTGACTGTCTTTAGTATGGATCAAGTGGGTTCAGGAAACATACTGTTATAGTAAGGAAATTTATTTGCCACAGATATTGAAATGAGTTCCTGCTGTGATCTTCATGAAGGTGTAACCTTAACAGACTATAAATAGATGTGTTTATATAAAATCCCCCATAGATGAACCTCATGAACCTCTTGGGGAGAAGACAGAACAAAAAGGATGCTTTTCATGCTACAGTGACTTGAATTAGTTCCCATTTAGTAGCAGTTTCTCCTTAACTTCCTCTCCTTCTTCCAAAGCAAAACTAAGTCCTTATTGTAACCACAAATCAGTTGTTTACAAGGGACTAGTTGTCGGTGCTGGTACTTTCTGTCTAACAATTGCTATAGACCTAGATTTAGCTTGGTTTTGTCATCTGCTCTGTTATCCACTAGATCCTGTGTTATCTATCTGCTTTCTATCTCTATGCAGACAGAGATTTCTTTTTTACACATGCCCACACCTGCTGTATGACTTCTTTTAGCTGGCAAACCCTTTCAGGTGAGGAATTATSCTTTAGTGTATAGATGCATATTATATAGTACAATAGGATTCCATTTTCTTTGTGTAAGAAAAAACTAAAAGTTAAAAAAGTATACTAAGGCAAGCCTACACTCATTAGAAAATGTATCTGGTAGAACAGTAATTTCTGAGCTGTGCGTGTGTGGGGATTTCTTGTTTCGTTTCATTAATGCAATGGTACAGAGAGGAAATTTTCGCATGGCAGATGTAATGTGAACTTTTGATAGTCAATGTTGACTTTGCTCAACTAAAATTTAAGAGCACAAAGGTGATGCGCTAGCTGAGGTTAAGAAAATGGCATTAATATAAGAGAAAAAAGGTTGTTGTGGTTCAGACCAAAGATTCGTCTAGCCTACTAACCTGYCCCCATCAGAGCTTATAGAGCAAATGTCTAATAATAAGGACAAGGCACATAATGGTTTTCATTTGAACTATTCTCAATTTTGAACTGGTTTTGGCTCACAAGACTTTTTGAACCAAATGTGGTTTCAGTGTGTTTTACTTCCATGTAATTTTACAGTTTACCCTGGAGGATYTGTAAAATTTTAGCATTTGCAACATCTTGTGGTACTTGCATTGTCTGAGCAACTGCCTCCTTTGTTATGAATTTGGCTTATACTATTTTCATATTATGCTCCCAGTTCTTATATTGGAAGAGACAGCGTGCAATTTCTCCATATCTACTGTCTGTGTCAGTTTGATTTTATAGTCCTCTGTTATCTCTATATCTCTTTTCAAGAGACGAGTGTCTTTTGAAGACACCAAGCAGTCTGTTGTTTTTCATAC
Source organism: Phoebastria nigripes (assembly GCA_035582835.1). Lineage (NCBI taxonomy): Eukaryota > Metazoa > Chordata > Aves > Procellariiformes > Diomedeidae > Phoebastria > Phoebastria nigripes. Next base: position 138,525 of record JAYKAV010003353.1, read on the forward strand.
GGGARGAGTCCAGTGCCACTGAACGTTCTTACCAATGTGCTGTGGACCTTTTTCTGTCTTATTAGATCTTACTTTGGAGGACTTAAATAGCAGCATAATTATATTCTCGTTTCATTCTCTATGCCTTTCCTAATAATTCCTAATGTTTCATTTGGGTTTTTGATTGCTAGTGAGTACTGAGCTGCTGGTTTTACAGAGCTATCATAATCCCACAGTCCCCACCTAATCAGCTCGGGGCCTGTCATTTCATTTGTACATCACTTACATATGCACATTTTCCTTACGCTTCACTTTACATTTACCTGTGCGTATGCATTTCTGCTGCTGCTGTCTCTGTTCCAGATGAGTAAGACCTGTTTACTTGTCATGGATAGAATAGAGCAGAGAAATCACGAACCTGGAAAGCTTGCTTATTTTTTTCCCCTCCTGACAGGCAGTTAGCTTCCCTAGGATTTGAAAATGCTGATTTGTCTGCTAAGAAGCCAGTACACAGACAACAAATACATTTGTATAAGGAACTGATGCTGAAACTTGAGGTTTGTTAGTTCCAAAAACACAAGCTTCAGACACCTGGCCTAATGTTTCTTCCATCAATCCTTTCCTGTCCTTAGCAAATCCACAGAGCAGTATCTTGTACTGTATAAAGCTACTGTCTGGCTCTGGTTGTCATAAATGCTCCAGATAGGAACTATACACTTGGCTCACTGCTGCACCTGATTAATTGTCTTTTAATTATAGATTTTTTTCCATATTACTATGGTGCTTATGTTTATATGTAGTATTAATGTCTTCAGTAAGATTTAATCAATTTCCTCCATGATACATTATTTTACTCATCTTTTTCCTATTTTCATTCTCTTCTTTTCTCTTGGAATAGTTTACCACTAATATTGCCCAAGGAATTCTGGCCAATTTCACTGAGAGTTTTATCACTGTCATTCTAGCAAATTTTTTACAAATTGGTCTTAAGAGTAGAAATTATTTAGACTTTCCTAATAGCTCACCATTAGTACCTTTTGAACTGATATTTACAGCTCTCCCTGAAGGCACAGGAAGTTCTTAGTGGTGTTTACCACACTATTACATTTCTCAACTGCCACAATAGTGTGTGTGTTGTACAGTGTCTTCAGGGAGGGGGAAAGAATGATTTATCAAGGTCAGGTCTTATAGTCATTGATTGATTTTTAGTTTGGGTATTATGAAAGTTGCATCTGTTTGAGGAAGAAGCTGCATAGATGTCCGATTCAAAAGTCTCTGATTCAAAAACACATTTATTATGGCAACTGGGCTCATCTCATATAAAGTGTTCACAAGCTATTTATTATAGCTATTAAACTTTAAAAAATGTATACCACAACTCTAAATATTATATGCAATTATTCATTTGTTTTCTCCCATTGTACTTTGGAAATTACTTTAAAAGATATTTCTTTAGAGCTCTGAATCTTCAGATTTCATTTCTTTGCACAGCTGTGGAGGGTATCAGAACCCCCTTTCATCCAGCAATGCACACACATACTGTTTTCAAATAATGAAAATAATTTTATTTGCACAATATTGTTTCTGTTATATTGTAAARTCTTCATCAAACTTATTTCTTCCTGGTTTCCTTGTATGAATTTATAGAATTACAGAATAATTAAGACTGGAAAGGACCTCAAGAGGTCTGTAGTCCAACCTCCTGTGCAAAGCAGGTTCAGCTACAAGGTCAGACCAGGTTGCTCAGGGCTTTATCCAGTTGAGTCTTAAAAACCTCCAAGGATAGAGACTACACAGCATCTCTGGGCAGCCTACTCCACTGCTGGTGTGTCCTCAGGTGAAATTTTTTTTCTCTTATGTCTACACATTACCAGCCATGACTCTTGTCCTTCTGCCACGCACTGCTGTGAAGAGCCCATCTCCATCTTCTCAGTAACCACCATGCAGGTATGGGCAGGCTACTGTTAGGTCACCCCAAAGCCGCCTCTTCTCCAGGCTGAACAAGCCCCACTCCCTCAGTCTCTCTTCACAGGACAAATGCTCCAGCCTTTGATCACCCTAAGGTTTCTCTGCTGAACTTGCTTCAGTTAATTAACATTCTTCCTCTGCTGGGGGGTCCAAAACTGAAAGTAATTACTAGATGTGCCCTCATGAGTGCTGAGTAGAGGGGGATAATTTCTCCCTTCGACATCCTGGATGTGCCCCTGTGAATACTACCCAGGGCACACTGCTGGCTCATGCTCAGCATTTATCTTTTTTCAGTCACTGCTAACTTCCCCTGATCTTCACTACTTTTCCAACATGTTAATGGCCTCTCTATGAAATTGCCCAGCTCTCTCAGCRCCCTTGGATGCAGTCTGTCAGGTTACAAGGACTTCTGTGGGTTGAGTTCCCACAGAAGTCGCCCACTGCTGGTTGTTCCTCTCCTCCTTGAACGTTTTCACTATGCACAGAGGCCTGGGAAACCTTGTTGGTGTAGATGCAAGGAAGACATCAGGTASTTCAGCCTTATTTGTGTCAGCCAACTGCCCCATACAACCATGTTTTCCTTTGCCAGACTTCTGCTGTTAATATAGTACTAGAAGCTCTTGTTGTGCTAGATATCCCTTGCAAGTATCAACCCTAGGTGAGCCTTGGCTTTCCTCATACCATCCCTGCGTGTCTGGGCAATATTACTATAGTGCTCCCTTATAGCTTGTTCCTGCTTCCCCCTCCTGTGTACTGCATTTTTGCATTGAAACACAGTCATGAGTTTCCTGTTAAACTGATCTGGTAATCTGTTTCTTTTCCTGGTTATTGGGAGGGACCACTCTTGAGCTAAGAAGAGATTGCTTTTAAAGACCTGCCAGCTTTTACAAGCTCCTTTGCCTTCCACAGCTGCCTCTCATTGGGTGACTCCTAACAGTTTTTTGAATAAGCTAAATTCTGCTCTCCTAGAGCCCAGGGTCTGTAGTCTGCTACTTGCCACCTTCTCTCCCCGGGGGATCTTGAACTCTTCTGTTTCATGGACACTACAGCCAAAGCTGCTATTGATTAGTCAGGTCCTCTTTATTAGTGAATAGCAGATCCACCTGTGCATCACCTTCAATTGCCTCATCCATTACTTGTATTAAGGAATTATCCCCGATACCTCCCCAAAACTCTGCTCAATTGCTTGGCTGTAGCTGTGTTGCTATTCCAGAAGATTGCAGGAAAATGGAAATCCCTCCTAACAGTGGGGGTCTATGATCCAGAGACCTTCTTAAGTTGTTTAAAGAATATTTTTTATGCTTTCTCATCCTAATGGGTGATCTGTAACAGTCTCCTACCACAATAGTACCCTTACTGGCATCTCCTTTGATCCTGACCTAATCCTTCTTTAAGCCTGATCCTTATGGGAAGGGTGGGGAGAGTCTTCGAAAAACCCATTATCAGTAGATTGACTAACGGTCATTTGTATAATTTGAGAATCAATCTTTAAAGACTAACCATATACATTAACAGCTTGTAAATTTTGTGAATACTTTACAATATATGTTACTAGTAATCCTGAAACTTCTAATAGCATGCTTCTATCTGATTACTAAGTAAAAATCTGATATCCATACAGCCTGTGCCTAATTTGGTTTTGGGGGAAACTCTGGAAAACCTAGTCTAAGCATCTGCCTAAAATGATATGAAAGTATTTTAGTCAGTGGAGGCTTTCTTGCCTCTCTGTCATATACTTCTTTCCTTTTCAACAGCCCTCCTCTTTGCATTTCTCTTCCATGATTCCTCTTAAAAATCCATAGAAAGAGACACAGAGTGTCATTTGGAATGATTTTTGCAGTAAGTAAGAGAAAACCTTCCATGTCCTTCTCCTATGTCAATTTTAGAAGATGTTAAGAAACTATTGGTTTTGGTAGTCAGGTAACACAGTGACTCATGAATGCATAGTAGCATGGCTGAATTTATATAATTAATAATACTACATGTTGCTGATAGTCTGAAGTTATTTGAAGATAGTCTGAAGCAGCACTGAGTAAAATGTTTTCACGTTACTGCTTATGCAAGATTTTACTCATTTTGGTTCTCAACATTGATAAATATTCTAATTCATGTAACACAGCACTCATCATGCCTTGCTCTATTTGAATCGTCAGCACTTTGTTATACTCCACATTTTGGTTCATCTTTTCTTGGTGATCTTTCCAAAATTCAAGAGGTCACTTACTTACAGAGTAGGTTTTCACATCACATCCTGGTCTTCTCTTCCATACATGGAGTGAGAGCAGAAGTAACAGTAGTGGTAGTCTTCCTTTATAGAACAGAAAAAGCTAATTTATTTACAGTTCTTGGGTTTGTTTATAGCAGTGAATTAGCATTTTGTTCCATGCAGTGCAATTTAAATCCACTTTTCTGTAATTCTCCTTTTTATAGTTGCAAATAATTGCTATGTGAAAAATGAACATGTAGTAGAGAATTGTTAAATGAGTAATCTCATTTTAAACACATTTATTCTATTAGCTACCATTTATTTTAGAGGACTACACTGTGTTACGGTGTATACACTGRGGCACTAGAAATCCATTGGCATAGAGCACTATCCGTTTATTTAGTGTCACCATGAATTTTAACAGATCCTGGTGTTTCAGAAGTATGTAAGCTTCCTATTTTATGGGAAGAACTTGATTGCCCAACTGCCTTGTGGTTTAGTCATTCCGTAGCTGAGGAGATGAGAGATGTTAACCTTTTTCTTGAAACAGCCTGAAACTGTGAGTTTCAAGAACAATAGAGGTCTGAAATTGAGCTGTTCTTAACAGTCTTAACAGAAGTGTAATACCAACAAATACACGGAYGTGTGTAATTAACAATTTCCCTGTTGTTTGTTTTAGTGAACCTTTAGTCTCAAAATACATTGTGTGAACTTGAGTTGCATGGTTGTGTGTGACATTCATCAAGAGGATTGCACGAGAAAAGATGGGCCTATATGAAAATTGTCKTCTTACACCTTGGAGGCAAGAGGGATAGATGTCAGGTGAGATTACAGTTAGCCACCAAAGTTGTTTTTTATGTCTGACAGCCTTTTTAACTACTTTCTTCAGCTGCACTGGTAGGAAGGAGTGATATACTGTCAGTTTTGTGTGCTGCCCCCTTCACTAGTGCTTTCCTACACTTTCACAGTCCTTTTGGGGTCTTGACAAACAGCATTGCAGGTACCTTCTCCTACTGGAGTATCTGAGGCTGAGGGACTGATTTCAAACATTTTCCCCCGTTCACAGCAGTACCACAAGTTGCAGTTATATCAGCATCGCCATCTCGGTAGCATTATTTATGCTCCTACAGATGAGGTTATCTTGAAATATATATTAAAATGGATTAAATTCACAATTTAGGCTTAAATGAGGAAAAGGAGTGTTCCTGTGTAAACATGACCTGGTATGCTGAAGCACAGTAATGGTCAGTACAGGCAGTATAGCTTGGCTTGATGTAGCACTCCAACAACAACAACAAAGTAAAACTTGGCCAAGTAGAGACAAGAGGTTTGCAGGGGTAAAGTCCTGTTGGGTATTGATGAAATCTGCTGGAAGAGGAGGAAATGCATTTATAAAGAAGAACCTGTAACTAGTGTTGTCATGTTTCATTTTGATTTACAGACATTATTAAGGAATCTTAACTCAGTGATGCCACAGTTTAATATCTCCCTGAGATATTAAGCCTGTGGTTTTGCCTCTGCTGAGTCTTCTGCTGTTTCTTGTAAAGTTCATACTTTTTGTCAATAAAAAAAGAAATGTTTTTTTAATGAGCCTGCCAGGTCATATTATTGCAAAGTTCCTTTTCATAAGAACTTCTTTTTCTTAAAGACCAACTTCATGTATAGTTTGTTTTTTTTTTTTTGAGAGCCCAGCTGTGGCTTCACATTTGTGGCTGCTTTGCAAATTAGCCGTACTAATAAAGTGATGACATTGTTAACAAACCAGGAAATTTAAAATTAAACAAGTACTCAAATCTGTGCAATAAGCAGAACAAAAGCTATTCCAGCTTCTTCCTAATATCCTCTGGTAAATTTTACATTTGCTTTACCAAAGCACGATTGGGGCTAAAAGAATTGTCACTATCTCTGTTTATTTTGCTTGAACTAATGACCACATAGGAATTAAACAGAAGCCTGCAAGATGTGAATCATATCTTCATTTTAGAAAAATCTTAAAGTTTGCATTTGTTTTTTGTTTTAATACAAAACTATAATCTCTTTGGACAGTAGCTATTTTTCAGTTATGTGTTTATTTGGGGGCATTTGACAGAATGTTTTGCAGTCATCAGTAGTAGTATGTTCAGACACAGTGGTGGTAGATTGTTAATTAAAATTGCCTGATCCTTTCTAGGTCATTTACACCATAGTAGACACTAAAGAACCGATCTGTCCTTGACCCTCACCATTTGCACATGTGTGCTCACTCTGTCTCATGTTCCTAGCTAGATGATGGAAAGGGGGAATTTCACCTGTGGGCCTCAAGGGAAAAAAAAAAAAAAAAAAGTCTTTAATTTGTTTGTGGATTGGTTTGGGGGGTTTCCCCCCCACCCCCTTCTTCCTGCTGCTATAGAAAGAGGAGTATCTCTAGGCTTTAGTACTCTATATACAGATTCTGAATATGCTATTTCTGGAGTGGAAGAGGATCAGAAAAAGATTTCAGGTTAGAAAAATTTACCAAGATTGTGAATATTTTTAGCTTTACATTTTGGAAAAGTAAGTACAATAGAAGCTACAAGAATGTAGGTTTGTTTATTTCAGAGAGGAGTTTCCTGTGGTTATTAAAAACCCACATATTTGTAAGTGGCCTACAGATTTGTTGTTAATTCTTGGCTGTATTTGAGCAACTCTGGAGTTAACTACTTCTTTTCCCAATAATAATAATATCCTCGCTGGTTCCTCTTTCCTTTAGTAAAATGCTCTTAGGCTATGCATGATTTCTTTATTCTGAATACTAGGGTAATCAGTTCAGTCACTCTTTTTACTTTTGATATTGTGTTTTATAATATATTTAGTAAACTGGGAGGTATCAAGAGGAAATTGATTTGAGGCATGTAATTCTATACCGTATTTTCTCACAGTGAATGAGAATTACACAATCTTTTCAGAATTTGGATTTTAATTCAAATTTGTCAGTTCAATTAAAACTAATGATAATCCCCTATGCTTTTAAAGTGTCTTATTTATTGATATACCCTTGGTACATATTAGCTTTTCATATAAAGTATTGCAGTTTCTCCAACTTTAACACAGACATTATATGCACTTTTAGAAGCTAATTGAAAATTTTTATCTTTTTGCATAAGCTTTTGTTCTTTGAAATTACTGCTCTTCAGGTTTTTGTGGTTGGGTTTTTTGGGTTTGGTTTTTGGTTTTCTTTTTACATTTTTCTACAGTTCTGCTCTTCAGTGGATCTTAGCGAGTATCTTTATCTTGCTAGAGAAATAATTTTCCTTCCCCCCCCCCTTCACTTTGCTTCTCCATGGAATTTAGAAACGTACCACTGCCACAGATATATTCAGTCAGGCTCATAACCTGTTATAAGTTATTATAAATATCTTGAATGTGATCATGAAAGCATAAAATGATGCATTCTATTTCCTTATTTGTTTGGTTTTGCTATGTAAAGAGCAAGATATTTCTCTTTTGTCCTGTATTTTGTTTTGGTGCACTACTGCAAAGATCAAAATAAAACAACAAAAACCCCCTCCCAACAACTTTCCAGAGTTCTAGTTCTAGCTGTTCAGAGGCTTCTTTATGGAATCAGTGGGGTTACATATTCTGACTTTGTTAACGTTAAACTTCACCTTGAATTTTACTTTTAATTTTACCTAAAAGAAAGGGTAATGTGATTGAACTCTGCCGTATTTCTTTATCTTTTCATGTTTATTAAATCTGGATAGCTTATGCCTTTTAAGCATAGTGTCAATCTTGTGATCCAGTGGAGTACCTGAATAAAAATACTCTTTTATATGAAAAACTAAAGGGAGTGCTTACAATCATAAACCAACTGTAACATATCATTGAGTTTCTATAGCAAAGCTTTTCATGATTGGATCCCCAGCTCTGCATCAGACTGAGCTATGCAGAAAGGTTATTTTCACTCCATTCTGAGTGTGCTTTGTTCTTTTGTTATGTTGCTGTAGGCCAGTATCGTTTGCAGGGGAGCATAAGGAACAGCAAGAGCTCAATGAAACAAGCTTTTATTTCCTGGATAATCTCCGGATTATCCTGGCTTCATTAGGAGGCTGGGAAGGTGCTCTGTTGGAGAGGATTGAATGTCTGACCTTCAAGAGGTATTCCTGTTCTCTTTCCTTTGGACACCAGCAAGGAACAATGGTCTAGGCAGAGAAAAGTATAAACTCCTCTAAACCCACCTTTGTTGAACTAGCATATGGGAATGTGGGAGACTGTTTTGAGATAGCCTAAGCAGCTTCTCTAGGAGTGTTTAAGGCAAGGTTTGATAAGTACAGTATTACATACACCTACATTGTTGAAATAGCAGATAAATGAGTTTTACCCCCACTGGTAAGTGGGAATATCCCTTTTATCTTTGACATTTTGTCAAAGCATATGTTAACTAGAGGCACGATGTAAGTTGTGAACATGTTAAAGTTCAGGTTCTTGTATATCTACATGTATAGAAAAAATATGTTAAAATACATTAAAATACTACAAAAATTATTTGCTAAAACAAACTTAGGAAAATTCTGTTTCTTCTGTGTTTGCAGTTAACTTGCTTTAATAGATTACAACAAATAGTGTGTGTGGTGTTGAATACTTACTGTTTGTTAAGTGTTTTGCACATATCTACATATTGTGTGCAGGCTTAAGATATTCCTTTTAGGAAGGAGGAAATGTAGAATAGCAAAAGCTAGTTAGAAAAGATTTAATATTTGAAAAATGCTTGGTTGTTTCAGTGAGCAATGAATGAGTCTGAGCTACCCCTCCCAATGACTTCAGAAGCTTGATTGTGGAGTTTTCACAAAATTCTGTAAACCAACAACTAAGGAGTTACTTGAACATTTTTGTAGCGTGGATATGGAAGTCATATACAGGGTAAAAGGAACACAAGTCAAATGATGCCTCTGGCAGCAACTTAGTAATTGCTTAAACAATGTTGAAGTATGGACTTACACCGTGTTGCATTAGGATCTGTTAAAGGATCTTGAATACTGAAGAKCCACATAGTAAACCTGCACGAAATAGCATGGAAGATCTTGATGGCAATCCTGGTGCATGTTCTATCGTTTTATGCTGCTGGCAGTATGCTACTCTTATGTTCCTCAAGCTTGCAGCAATTTAGCAACACTTACTTATTGCTACTGATGTATGTCACTTTTGAATTTTGGAAATCAGGTTATGGGGATCATAACCTCCTCCTTTGGATTGCAGGTAATATTTTATTGGATTAATTAATGCAAGTTTTCAGAGTCAGGTTGACTTCAGAAAGTGATTTTCCTTTTTGTGGAAGAGGAATTTAATGTTCTTGCCAACTTTTTTGCTGCTTATAAATTACATCATATGGGGGAAGTAAGTGAACAGGCATATTGCTGCCAAATGGAAAACGTTGCATATTCTGTGATGGAGTYGTCAAACCTGAATATGTAACATTTCTGCTTGCCCAGCTTTCAATGATCATTATCTGACATACAGGTGAATCACACTGTCTTAAAATAGAATTAATGAGCGTTTCCATTACTAGATTATTAAAGAGCATCTGTGTTCTTTCAATTATGGTAATTTCACTGTTTTAAATAGTGTTTTACATTTCCTGATGGGAATGTAACTATACTCAGCATATGCTTATTAAGCCACTTAGCAAACATAGTTGTATTAATGAAATCCAAGGTGTGTAATTTCATTCCATATTCTCAAAACCTGCAAAGTATAAGCTCCAAATACAGGAACTGAGTCCCAGATACAGTGCAGCCTATTCAGGACAAGTCGCGTCTGAGTACTGGGAAGTCTAGTTGAGTGGTTTTCATCCTGTATTCCACAGCATATTGCCAAGAGATTAACGAACAGTAGCCAAGGAGGACCACTGGAGAGTGTATATATAGATTTGCCTGTGTATGTGGAATTTCCAAAGGGATCTATCCATTAAAAATTGTTATAAAACTATGTGTCTTTTTGGTTGCAGTTGTATTTATTAGAGGTGAGCAATAGTTACGCTAGTATTGTACATTTTGAGGGGCAAGTGGTAAGTTTCCCTTGACTTAGAAGAATTTGGAAAGATCCTCCATACCTCGAAAGCCAGTAGTGTTTAAGAAGAAAGTTAAGAGATCTGTCCCAGGAGGCCTGAGCCTATGAACAAGTTTCTTCTGTAGTTGCACCCATGGGACAGAAACCTATCTGTGCCTTGTAAATGCCAGCTGGAGCTCAGTAATGTTGGAGACTGAAAAGGAGGATGTAGTCTCTGGAGTAAAGGAAATAACCCAGCTTTTTATATGGCACTTAGAGGCCGTGAGAAAGAGCTGCTTAGTGAAAATCGAAAATGAAGAAAGGTCTTTGGGCGTCCATGAGTGAGAGCCTAAGGGGAAGACGACTGGTAATAAAGGAAAACCTGGGAACTTTAGTATCTAAAAGATAGAACAACTGTATAATGTTTGGGGATCTAGTTAAACTTTCTGTCTGTCTCCTTCTAAGACAAGGACCTGAATCATGTCAAAGTATATCATCAGTACAGTGGGCTGATGAGCTAATCCAAGAGTGTATAGAAGATATTTTTAATAATGTCATCTTTCTTTACGGTAAAATTATTATCAGCATGGTAGGTCTTTTCCATGGCAAGCATCTTGCTCCTCAGTTAGAGGCGCAGCTGTAACCAGGAGTCCAACTGTAATATATCTGGAGAGCCAGGACTGTGCTATGGTCCAGCACGGAACTCCATGTCCTGAAGATCAGGGGATGCAAAGTCAGAGTGGTTTGTTTTATAGTTTACATGATATTTAGAAATGTTTCAAAAGACTCTCCAGATATGGCTGATTTGTGATTTATTTTATAGGAAGTCATTCTGCTGCTGCCTGATGGCAGTTAACTGGATCCTGACAGCTTGTTATAGAAGAGTATTATTATCACTGATATCTGGGACTGAAAGACATTAGGGCACAGCAAACTAGGTAATTTTTTTAAGGCATACATACCTGAATGGTACAAAGTTGCTTTCAAATACCCCATAGTAGTGTTTATTAAAAAAAAATTTATAAGATTCAAGGGAGGCAGATGGGATATGGAGTCACAGCCATATGTGAAAATCTAGGCTGTTATTCTGTATCTCCTTGTGGAAGTCATTGCTTTGAACACATATACCCCAAATAATTTTGCTTCTCTTTTAACAAAGAATAAACACAGTTATTTTATTTGTCAAATATCTTGCCAGATAATTTGAAGTGCCTTAGCAACTTTTACATAGTGTGGACACCTTAATATCTTATTTGAAGGAGCAGTGTTTATTTCTTAGATAATTGGTGCAATTGAGGGAACATGCAGAACCCAAAATATGCTATTAAATACATTTCTCATTTCAAGAACATTCAAAAACTTTATTTTGGTTGTCATATTGATAGAGATACAAACTGTCCTTTTACTTGATATGCACAAATCTGTCTTAAATTCTGTAGGAATTAATGTGATTGATTAAATTGTACTGAAACAATTCACTTCAGATTGATGGATATGACAATCAATGTTAAAGTGGCTGCAAAAGCCAGACTTGAATGAAACAAAGTGTTCTCTTTACTAAAGAGCCACAGGTAATTATATTATGTGAGACGGTAGTCTGTATTATGGAAGACATTAGTACATCCCCTCTGTTTTTCTAAGAACTTGAAAAATTAATTTCACTTCCATGAATATACGCAATTTTGCCCATTTTCCCCTGAGCTTCATAATACTAAATATAACTTCATAATGAATGGCAAAAGATTTTTAACTTTTTGTTAGATTAATTTATTCAGAATGTAAGCAGATTTCAGATTCTATTGATACAGTAGTCGGAGCATAGTATGACAGCTATTATTTTAATGTAAAAAGATTTAGTGACATTCACAAAATTACAGGAGAGGTACACATGGATATAAATCTGACACTAGATATTTAAAAATCATTTTGTTTTGGCCACTAGCAAAAGGATTCTGGAGATAATATGTCAGTTCTTGCTGTTTTCCTTTGATGTAAATCTAAGGAAATAATTTGGAGTGCTTGTGCGTGATACAAACCAAACTTTACCATTCCTCACTCATTCTTGAGTCAGACCAGTAAGTTCACCACAGAGCATCAAGAAGTTTTTCTAGCTTGCTATATACAGTATACTTCCCTGTACAGCAGTCTTGGCATGCTGCTATAGGACTCCCAGTCAAAGAATGAAGGAAAAAAATCTTCCTACAAGCCATTTTGCAGTTCTTATTGCTAAAACATTAGTTTGGCTGCCATATTAGATGGGACTATTTGTTTAAAGAAACTTTATTACACTCTGGGGCAGCTATAAATCATACATGTTCCTTATGTACGTGTTTGAAGGCTACAATTTATAGACAAGAATGTTGATTTAGGTCATTTGCAGAGATATTTAAGATAAGACCATTGAATAAGAAATAATTGTATCTCTATGGTTTCATCATCAAATTATCATGAGTGATGTATAATTCTAATCAAACAATTTTAATAATGAACTGAGAGTGTTAGCTATATCGTGGTCTTTGAGTTAATCAACCAGGGTTTCAGTAGCCGTTGAGAGCAAATGATTATTCAAGTTAAAATAGTAAGCGTAACATTCCTTTAAAAAAACTCCAAAACTAAAACTCTACAGTTGTTGGTGTGGGGKTTTTTTTTGGTAGCTTTAAATATTTACACCATATAGGGGAAAAGGGGAAAATATGAGATACCATGAAGAAAAGATAGCCTTTTCAGTTTATTGAACAAGAACCTATGCATAGTTTATAGGCCATATTTTTCTCTGAGGTAATTAAGTCAAAATCATCTTGACATACCTGAGTCACCTGAACACAAAAGCAAATGCAGACTTTGTCATGTGATACACTTGAAATGTCTTGGTAACCTTCTGTTGGGGATATTTCTGTTGTTCTTCACAGTTCATTATGAACAAGGTTATTAAGCAGTTTTAAAGTGCATAGTGGACTCTATGCAAGTTGATAAAATTAATTTTTGAGATCATTTTTGACTTGTAGAGTGCGGATAAACTATTTCTGTAACTAAAAAATAGGAACAAACTGCTTATCCCGTTTAATTCAGAAGTATTTCCTACACAGTTATTAAATACTTAATTTAAGTAGTGTCAGATGCAGTACTGTGAGTGCATGATGCAACAGACTTTGGATTAAAGGCATTTAAATGGCCTGGCAGTGCAGGGATGGTTTTCAATATGCATTGTCATTTTTGCAGATAAAAGCCTTGCTTGCTGTATTTACGTGCACTGAAAAAAGACTTACCCTTTTTAGCCTCATCTAACATATATTCAAACTGATAGCAAAACTTCAGTACACGTTGGATTTTTCCTTCAAAGGAAAGGAAATACCTGCCAATTATTTTAAGTTAGACGTATAAAAAAAATATTTGTCCATATGTAGGAAGGAAGACCAGCTGAGGTAGTTCAGTAATGGCTCACTGTAACTCATCTTGCTATAAACATACTCCTGATATCCTAGTATTCCCTTAACAAAATCATTCTCTCTTGCCTGCTTGCATTGTTCTGTCCTCATAATAGTGGTGCTGTGTGTGTTGTTTGGTTTTGTTTTCCTCTGCATTTTGACTTTTGATATCTAGATATGCAGTAAATCTTTTTTAAGATAAAATAGGGGTAGCTGAACAAATGTTTTATTGAAGACGTTGTCAGGTAGTAAGGAGTTATTTTACTGCTTTTGGAGAATCAAATACAAAACCATGGAATATACGTTAATTCTGTTTGTTTCACTTTTGTGATGCTACTGTCAAAAAAGCACTTAAACATGTAATAACTTCTGAGCATAACTTCAAATGTAACTGAAGTGGCTGCTGTTAAGTAGACTTTTCCAAGTGTTTCCTCTTCAACTTTTTTCAATTGTAATTTTTTTTTCCTAGAGTTGAGTAGCCCAGAGATTATCCTGCACTTAAAAGCCCCTTGGAATTCACAACAGGTGTCTTTTTCTGCTGCTATGCTAAAAGGCATGGTCTGAATATTGCTTAATGTATGTTGACAGAAGAATTCCTGTACAACTTCAAACTGCGACCATTTTCCCACAATGCTGAGCAACAGATATATTGTTTCTCCTTCTTCCTCTCTATACAATTTCAATAGCATGAGAGAACTTGGAGGGTGAAAAATACCTCTTTCACAATGTAATTCAAATCCCACTCTTCCTGTCCCAGGAACGTGTCCCTCGCCCATCTCTTCCACTGTGCAAAAACAATTCAAGATTAACTGAGCCAGAAAAGGGAGAGTGAGCGTAGCTATAAAGTCTGGTTAAGACCTTCATGTGACAGGAAGAAACTTGGTTTCTCTTTAGGGATTTTTCTCTGTGCGTGGTGTTTTTTTAATTATTATTTGTTTGTTTTTAATGATTCTCTAATATCTGTGTTATGGAAACACAATTAAAACTGTTACCCTAGGTATGGGAGGAGAAGGGTTTTTGAATCAGCAGGTCAAATTTGTAGGTCAGAAAAACTACAGTGTAAGGTCTTGCAGGGAAAAACTGGCAGGGTGGAGAAATGGGTAGAATGTAATAGATAAGAGAGATCCAGCACCAGGTGAGCAAAGTGCTGTAACTGAGCTTGGAATGGGAATACAGATGCTATCCCAAAAAGAGAAGACAGGAAAAATAAAGATCTGTCTAAAGTGGATGATGCTTTTGGAATAYGACTTGTATGCCTCTGAACATCTACCACTTAAAAGTAATATGGAATTTTACATATTTTTACTAATGCTTGATAGAGTTTGCCTAGTCTTCACTTCTCTAGTAAAAATGTTCTGATTTTCTGATCCTTCGTACTTATTGCTTGTAGCCGTAAGCAATAGTATTAGCAAGGTAGTTGATTTAGTAAATACTCACTAGTGACTACTGCGGGGTTGATGGCAAAGCAGTCCTAAGGCAAAAAGTCTGTTAATATCAATGGGTTTGACATGTTAGATGTTCATTGGTTTGCAAGCATTCAAACATCCGATATTTCTCATCTTTCTGTCAGGTAATTGTTCCTGGAATGCTGGGAAAATTAGTATGAAAGCAGAGCAAAGCAGCATGCTGTCTCTAACTAGCAAGGTAACAGACTTGATGAAATTCAGGACCACAAATCTTTTGGTCCTTTTCAGAATAAGGAAGAGAAAATTGTTTAGCGTTCAAGTTGCATTTGCATTAATTATAGCTGTTTAGTTTTTATACAGTTATAACTAGGTTTTTGCACAGTAAAGCAAACAGAGCCTTGTTCTCCTGGTTTAATACTTAGCAATATAAGTGAGGTATATGGTTAATAAAAAGTAAGAACCAAATACATTGTTTAGATTTTTCATGAACCACTGGACATAGATACATAATCTTTGAACCYGCAAGACAGCATAATTTAGTATCTCCATTTTACAGCTGGTTAAATTAAAACATTGGGAAGTGACATTAGGGTTCTTTCATGAATTGCTTCACCCACAGAGTACTGGAAGCAAGAAATCACTTTTATTAGTGATAAAATGCTGAAGATTATAATAATCACAAAAGCAGTTTTATGCAAGGACAGTTTATCACTACAAATATTGTCTTACTATATGGTGATATAAAACAAGTTATGAAAAYTAGAGAAGGTTGTTTAGAATGCTGAGGAACTAAAAATATGTTTAGTTGTTTTGTTGATCTTCCCTTCGACGTGACGTGGCGAATATGAAATGGAAGCTCATTGTGAGCACGTCCATGGGGCTAAAAGAACCCTACGTTGGAACAATTGAAAAGGGGAAACAAATTTCCTCAACATTTGGAGAGCCRCTAACTTTGAATTTGGCTCAAACTAATTTATCAATGGGTTTTTTGTTACAGAGCTCATTTGTGGAACTAATAATCTAATATTATAGTTTTATCTTAACACTTTCTAAATATAAAAGAATATTTATAATTTTTATCTTATTTTTGCAAGCTAGCTTAGTGATATTAACAATGTTAAGCCAAGGTTCCTTTTAGAAGATCAATGACAATACCTAACACATGCTTTTCGAAAAGGAAATGGCCTTTTTGAAATGTTTCTTCATGTGTTGTGGTAGTACTATGATGTTCTGAGGTATGAATGATTTTGTATCTTCCTTTATCATAAAAAACAAACAAACAAAACCACAAAACAAAACAAACCCACAAAAAAAACCCTCTTTAACATCAGGAAGATATGATTTTCATGCACGATTTTTTAAAATTTTTTTTTAAACTGCAGCAGTGTCATATATTGTGTGTGTCTAGAAACTCATGCATGCCATCTGGTATGTAGTTCATACCGAAAACTGTACTTAATTCTTTTGGATGCAAATAGCGTAAGAGTATTTATTTCATAACATTCATATTAGGAAGGCAAAGAAGTTTAATAAATAGGGACAGTCAGTATGGGAAGGAAATAGGACAGGAAATTTCAATGACTAAATAAGGAAGTAAGAAATGAAGAAGGTGAACGTCTTTGCTGTAAAAGGACTACATACTGGAGAATTGAAAAATAAGGGCATGGTATGCATCTAGCTGCTTTTTATATGAAAAACAACTAACACTGCTCTTCAATACTATTAAGACTTTTTTGCATTGGTGTGAGGATTGTTTCCACTAAATCTGGGTATGTGTGACAAATGGATCTTGCTAGATCTCTACAGCAAAGTAAATCGTTCCTTGCTCTTGGGCATCGTTTTGCATCTTCAATCCAATGTTAGTTTTCCTTTTCTTGTTGGATCAATGTTGTTGAGTTCTGCAGCATTTTTTTGAATGTGAACTAAATCCTTTGAAGTCTACATCATAAATTGATTGCAACGTTTTATCACATCCAGTCACCTTTGGAAAGGATAGAATCTCTAAACGTTGCATTGTGTCTGAATGTTGTTTAAGTGTCACCTTACACGTTCCTATAGAGAAACATGGCTTAGTGTAGTGTTATGTTTTGAAATTTGTTCTTTCAATACAACTTTACATTTGATCATCTGATAAACTACACTACAATGGTTTAATTTTCAGTGGTTCAGTGCATAGTGAGAGCACTGACTAAAGTACATACACTGGACACTTTGGCTGCTATTTCCTTATTTTTGAGCTTTTGATAGGTATTAATATGCATTTCTTCTCATTAATCAGACATTTAAAACACTTGAGATGCTTTTCTTTTCAAGTTTAAATTCATGTAAGAAGCAATAAAATAACAGTATCCAAAAAATTGACAGAAAAGTAAAGTACAAATAGATACACTGGCAGCATTTATCTTGAGTTCTTCCATGTATTACAAGAGTCATGAAATTGTGCTTGGAAGTTGCTGGTAATGACTGAACTCTAATGACAGATAGAGATCCACAAAGTCCCATAGAGACTTCCTTTCTGTGCATCAAGTCCCATTTCCCACAGTATCTAATGCATCATTTTCTAATGACAGTGCAGTTGACAAGTTGCACGAGAAGAATCTATTGAAGGAGTTAAAATAGAAGTGATAGCCATGAAAGTTTCTCAGGTGTGGGACTGACTGAAATCAACTCATCAATTAATCTTTTCTTTCTACCAACAGTCAATTCTGTAAAGCAAGTCTGTACTGGGAGTGGAAGTGAAAACTAAGGATACTGTGGAAGCTACTCTCCACCTTCACTTCTTCTGTGATCATATCCACCACAGCAGCATGTTCTCTGTGGAGCACATTGTATATAATGTGTGATCATTTTAGTCTTATGCAGAAATATAGGTGTGGGGTTTCTTCCTCCACAGAGCTGCTTTTGGCCTTTTAAGAACCTGACATATTGAAAAGATTAAAGATACTTGATATCATGATGAAGGAGGGAAGTTTCCTTTCAAGGACAAATGGGGAATGTTGTGTTTAGTTCCAAAATGTGTAATGTTTTGGTTCCTTTGTATAAAGTATAGTTCAAACTTGAAACTAAAGCCTTAGAAGTGGGGAAGAGTGAACTGACATGGGAACATGTTGTCTATTCTTCTGTCTAAATATGTAAATTTCCATAAAATAAAAACCTACAAGCAACATGGATCCCAAAACATTTGTTTAAAATCTTTGTCTCCTTGAGGACTTTGAGCTTCAGCATTTCTTTCCTCTGTTTTCCTCCTTCAGCTGGAGGCTGAAGAAGTAAAAAAGAGTGGGGTCTATTTTAAACTAAGATGGGAAGAAACAAACTCAGTGGAATATTATTTTAATAATATAATTTTAATTGTGACAGTAGTTATGTGACTAGATTGTAGTTCATGTCAGTGAAAGCTATTCATCCTGGAAACTTAGTGTTAGCTGTTTGATAAATTATTGCTCAAACTGGATTATAATCTTGTGAAATAGAACAACCCTCCCGTTATTTTTTGGCTCACCAGGAAAACCAGTAGCCTATAATTCAGTGCCATAAGCTAGAACATTTATTGCATATATTTTATATTCACTGTAAAGTGGTAGTTTCTTGGAAGAGTGAGATTTGATTTAAGGCAACAGTTTGCAAGAGGAATATAACAATTAGTAGATATTTTATGCTGCACTAATTTTCCTGTCTTGTAACGGAGGTCATTACATTGCAAACTTCTTCAGAAGAACAAATTGGTGCTTTATCCCTTGCTCCTGGGGAGATAAGTTGTTCTTTGATGTTATTACCAAATACAGAAATATCCTTATTTTAAAATGTAGATTATTCTCCTTTCCCTCTCTATATATTGTTACAGACTTTGCCTGTTGTAAATGAAGTTTGAATATGATGCACTAAATTCAAAAATAGCGGGGGGGAAGATAACAGGAGAAGAAAGTCCTCCGGAGTTTTCTTTCAAGTCAAATATTGTTTTATTTAGTCTGAAATGAAATTAATGATTTAAGATCCAAATTCTATTGCACTGTAGTCTCATGTGATGTGTGTCGAAGAACATAGTGGTTATACTAYCATATAACATCATCTGCAAATACATTAAAAACTATCTAAGACACTAAGAAGCATAATGCTTACAGGAGCCTTTGCATGGCTGTTGTATTCCCTTATTTCATCAGAGAAATGTCATTCCCCTCTGCACCCATCCAACTAATTTGTTGTTGCATAGCTGATACCTTCTATGAACTCTAGTGAAATAGTCTATATTGCTTCTTAACAAATAATTTTTTTCAAGCCACTTGAACAAAAGTTTCCCATTTGAATTCAAATTCAGGAGACAACCAGATGGTGACTATGAATGTGCATCCCTTTTAGTTTATCTAGAAGGACATTTTGAGCTTTGGCAGATTCCATGCTAAGGTTTGGGAATGCAGCCCACATGGTTRTAGATTAGGGTAAGGACCAGATATAGGTTTGGTTTTTGGTAGTCTCTCTAGGAACTTACTTTTTTTAGGTGCAGAGAAGTGTTTGTGCATGAACCTGATCAGTGACTGCTGATCTCTTCTCCCTGGTATCCTGTGACAGGACATGKGGGAATGGTGTAAAGTTGCATCAGGGGAGGTTCAGACTTGACACTGGGAAGCATTTATTCCCCGAGAGGGTGGTCAAACACTGAAGCAGGCTTCCTAGAGAGGTGGTTGATGCCCCATGCCTGTCAGTGTTGAAGTGGCATTTGGACAATGCCCTTAACAACATGCTTTAACTTTTGGTCAGCCCTGAATTGGTCAGGCAGTTGGACTAGATGATCGTTGTAGGTCCCTTCCAACTGAAATATTCTGTTCTAGTGCCAAATGAGGTTGTTGTCACAAGGGCAGAGTCAGTCCTTGAGCAAATCTTTATCTTCTCTTCTGTCTCTTGGGGTGGGGTGAGGGTGGGAAGCACCTTTTGGGTAGAAGGGTATCACCTGATAACTGCTAAACTTTTCCTAAGCTGCAGAAACACTGCAGTTAAAAACAAAGTACACTCTAAAGGCCTCTTTCCCTTTCCTCCCTGCCGTCTTCTGGGGTAGCATATACTCTTTGCAGATGTATCACTGCATGGTGTTTGAATGCTTCCGACTTGTATGTTTCCATGAAGTTTCAGTGCAGATGGAGTTGTTGACTGTGTCACCGCACAAATGGATTTTTCTTTTCCTTTTACTCTTTGCACTTTTTTTTAACAGAAGACTGAGTACTTTCAAGCTATCTGACTTATTCTTTGGTTCTAGGTGGTTATGTTTAATAATATGTCTTTATAAGACACAGCCCAGTGCAGCATTCAGGGATAGGTGCTGAAATATTACTGGAAAAAATAGGGTTTTTTCCTTTTGTTTCTTGCTTAGTAGCAAGATAATATGCAAGTTCATGAATCAAGAGAGCTATTATCTGTAACCTTTCTAGTTTCCTATAAGCAACATGAATACACCTCAATTTTCACACATCCACAGGCTGCATATATCTGTACTTTAAGTACTGGTGGGACTCTTGAAATATTTCATCTTCTAGCTGCTAAAGAGAAGTATTACTACTCTCTATCCAGTGTAGGTGCCTAAAGGAGGCAGCTAGGCTTCCTATGCTGTCAGTGGAGAGGGAGGCAGGTGTCTGAATTGTRCTGCAGAGGATCCAACCTTGCTTTGCTATAAAGGTACTCCAGCTTTCCAGCTTGGATGCTTGGGATGTCCTGGATCAGTCGGTGTGCATCCTGTGAATGGTTTTGTCTCTCTGTCTTGAGCAATAAAAAACCAAAATGTGTGGCTGTTAAACCATCCAGACTTACCCCTTCTCAGTGTGGGCTCAATGCATGAAAACCATATGAACAGTACAGTTCATAGGGATGTTATTGTCCAAGAGGAGCTTAAGCTAGGTYTAACAGGTTTATGTAGACTGACTTTGAGGTCTTTGTGGGCAGATGTTCGATGTAAAACACATTAAAACAGGATTGGGATGTTTGGGCTGTTTTTAAATGCTGACAATCCATAGAGAGTGTTTCTTTTAAATAGGATCCGATGTTTACTAGTGGAAATAACTGGTTATTTAATAGCATGGTTCCAACAGGTGTGTGTAAGTGGCAGTCTTTGGGTTACGGCAATATGAAATTACCATGAACTGCCAAATAGCAGAACCAAAAAACACAGGGCTCTGAGGAAAAGACACTGAAAGTTGCTGGCAGTTAAGAAAGTGTGGAATAGATGGAAGAAGGGGAGGGTGGCCAAAGCTTTGCAACTCTATTGGAGAGACCTGAGTGGTAAGYGTAATGTTGTGCAGTTTACCATGCAGCAAATGCCTATATCTACTTTATCTCAATTATGAGATATTGAAACTGGTAGTCTCTTACTAGATTAGTCTCTTGCTATAAGAGACTGGTAGTCTCTTACTGTTAACACTGTGATCTAGAAATGTAAATAAAAATACTTTTATTGCCATTAAAGATGATTCTCCAGTTAGCACTGGAATTAACCCATCATTTCTGTCCTTTTATTCAGATGTTAGAAGGATGTAAAGCATGAAGGGTAAAGGGATTTAGTTATTTGCATTTTAATGGGTAAATAACTGTTTCTCTGAATATTTTTTACTGTAAAAATCGTCTAGTGATAATTACATATTTTTTACATGTATTGTAAAAGAACTAGGGATACACATGTTAAATAATAAAATTGAATATTTATGGAGTGCTGTTTGTCTATAAATATAAAAACTAGTCATTTTCACTAAAGATGTTTGTTAAAATTCACAGGTGGATAAATAATGAATAGTAGCTTATACATTGATATTTTCTAAATAAAATATTTGTGGTGGTTTTTTTTTTCTTTTTTTTTTTTTTCTTCTCTCGTTAATTCTGCTGAGGACCTGACCCTGTTCTGTCTCAGTCATGTACCTACTATGCAGTCTGTCTCTGGAAAAGAAAGAGAGAGGGGAGGGAAGCAGTTAAAAACCAGTTGTTATGGATTAGTTATCCACATAAAACTTTGCTATTCCTTCATAAAGAACTTGTGTGTTGTGGACATAAAATACCTGCCATCTAGTTAGGGTAGGTCACTTGTGGTCTTACTTAAGAGTCAGACATGGCAGTTCCTGACTTTTCTCACCTGGAGTTTGTGCATTTGGGGTGAGTGTGCTCCAGAGACTACTTTCCTTATAGGCAGCGTAAATGCGGACTSAGTCCCACTCACTTAGAAGTCCCGTCTTGCCTTACAGCAAACCATAAAGGGGTTACTCCTTAAAAGATCTTGCACCATCCTGTCTGTCTCATGTGATGTACAAGTGGTACAAAAAGGTAGGTGGGATAGGTGGCTGTGCTGGACCAAGCACAGGGTGTCAAGTTGTCCATGTGCAGGGTATGCATCCATAGGGATTATGCTCATGTCTGTGCTCCATGATAACTGTATTCAATTCAGAGCTGCTTTTCCTCATGGCCAGGTGTGAAGGTAGTCCAGAGGGAGCTAATGTGAATGAATGATAAGTTTGACCTCCAGCCTGGACCAGAGGCTATTCCTTCAAAGCAGTGCAAATGAATCCACTAAACCTCTCTTAATTTATCCTGATCTTTTGGTTTGGGATTTTTTTTTTTTTTTTCTTACTTTAGTGCTATTGAATTTAGCCAAGTAATTTATATTATTTCATTTCATGGGGAAGAATATGTTTAGTAGTCAGCCTTAAGATTCAGGATTATCTTTGCATAGCATTCAGCTTACAGTAAAACCTGAATTTCAGAGATGAGCTTAGAGTTGTATACGTGAAACAAGAAAATTCCCACTAATTTTCTTTTCGCTTGACTCTTGTGTATACTATTGGTGTTCTCAATTAATTTTGGGTTGTAAGTCCTAGAAAGGTCCACCCATCTGATTTATTTTTATCATTGGCTTCAAGACCAATTATATTACTTTGGGGTTTTTTTTGGTATTTATGAAAATGTTAGAGCATTTACGCTAGAGTGATAGCTGAAGTAGAGGCAGAATTGTCACTGCTGTCAGTATAACAAAGACTTTATGAACTATGTTTTAGTTTAAATATTTTTAGATAGTCTTAATCTAACTGTTCACAGTGCTTTTTAGTGTGGTCATGTAACTTACTTTTCTATTTGGAAAGTCTTCTTATTTCTACCAAAACTTTACATCATAACAACCTGAGAAATTTTGATGCTAATAACAATCTGTTACTGATTTATACAGAGGTCCGAGAGATTAATGTTGACTGAAGTAAAAATGAAATCTGAGTAATTTTCTGTACATACCTTAGTCTCTGCAATGTCAGAAATATATCATAGTTTTTGACAGAAACCAGTAAAGTTGGGATAAACTATGTGTTGTTTGTTTTTTTGTTTAGGGTGTGTGTGKGGGGGTTACCTCAGAAGAAGGTGTTGGCATCCTTTTGGCTTACATGATTAACAAGTTTTTTGAGATTTTGTTCATTGTTTCTTTAGGAAAAGAAGAAATAACGATGAAGGATTTCCCTTCTCCCTCCCTCACCTGGTTATGTTTCTTGCAAGAAAAAGGAGATAAGGTTTTCTGCAGTCTTGTATATAGTAGAAATTGTATAGCAGGAAACAAAACCATTATTTGTATTTGTAAAACTGTTCCAGCATTTTATCCACTTTTTTTTTCTTCAAGCTAATGTGAGAGGGTTTCAGGGAAGCAGTTGCCTTATTTTCAGTAAGTAGCATTGTTCTCTTAATTATGTGCATGTGCATGCACAAGAGAAACTCCAGTTAGTGCTCTGACCTTGTCTTTTGTTAATTCTCCAACAAAGCTTTCGGATTGCATGGCCTAAGCTTGCTTACAGCCTTGTGCTGCAAAGGTRTGTGTATTTTTTTTCTTCCCATTTTTGTAGCTCTTATTAAATAAAGGTTCTGTTAATTGTTTATCGGCAGCTCTCCAGCTCGGCAGCTTTCCAGCTCAGCAGCTTTAGCAAAACTGTGAGATTTGTTAACTCTTTGTACTGTACTGCTGAAACCTTATGGGCCAAAAATAATAGGTGTCCAGTAATCACCCAAACTCATGTAGTAGTGCATCCTTCTCCTGTGGTGACCTATCTCAGCTGGAGAAGATGCAAAGTTGAGCAGTTATATTGTCATTGACACTTGCAATTCATGTGAAGTGTGGTGAAACTGCTTGCTTAAAACAGATAAAATGTCATTACTACCTAAACAGTTGCTCTCCTGACTCCTTTATTGTGATTTGAACAGGCTTTTCTTCAGATGTACTCATCAAGAGAAAGAGTTGACCTTGTAAGCTGTTCTGTCTTAGATTCCTGATGAATTTAGTGGGACTTGTTCTCTCAGTATTAGGCCCTTCTTATCCAACTTTAAATAATTAAGCTTCTGTCATCAAGGTGCGTGCTTCTGTGACTGATGCGGGTATGAGATGCATCTGTAATTCTGTTGACAAGTTTTCTGCAACTTAAAGTGTATTCTGCTCTTGGAGAAAGAACTTTAGTCTTGATTCCATGTTTTTGTCCCCATTATGAGAAACTCAGACTATCAGGTATAAAAAAACCCAAACGATCCTCTTCCTGTAAAACAATTATAGTTGACACATTTTTATTCAGGTTATCAAATTAAGATTTAGCAAATCAGGGTATTCTCCTTCATCAGCTGGGACAAACTGTTGGGGTGGGATAATCTTGCTGCTAATCTTTAGATGCCCTTTTGTGGACACCGAGCACAGTTCTGTGCCCATGCGTAATGATGTAGCATGGCTATCCGTGCTATCCTGAAAAAGAGCAACAAGCATCAGCAGTGTTTTCAGCAACAATGCACTAAATTCAACTACTATGTCCTTGCAGAGGCTAAATGTCAACATCTAATATGGTACATTTCTTCTACTCCTTTTCCTAGCACTGTATCTGATGTAGATGTATCTCTTTTAGAGACATCTTAGCAGATGAATTGAACTTCACCCTTGTATTCTGCTGTGGTTAATGCATCTTGTCTAAGCGGGGATAAGACATTCCTTTGCTGTTTTGGTCTTTTTGTTCCCAAGGGACAAACMCCATGCCATTCCCATTTAGAACAGCTTGGAGTGGAATAGTCTTTTGAAGCTTTTTGTTGGTTTTCACCAAGCAATGTAAAAGTTTATCATCTCCCATCCTGAAACACTCAAGGTTAATGTCTTCCACTCCTGTTTCATCTTGGTAGTATACCAAGCATTTTGTATTAGTTTCCTGCTTCTCGAAGGAAAAGATCATAGAAAATGTGTTTAAATTTATAGTGGCTGCAGCAGAACATACGCAACTAAAACTATTAGAAATACTGTAACATCATTCATGTACCAAACGGGTAAGGTATGTACAAAACACCACTTACAAGATCTAGTGATCTGGGAAGCAGAAATGCATAATTTAAACTTCCCTCATATGCATTTAGTCGTTACTAAAGTTTGTACTGTGTGAYAACTTGTTGCAGTTTATAATTAAAAAACCCGAAAACACTTTCCCCCCCAAACAAAAAACAATGCGGAAGTAAAGCACAACTCTTACAAAAATTTCCTTATTCTTAAATATTTGCATAGTCTGAGTCTTAGTATACACCAAAGCCCTAGATAAACTACATTATTGTTTTTCTGCCATATCTCAAATTGTGCTTCTGATACCACTCATAGCAAGCATATGTTATCTATAACTTTCGAGCCAGATGCCTGACACTTTAGGCCCATAAACAACTTCTAATGCATTCAAATGAGAATGTTTAAAATGTGTTCTTCTCTTTCTCATGTTTTGGTTGTTTTGAGCTGAACTAGCTGATGTTAAGGTGAGAAATAATTATGAGCCCAATCTCACGGGGCACTCAGAGTACTTAATTTGCACTGACTTCAGGCCATACTGCCAGAAAAAAAGCCAAAGAAGCAAAGTCTAATGAGATCTGAATATACTAATTAAACTTCCCACGCCAAAGGGTTGATATTTATAAACAACTGTTGTATTTGACACTGCTCTATTTTATTATTGTTTTTCTGAGTATTTTTCCACATCCCTGTGTGGCTTTCAAGTCACCGTTTTGTTCAGTGCTGTCAACAATGCTTTTTGAGGAGAAAATGTTTGTGGTGTTTTTGCCCTTTTTTGTGGGTAATGAAACAATTAACCTGTGCTGTGACAACCTTCAAACTTTTTAAGATGGGTTTTTCTTATCAGGTCTAGTAATTCACTTCTATGGAACCTTGATCTATGTGCTTGATATTTTCAATAAAATGGCAAGTCCATGTGGAAACAGATGCAGTGAAGCATCCAGTCATGAACCTGACCTTTTTTTTTATTCTTCTGGTTTGATAACACTTTTACAATGAGACCATTTCTAACTTAGCCAAAGTGACATTTGTACTTTTTCCATGTACAAACAAAAGTAGAAATGTAATTTCATTGTGCCTTAYTTTTCCCATTGAACTGGCTAGACCTTTTCAAATACCTTTTGGATTATCAAAAGAAAGCAAAYTTACTGTTTTCTTCATTGCAATACAGTATTTCTGTATTCTTACGTAGACATTGGTGGATGTATAATTTAAGAATTCACACAAAAAAAGTCACTATAACCAGCCAGCTCTTTCTCCCAACTATGTTGTGATAATGAACAGAGTAATAACGTATTCTATTATGAAATATTTATAAAGGATATTTAGGACTGTAGTGAACATATTTTTGACTGAACAACATAGACAGGTAAGATGATATACCAGCCTTCTGTAACTAGATTTCTTTAGTTTGCTTTTCATTTTAAGTTGCTACTCCGGAAGTATCTTCAAATACTTTTTCCAAAGTCACAAGATAGCTGAGGTTGGCAGGCATCTCTGGAGATCACCTTGTCTAATCCCTGCCCCTCGTCTAATCCCTACCCTCCAAAGCAGGGTCAGCTAGAGCCAGTTGTCCAGAACTGTGTCTAGTTGGGTTTTAAATATCTCTAAGGATGGTGACTCCACAACTTCTCTGGGCGACCTGTTCCAGTATTCAATCACTGTGACAGCAGAAAGTGTGGAGTTTTTATTTTGTTTCATTTTTGTTTTTTAAAATGTTTAGATGCAGTTCCCTGTTATTTCAGTTTGTGCGTGTAACCTCTTGTCTTTTCACTGGGTACCAATGAGAAGAGTCAGTCTCTCTCTTCTCAAGTATTTAAATACATTGAGATCCCCCTTGAACCTTCTCTTTCTGATGCTAAGCAATCCCAGCTCTCTCAGCCTCTCCCTGTATGACAGATGCTCCAAGCCCTTAATCGTCTTCATGGTGTAAGTCATGCCATAGAAAAGAAAGCTGTTTCTATGGCACAGATACAAAAATACAAGCTTCCTAGAGAACAATATATCTTACATACATACCTATTTTGTTCATTTATGTTCATGCAGTATCTACAGAATTCTGTTACTTCTATTGCTGTTTAAAGCAAGAAAAACAAAACAAAAATTCAGAAAGTATCACCTGGTCTACCTCATTCTTTCATTACATTTTCCTTGAAAACAAATGCACAACCCACATGCAGATGACTGAGAACAGTGTTGTTAAACAGGAGCTGGCATTCAAGTTCCCATCAAGTGATGAAGAGATTTTGCATTGCCTCGGCACACAGGAAAAGGGTGAGGACAAAGACATGGGTGAAAAGCTTTCACCAAAAGGAGAGGCATTCCAAACTGGCTTTCTAATAACCAGAGGAGGTGATGCAGGAAGGTGGGAATTTGCAGCATGCAGCTGGGAAGGCAGACTTCCACTTGGTGTCAATGAGCCATCTTGGCTGTGCCCCTGAGGTGTGCCAAAATGAGCAAGGCAATAGACAGGCTTTTTTATATCTATCTAAATACACATCTGTATACATCTCTCTTTGGATCCTGGCAAGAAGTGTTATTCTGCTGGTGCAGTGCTCCTCTTCCCTAAAAAGGGAGAGCAGTTGAGCAACTGTTATCCTCCTTTGGATCCCTGTAACTGTAGTGCTGTGGAAGGAGAGTAGCTATGAGATTCATAGGTCTTCCTCCCAGCAGGTTCTGTTGCTGGGCTACATACTCAAGGAGGACCAGAGGATAGTGTTTGTACTCATTCTGGTCATGCTTAAAGATTCTTTTTAATTTCAAAAGAAGGAGAAGGTATTGCTGCTGCTGCTACTTCGTCTCTTCTCTTCCTTTTCTTTAAGCCACATAGCCAGGAGTTGTTTGTCAGTATAGAATCCATGAAGTGCATACCAACTCTTTAGCTTCTGTAAATATAAGCATGGGGAATGGAAGGGAAGAATTCATCTGCAGAGCTAGGGATTTGGGAAAGAGTTAGATAAAATGCCAAATTTGAAAGACTAGATTGAGATGTATGTTACTGTTGATGTTTATTACTAGCCAATAAACTAATTAGCCATGATTGAATTTCTGGTTCCTACTGTCTAATTAAGTTATTTCTTAAGGGCAACAAATTCAAGCATGGCAGTATAAGTGAAGGGAGTTAATCCTACAAGATGTATTCCGTTAATTTGTAGATTGATTACCTCTTATTGATAGCCTTGTCTGGGCAATTAAAAATACTATCTATTTTAAACAAACTGGGAAATCTAACATCCTCTCTTAATGATAATCCTACTCTTAAGCAATAGCCAGGATATCACTCCCTCCCTTACAGCATTTAGTTTTCTTTCTCTCTACATAACTGTCATTTAAAAGAATCCAAGAAGTTCCAGTCTGGGAAAAGAACCTGAATCTGCAATCTCTATATGGAACACCTGAGAAAGTGTTGTAGATTCAGTCCTTATTGCATATAAATAATCATAATCCATGGTGCAAGTAATTCCTGTCATGTGCATGAATAAGGGTTAAAGCATTATGCCCAAAGTGCTATCAGTGTTCCCTTTGGGCTTAGAGGATGCATCAGCAAACATGAAAACCTGGTGAGCCAGCAAAATTGGGTTCTAATTGCTTTAATCAGCAGGCTTACAACACAGTCAAATTGCCAGTGATATTCACGGCTCCACAGTCTAGAGGCTTTTGCAGTGAATATAAAATATTGATGCAGGGTCTGTGATGATTCACTTTTTGCTACAAAGTCTTGCAAATACTTATGAGAGTAACTGCCAATGCAGTAATAAATTTGAAGATCACACAACTATTTTTCTTTTAGAAACTTTTAACAGTTTTATCATTCATTACTGTTACTGCATTATGTACATATAGTCTTACTGTCTAGCAACTATAAATCACATGTTGCAAACTACCACTGCCTCCAAACAGAAACAAAACTAGGGCCATGATTCAGTAAATGAGTACATGTGACAGCATTTTACATAAGTGCTTAATCCACATGCTTAAATATTAGACATGCGTTTAATAGCATGTTGAATTGGTGCTTAGGTTAGGTACAGGAAGCCTATATGTCAAGGGCAATGTGTATTTCATGGAAAGAAATACAGGAAGAGTGGAATCATCATCCAGAATTGCAGAATCTCTTTAATAAGCCAGTATTGACTTTTCATATTAAGATTCACTGAGTTAAGAGTGAAATGTCAACTGATGATAAAATTAGATTATCTTCTTCCTCAAAGAATGATGAATCTTGTTTTTTCTTAAACCAGAATTAAAAAGAAGGAAATTTAATGCATTTTTTGGTACATAGGTTCACTACTGCAGTCATTCACATGGGCGAAGTAGCTTTCCTTTTAAGTGCAAAAAAGCAGCTAAAAAGGATTTTCTTCTTAAAATAAAACTGTAATAAGTGAAGGAAACTGGAAGTACATAAAACGTTTTCTTTTTGTCACTGAGCAAAGAACTGAATAAACAGGCAGTTTACATTGCATATGATTATTTTCCCCTGAACTTATTTTGGGTTAGCTCATAAAATTATTGTTTCTTATATTAATATTTAATGATCTTGGAAGGAATAATCAATAGAAATTTTACCATCAGAATCCTAACATTTCTCCTAAAATTTCTCAAAGGATGCAAGAAGAAATAGAAATATTAACATTAACACTTTACATCTCACAGAACTTTACTTGAGATGATATCAATTGGCAAGTAAATTTTATCTGTGCTCTTTGGAGTTTGTACATTCTTATGCTGAATAAATTCAGAAGTTTAAGTCTTATATGAACCTAGTTGTATGATGAGAACTGGCTTCATTATTTTCCATGCTTACCTGTTAATATTTGTCAGCGTACTTTTTTTTTTTTTAAGTGGTATTTTACCAATAATCTGTAAAACTTGTTTCATTTCAGCTGGGCTAGTGTTAACTGTACAGTAATAAGGCAGTAAACTGTAATGAGGCATAGTTATGGCAAATCCTCAAGTCTTTTGGAAGCACGTCTGAATTTGTGTGAATGTATGTTAAGTATCAAAGTAAAGATTATGGTTAGGCTCAGCTTCCACCTGGTGAAAACGAGAAACAAAGGCACCTAATCTCTTAATATAGTGAAAGGACATTAAACGCTTCAGATAGATAAACTTTTCTTCTAGATAAGAACCATGCTTACTTTTATATTTTGAAATCACATTGATTATTACAGACAGGTCTGGAGGCGGGAGTGGCAAAGCTAATAATCTTTGTAGGTTTTTTAACAGGAAAATGTCCAAGGCCACAGCGGGGAGTTGTGGCAGTGATAGTGTATTGGCGTTCTGCCCTGTTAAAGGACACTGTATTAATAAAGAGGAAGAACCTCTGTGCTCTTGGTGGCTTTCTGGGTGAGCTAAAGGAAACCATAAAATGTCAGACACTAATATGAGAGATGGTAATGTTCTGTGCTGTGTGCCACGTGGATGAATCAAGCAAGTTGGAAAGGGAGCTCTAGCAGTCACAGTTCTTTCTCTTCCATTTCCCCCTCCTCCCCTGTGGTGCTCTGAAACACTCTGTGAAGGATCCCTGAGATCTAGCATGGAGAGCAACAGACTCTGTTGTGCTAAAAGTAAAGGAAAAGTGGACTTCACAGAAAGAAATCCAAGGGGTACAAGGCAGGGTAGAAGGAAGACTAGTGCTGCATAGCTAAGGTGAGAAATTAAAACTACATTCACCTATTGTGAAGGGGAAAGACCTATGAGGACAGGAAAAGGAGAAATGGGCACTTAAAAGAATTGTCTGGGAATTTAGTGTCTGTATCAAAACATGAGTGCATATCTTCAAAATTTATTTGCATATCAGTGGAAGCATTTATTTTTATAATTTTTTTCTGACCACCTTCCTTTTTTTTATTATCTCTAACAAGATTTGGCAGGACCAACAGTCCTATGTCTTTGGCATGCTTGTTTCAAATCCTTTAACTGTTCCATCGCCAGGTGTTTGGGGCTGGATTTCGTATTTTGTTAAGCCGTTCTATTGTGGGAGGCACATGCTTTTCAGTTTTAATTCTTGAGCAGCTCTGATAGGTTCATGTAAGTGGATGTCATGTCTTTTTCATCTGCTAGGGTGCTTTGTCTAATCTCTTACTGTTCTCTAGAAGGATGACTTGGAGGCACTTGTAGATTTTTTTTTTTTTTTTTTAATACTTACTGGACATATTTCATGTTATATTTGATGTAAATCATAATGATTTGTTGAGTATACCCACTCAACCAGCATGCTGTCAGGTTAGAACATACTTGCAAATTGAATTCCAGCCCCTTAACTCCACTGACTGATGCATACAGATTTCAGCTACTTTAAGTTTCCAAGTAATTGTATATCTGTTACAGTGGTGCTTAAATTTGAAGTTGTGCATACAAACTGAACCTAGATTTCTGAAAGTTACTTATAGCTGTGGTGAATAAGACAATATTTTTCCAATAACATGCTTGAAGGCCTTAGTAGTCTTGCCCTGCGCAGTTTCAGTATGCCAGCCAAAGCCATTTTTCTTTACTCCCTCTAGAAGAGACTGTGACAGTTTAGTGTGTTGAAAATACTACTCCCTAAATGCAAATAACCTGGAAGGAGATTTGGTATGTATAGGAAGGACAGAAGCTCAGCTAAAAGTGCGTCATGTCATTACTACCATTCAGCTAAGTTTATGTTTAAACAGTGGTCTTTTTCTGATTGCAAGAGGAGTCCACAAGGGCTTCCTTTTATTCACAACCATTAATTCAATTATCATGTAAATGCACACCTGCAGTGTTTATTTTCCTACAGCCACTGCATTCCTGTCCTGGGAAATGTGTTATTTTGCCCTATGTTCTTATGAAGGCCTGCCAAGACCTCTGTAGTTAATGTTACAAAGGATATTTTCACTGTGAGAACATTCTTGCCCTTTTTGTAACTTTTACAAGTAACTCATGAAGTATCTTTGTCTATTACTTGGTTGTTGGGGTTTTTTTCCAACTTTGCCTTTGTAGAAGGGACTTGAGGTGGACAGGAAAAGCCATTTATGAACTATGGACTCTAAAAGAGAGATTTTTTTTTTTTGCCTTTTCAAGAACGTACTGAACTCTAAAAGATACCCACTTTGCTTCTGAAACCATCTTCCTTTAACTTAGTTCTTAGGTGTGTTAGCTTAGAAATTTGTTAAGGTATCTGGAAAAAACTAAGGTGTATACTACACACTGTGTTGTGTAGATAAC
This sequence comes from Phoebastria nigripes, assembly GCA_035582835.1. Taxonomy (NCBI): domain Eukaryota; kingdom Metazoa; phylum Chordata; class Aves; order Procellariiformes; family Diomedeidae; genus Phoebastria; species Phoebastria nigripes. The sequence goes on from JAYKAV010003353.1 coordinate 170,991, forward strand.
TAACTAGTTAAGAAAGTTTTTTTGTGTTTGGGGAAAAAAAAAATGCTTAGACTTGTGTTTTATTTCAGTGAAGAACCCTAGCTTATTGAAAACTTGCTGCTGATGAACACTTTCATGTCTGAGATGTTTGCAGAAACCGCATATTGGTTTATAGGAAAAAAGCCCCAAATAAGCAAAGAGCAGATTAAAATCTATAAATGTGAGGAGGGAAATGTGCTGTAATTTGTCTTACTTGTTTTTTTATTATTATTTTTTGCTCTTTACGTTAGCTTTTGCTTTTTAAGTAGGTGACAGCTACTTTCCAGCTTAACCTCATTCTTTTTTTTCTTCTCTCTCCTCCTTTCTCTCTCCTCCTTTCTCTCTCCTCCTTTCTCTCTCCTCCTTTCTCTCTCCTCCTTTCTCTCTCCTCCTTTCTCTCTCCT
>JAYKAV010003353.1:171617-201742 GCA_035582835.1 Phoebastria nigripes
CTTTCTCTCTCCTCCTTTCTCTCTCCTCCTTTCTCTCTCCTCCTTTCTCTCTCCTCCTTTCTCTCTCCTCCTTTCTCTCTCCTCCTTTCTCTCTCTCTTTAACTGCAATGTGTGTGTTTAATTCCAGTGAAAAAGGCACTTAGTGTAGATTTTTAGTCCAATAAACCAGTGATATATCTGGCTGCAGCTCTCTGGAGCTGCTTCTATTCACTTCCTAATAAATTAGCATCTTGCATAGGTTCTAACAGACTTATGCCTGCTTAATTAGGTGTTAGACAGTTACAGATGCCACTCACAGCCCTTCATGTTTCTGGGAGATGAAAAACTGAAGTAAACTGCGGGCTAATTAGAATTACCTTACTGGGATTAGTTTTTTGCATTCCACACTAAAGTAGGGGAAACGGATTTGTTTGCAGTTCTTACAGAAAGGCAGCCTAATGGTAACAAGGCTGGGGACAAAAGCTTAAATTTAGGGCTGCTAGGCTTTTTTTTAGAGTTATTTCATTTGATACGATACAGGTTACTGGAGCAGCATTTGAAAGCCTGTATAACAAGCTGCATTTTAAAATTATTTCCTTTTCCCTTTCACTTCTGTTGGCAGCATATCTCAGAATCCCTAATGGCTGATGATAACCAGCAGCTTTCCTTGAAATTTCTAGATAAAACATTGATAAAAGTATCAGTCAAGGGTTTGCATGTCTTTTTTTATAGATCTGTACACCTTACTTTCCTTCATGTTTCTCTGTATACAAGCTATTGCACACCCACTATTTGCTAAGCTAATCGAGAGAAGGTCTTTTAGCTTTTTTCATATGATTAAACCCTTCTGTGTCCCTGATGATCTTACTAGCTCTTCCCAGACTGTTTTCCAGTCTGAGTTCATCATTCCTGAGTAATGCATTACCAGAATTGTGCACGGTGTCCCAAGACCTACAATTTTTGCATTTCTGTTAGTAGATTCCCAGCTTAGCGCTTCCTTATCTCAGCTTAAAATATTATGCATACCCAGTATATTCTAAGATTATGTTACAGGAGGTGTTTGGAGTTAGCCTGAAAGAACATTACATTTAATTATGATTTGTATTACACAAGTTCTCAAAGTTATCCAGCTCTTCTGTGACCCTTTTAGTACTGGTGGAACTTATAATTTCATTTGCACATATTTATTTTTCTAGACTGCACTTGAATACAGGGTCTCAAACTAATCCTCAAGAAAATTTATTAGGTTTGTATTTCCAGTCAAAGTGCTTTTCTTTTGTACAGAACTCATTGTCATCTTCTGTTTTGTAAGTTCACCACAAGTTTTTGGTTTGGTGTGATTTTTAAGTGGCGAGGATTGGATTTTGTTGTTGTTGTTTTAAACTCTATCTCCTCTTAGGGTGAAGTAGTAACTTATTACACTTCCCTGATGAGAAGTCTGTTACTTCTGATGTCAAGGGAAAATTAGCTCTGCTACCTCTGTTGCTTTAGCGAATAACGCAATGGCCTATAGCACCCCAAAAGTACTACAAAGCTAATGCCATATTATAAACAGTGCAAAGCAGTGATTCCTCAGATACTGCTGTTTGCCCATTGCGAAGGACAATAGGTTGATATGTAAGTTGGGTAATCTTTGTAGTAATTTGCATGTGGCTGGTGGCTTGATTGACATTCCAGCTTGTAAGTACAATACAGAATTGATTTGCGGGCTTCCTGTTTTCTTGTGGGCTGTTTGATTAAATTAAAAATTGGCTTTCTTGTGACTGCTCATTCATGCTCTGTGGCTGAGAGATGAGTGGTTTACACTCATTAGTGAAGACCTTCAGGGAGGACTGTGAACAGGGCAGTGCTTCAAATGAAGTCCAAATTAAGGGCCAATATGTTGAGAGGCTGTGTATCCTCTCCTTCCAGAAATGTAAACAGTTTCCATAGCAATACTGCTTTGTATGGTAGGAATGGGCAAACGGGTTTGAGGACCCATCCTAGAGAATTTTTTTATAATATGGGGTCATAAGTTAAATGAGTCAATGAACTAATTTAATAATATTTTGTTCCAGCTGCAGTTGGGAGTATGACTATTTGAGGGGAGGTTTTTAGTTTGTTTGTTTGTTTTAAAACCAGCATGCTGCTAAGGGTTGTAGTTCTACACAACACAGCCATAGGAAATATGGGTGACAAGGGAAGGGAATATCAAACATCATTAAGTATCTTTTGTAACCAACCAGTGTCACTAGTAGCGAGATTTGTTTACAAGAAAATATCTCCTGCTCTGGGAATTCTGTCTTCCATGGGAATAAGACCACGTCTCTAGTCTGAAAAGAATGTGTATGTAGATGCAAAAAAGTGTTCCTGTTCTGTGGCTGACCAACTGAAAAGAGTATGCAGTGACCGTTTTCAAAGAGATTATAATTTCCAAAACATAGACAAAAATAATTGGATTTGTGAAATTAGATCTGGTTCTCTCAAAAATCACATTGAGTTACTGAACTTCTCTGTAAACCCCCAAATTTAGTAAAAACAAACCCCCCTGAGGCCTGCATTTTAAAATTAAATGTAATTTAGAATGTTTAGCAGCAAAGTATGCAGGTCCTTGAATAAATGAATTAATTTCAGAGATTTTGATCTTTAATTTTATTAATGTTTTCAATTTTGAGTGGTCCAAAAAACTTTGACATGACAGTACTAGAATTTCGCTGCTTTGAACACCTTTTCTTATTTTTGGGGGGGGAAGAGAGAGATATTTATGATAAATGCTAATAAACTTTTTTATTATTCCAGATGGGGAAAAAACCCTCAACTTTCTAAAAGCATTTTGAAGACCAATGTCTTAACTGAATCACCTTTGAGTCTGCCTCTTAAAGAGAAAAACAAACCCACACTTGTTTTCTCATACAGATTCTGGACAAAAAAAAAAAGTCCATGACTTCATTGACCTTCTTGTGAAGAAAGACTAAGTTTAAATGGCAATATTACCTACCCAGATTGGGACTTTAGAGGTTAGTACTGTATTTTAAAAGGAAATACACATAAAATTCAGCAAACACCTAAATGTGTTTAGGAACAGTATGATCCTATGCCATTTATTGGAGACAAAAACCACTAGGAAACTCACAAATAAACACATCTTCAAAAAATTGCTTGTCTGGTTCAAATGACTTTGTTTCTCTGCAAAATTGAAGAACTGACTGAGTAGTCTGCTAAGTGGTAGAGCATAGGGGAGTCTCTGGATTGTCTGGTCTGTGACAACATGAAGGCAGAGCATGTGTTTCTGAACGATATTCTGTCTTTGCTTAGGCTTGCAGTGTCAGAGAATCCACAAAACTTCAGGTAAATAGCTCCAAGGATTAATTACAACCTGTAAAGACAAAAAGAAAAGGTTCTACAATGGTGTCTCCCCAGCTTTCTACTGCTGTATCTCATTATACCTTCATCTGCCACATTATGTGGTCCTCTATTAAAGTAGTCTTGTGTAAATTTGGACTGGGATGAAGTCTTCACTAAAGTAAACAGATTTTTATTTGTTGTTTTACCAAAGGTTAACTATTTCAAATCATTGATGATTCTTGCAGCTTGTTTCTGAAACCAATCCAGGTTTTTTTAGCATCTTCCAGATACAGATCCCAGAAATTATGTGTGTAGTAATTGATAAAGCTGGACATCAACTTTTACGTGAGATTCCTGCATTTATAGGTGCAAATGTTACACTTTGCTTTTAAACTCTATGTTCTGTTGAAAGCTAATATTGAGTTATTTCTCAACACCCATGAGGTAATTATGAATTAACTACATCACATAATTATTCCTAGACTGTTTACCCAAACACCCAAAGCAAAAAATCTTGGAGATTTAACTCCTGTGCAGAAATTCATGATCAATTACACAATTCTATTCACCAAGGAACTCATTCTATAATATCCTTCTGTAATTCTATTAATAATAATTAATAGAATAATTAACTCATTCTATAATATCCATTCTGTAATATACTTCCATCTATTATAATGGGGGTTCATTCACGTGACAGCACCCCAAATCAGATAGTCTGTCAAATGGTTGCAAGCAAGATATCATAGCTTCAGAAGTTACTAGTCAGTGGAACTGTGCTAACTAATCATGTGAGTGCTCACAGATTGTCCACTTCAAGGCTGTACTTCATACCTATAATTTCTACTAATGAATATTTATTTACAGAGGAATTAGTGATTTTTATGTTTTGTATAGAAAATAACTGTGCTGTGGTAAGTTGACCACTTACAGTTGGATTCTGGAAATAGTCTCTCAAATGAGTGAGAGCAGAAAATTATTAACAAAAGAACTGAAGTCCCATCTGTGTGGGTTTGTTTGTTTACTTTCATTTGAATAAAGGAGTCTTCAAGAACAAAATGTAGAGTTGGATACTTGGCATCTTAAGGTGCTTTTTGTCTGACTTTTCTTTATGGGATTATGTATCTTCCCTCTCTGCTCTTGCAGCAGTCAAAAAAACCATAAAGCTATTAACTATAAAGCAAACTGAAAACCAATGGAAAAGGTATTCTTTTTTAGCAAGTACTTCCCTCACTTGTGCCAGCTGTTTATCCTGCTATCACAGCTGCAGAAATATGAAACTTAAGTTTCATTCAGCTGACCAGATATAGTTTTGAATTGCCCCCAAGAAAAACTGTGGTCCTGTAGAGGAATAAATTCAAAATATAGATTGGTGTGCTTTAATGGGAAAACGGCAAAACTCTACCCCGTGTGATCCTCAGAACTGTCTGTAGCAAAGTGAAATGATGGACAGTGACTTCTTTGAAGTAAGAAAACAAAGAGGGAAAAGGGAATCCTCTTCTGTAATGGTTACTTGCAGGAGGTATGTAGCTGTGATAATTCACTCAATTCATGCTACTGCTGTGCGACTTCAAGACAGAGCCGGAGTGGTAAAGGTTTGAAATGCATGGCGGGGCCACAGTGATTTCACTTGCAAAAAACCCACCTCGAAACCCACACACCCCAAACCCCCAAATCCTCAGTATCAATTAGGTATTTTGAAGTAACTCCAACTACAATAAGATCTACAAATCGCAGAGTACAATTGGATTTGAATCTGTTAAGCTGATTTTATTTCAGTGGTACGGTTCTAGACAATTAAAAGGATAAACTTTTTCCTGTTTTCTAGCTCCATTTTTCTTTGTGTAGATTGCAATAGGGTGAGACCAGGAGTAACTTATGAGGGATATCCTGGCTACAACTTGTTGTGGTATCGAGGGTTGCATCTTTGCATTACGCAATAAAACAGTACAAATGAGAGAGATTAGAACAGCCAAAATGCCCACTGGTAATATGCTAAATCCAGAAACTGTTCTTCAGCTACTTTGCTGTTCTTAAAATTTGTTTTATTAACTTATCCTTTTAAGTTATGACTAGATGAGACCAAAAAAGGCATACGATGAATTTGTCAAATGCTTTGACCTTTAGAGCCATATTTGAGCAAGCGTGTTAATCCTTGTCTCATAAGATTTTTCCCTACTTTGGAGTGCCTATCACTAACATTTGTCCATAATATCGGGGACCTTACCAATTCATTAATTTGGATAGGAGACAGTTTAGAAAGCAGAGAGGGAGGTAAGTGACCCACTGGTCAGTAACTGAAGTTATGTTTTGTAGGAGAATCCAAGCGAGCTGAGTGACGGGCAAGAGAATAAGGGGTCTCGCTTCAGAGGCAACTGATAGGGTCAAAGGAATAGGTAGCCACATAGAATTGGGCTTCTGAGATTCAGTTTTAAAAAAAAAAAAAAAAGTCTTAAGATGTGATGAGCAGTTTTAAGAAAGAAAGGTGGAAATCCAATTAGAGAGTTTTTATAACAAACTTGAAGAGAGGCATTCGAGTAGATGTAGAAGACAAGATTATTGATCTTAAAGCAAGAAAAAGAAGGGATGAAGTAGAAGTTGGAGGAGATCCTTTCAAAAAGGCTCAGTTTTTACTATGTTTTTATACTTTTTACTATTTATTTTTYGAACTTAAATTGCTACTGCTGTCTTTTGAAAACATAATCACAAATGTGGAAATAAGTGCATACAAGCAAAAAAGACATTTAAGGGCTTCTCTATGTTTTGCCTGTCTAGTAAAGTGCTGTATCAATACTTGAAGAACGCACTGAGGATGTTTCACACTGCTGTGTTAATGTATTAGGCTCCTTTCATAAATATTAAACTCTGCAGGAATCAGATCTTCTGCTAGGGGAGCAATTCTGTTAGTTCAGTCTTTTCATTCCACTGTCTTTTATATTTCCTCACAAAATGACATTTTAAATATTTTGCATTTAACAATTGTCATTTTCTTTTATGTGTTTTATTAAAATTTGGTGACTAAGTCTATTCAAAATCAAGTTCAGGTGCTCTTTATGAAAGAGACTTTATTAAAAGCCTTGTCTCATACCAAACAAATTCAAAGAGAAAAATGGGGTCAGATGGAAAACTATGCAATTAAAAAAGAAAAAAAAAATCAACTAGTTTTTAAACATGTTCTTACATGATACATAGAAATAAAAGTTGAGAGGGAGTTTGAACATAGCTGTCAACACAAAACCACTGATACTTCTGGGATCTGAGCTTTAGAGATGTTGAAAGTACTTCTTCTGTCCCATGTGCTCATTAAAAGCTCTTGCTGAAAACATTGGCAGTTTATATACACGTGAGAGGAGGAGCAAAAATAGTTGTGAAGGAGTGTGGAAAATCCAGGAAATCAGCTATCATGAGATTTAAGGCTTTGGTCAAGCAATTCAAAATGATAGGCTCTATTTCCTCCCCCCCCCTGCCCCGCATTGTTCACCATGTGTATGTAACAGGATGGGAGCTGCCAGGTGTTGTACAAAATCATAGCTTAAATAAACTTACAGGCCTTAGTGTGAATGCATATGAGTTTTCTCTGGTGGTGTTTCCACTTTGCCTTCTGTCTGCTTTGTAAGTAATCCTTGGCATAGGCCATAGGGTTCAAGAAATCCACTTTTCCCCTTTCAGTTAATAATGGCCTGGTGCTAAGTCTCTCAGGATGAAGTGATATCTGTTTAGTACCAGACTACTCCTTTCAGTAAATTAAGCCAACAGCAGTTCCTTGCATAGTGTTATTTATGTTAGGAAATCTTAACAAGCACATGTGAAGCTATTTATCTGGATGCTGATGCTTGGCTGAATGGCTTTGGGGGAGCAAGGCTGTCCCCCAGCCATCCTTTTTGGAGGGATTGCTAGCTAATGAGTACATTGCTTTAGGATAGTATTTGTGAAGTGTTCCCTTTTTACACCCCAAACAAGCCCCAGCTCTCAAGGATGCATTCCTTTAATCACTGGTAATTAGTCATCGGCAGGTTGTTTACAGCCCTGGTTCTTTATGCCTCTACTTTCAAAGCCCCTGCTGTCATCCTATCCTTTATGCTGCATTTTTATTTCTCAGGTCATAGATAGTTCATTCTACAAAGAACTTGTTACCACTGTTGATCACAATATACATTATATATATTTCACCTTGAAAACAAATTGCTGCCTCCCAACTGTATTGCATGAAATGTAAGAAAATAATGACTATATTTCTCTAAATTAAATAATCCTAGAAGCGTGCTCTTGTTCTCTTAAGTGTGTAGCCAAGTGTGTAGCCAGGGTTTTCTTACTCTTTTGCTTTTGAGGGGCAAAAACATTGTGTAAAGAAAGAAGGAGCTGAAAGTTGCCAGACAGGACAACAGGTGAAAACAATCCCTTCCTATGTTTCCTTCCTCTCTTGCGTGCTGTATTTGTAGCCACTGAGAAGGAAACTCTTAACAGTATTGGTTCTTCCTACAGGTCTAACAAAACATTCCCCCCTCCTTTTTCAGTCGTATTACTATGGTCAGCAGGGAATTAAGAGCTGAATAGTTGCATGCAGCCAGGGAGACAGCAGTGTAACTTTGTAGGGAGTTGGGCTGAGGGACTGAGCTGATCTGCCTTTGATCTCCTCCGTCCCTGAGCGGTCCAAAGGCAACCCCACAGCAGTAGGACTGGGACAGCCTGACAGTGCCCTGAAGTAAGCTGGTTACTAATGGCTACAGTGAAAGCAAATTGAATTACTAATAAATTCAGGTGCCAGGATCTGTCCCTTAAACTTTCAGATGGTTCCTCTGTCAATACTGAGAGTTTTATTAACTACTCTGAAACTACTTTGGCGGAAATTTTAAAATTCCCTGCAGTAGGAAGGGTGTTTGTACTGGTCTTGGCTGGGATAGAGTTCATTTTCTTCATAGCAGCTGCAGCGGTGCCATGTTTTGGATTGGTGACCAAAACAGTGTTGTTAACACAGGGATGTAAACACCGTGAATAGTGTTTACACAGCATCAAGGCCTTTTCTGTTTCTCAGGGTGCCCCACCAGCGAGTAGGCCGGGGGTGCACAAAAAGTTGGGAGGGGACACAGCCAGGACAGCTGACCCCGACTGACCAAAGGGATATCCCACACCATATGATGTCGTGCTCAGCAATAAAAGCTGACAGAAAGGAGGAGGGCGATACGTTCAGAGTTACGGCATTTGTCTTCCCAAGTAACAATTACACATGATGAAGCCCGGCTGTCCTGGCAGTGGCTGAACACCTGCCTGCCAATAGTAGTAGTGAATGAATTCCTTATTTTGCTTTGCTTGTGTGTGCAGCTTTTGCTTTCCCTATAAAACTGTTTTTATCTCAACTTATGGGTTTTCTCACTGTTACCCTTCCCATTCTCTGCTCGATCCCACTGGGGGGGAGTGAGCAAGTGGCAAGGTGGGGCTCAGCTGCCTGCTGGGATTAACCCACAACAGTGCTACAGCATATAAAGGAATAAAGACCAAATCTCTCTATATAAGTACACATTAGACTGAAGTTGCCTTTTGCAATGTGCATAAGAAATAGGGTTCATTTCTTTCTCATCAGGATTAACATGACAGCAGAGTGTAAAGTGCTTAGATTTTCCACACAGTAATTAGTAAAGAATCACTGCTTTCTCCTCCTCTCTAYACCACATTTAGGTTTTTTATTTGTTTGTTTTAAGTGTGGAAAATATATCCAGCAATTTGCTTATCGCTTACTGCAAAGTAGTCAGGAGTTTACTTTTGGGTAAAGTTTTACAGATTAATTTTTTTGGCTGTTGTCATTCAGTTTCTTTTAGACTTGAGTGTGAGACAGGAGGCTTTGAAAGCTTTAGCTGTGAGATTTGTCCACTACTGATGAAACTAAACATCTTGTTAAAAAATCTTTGCAGAAAAAAATGCAAAATGTGCCTTAGTAAAACATCCATGTTTCTCTGTATTTTTAAATCTCTAGTTAAGTGGAGACCTTCCTTTTTAAGGATAGCTGTTGCGGGGGGAGGAGGGGAACCAAAGCAAAATCCACAAGCACAGGAAAGCAAAACAAAGTGGATATGATGCTAAAATGCACTTTTCTTGGTGAAATTTACTTTAGTTAAGCTCTAAGAAAGTTTTTTCTGAATATGCCTTTAGTGCTACTATTCTACAATTTTCAATTCTCTTATTGTCCCCTCTGCTGTGTTAGTATTACTTTATGCAAAAGTCTGGGTATAAAGGTTAATAGAATTGCTCAGCTGGTGATAACACTCAAATCTGGTGATAACTGCCTCTGGATCCTGAACAGTACTGAAATTAAACTATTAACATTGGCTTTAATGCTTACCCCAACAGTGGCCATATTTTTCCCTTAGAGAAATAATCAGCAGGACTAAGTGAAGATGTATTTGCATAGTTAAAATGCTTACCCCTTGCAAATCTCATAGCCAGCTGCATTAAGGTCAGGTGGAAGAAACCGTGCTGCCCTCTGAGAAGCATCAGGCAGTATTTCTTATTCCAGGTCTGAAATTTCTAAATTTCCTTTTGTATTGGGGAGTTCCTTCCCAGGAATCCAGTCTTGCTTTAAGGACAAGTGAAAAACAAGTYAGGTTCCTTGGGTACAGCCGCCTTAGGGGTAGTTACAGTTTCCTTTTGCATTTATTTGTACAGGCTGTAAACAATGTCTGTCCTTCCATAAACAGGGCAGTTAAGACTGTATCTGCACTTCTGTACTTTCATTTTTTTTCCTGAAAAAGTATATTGGAGCTCTGCAGTAAATCAGACTGCTCAACATACTTGTTTTTCCTGCCTCACTTGCACACCTTCCTGAGCACATCTCCCAGCTGGATGCACATAGTGATAGTTGAAGGAAGGGAAAAATTAGTGATGTAAAAATGAGTGTATTTTTTTTTCCATCAGGAATTGTCAGGTCTTATTTAAAAAAAAAAAAAAAAAAAAAAAAAAAAAAAATCCCTGAAATATTTGGGAGAAAATGTTTTAGCAGTCATTGAAAATTTGAAATTTGAAGAATGGCTTCACTGATGCTCTGATATCAAGTACATAACAAGGATATTAATTGTAATCACTGTGCTTGGAGTAAGACCTCTTACCTTTGGCTTTAATTCTGACAGTGAAATCCTGGTCCAGCTGAATACAGTGACAATTCACTAATGCAGAACTTTGCCTAAGGAGTTTCTGTTACCATTAGTAATTGTGGTAGTAGCCTCCGTTAATTTGGTCAAGGTCTATCAAGATCAGGTTCTGCGATGTGCCCAATTAATAATATTCAGAAAGCAGAGGGAGCTAGCACAATCTTTAAAACAGTGCAATGGGCTAAGAAGGCTTTTATTCAATTCACATCTCCATTACATTAGAACAATAATACATGTTTGTTTGGTACAGTGGTCCCATACTTCAGTGGCAACACCCTGTCTTTCAGTAGGCTCAGAATGACCGCATAATCTTTTCAAAGACTCAGTATTATGGTGTGAAACCATGGCAGTGCTTTTCCTATATTTGGGATATGTTCTCATTCCTAACTAGTTTAACTGTGTTCATCAAATAGCAATCTGTTTCTGCACCTGGGTGCTATGGAAGTAAAATCTGTCCTTCAAAATGGACAATTAGTCTCATTTCTCTATTAGCTACTGCAATGCTTATAATTCTTAAAATGACTTACCCTTGACTATATGCACTAATTGAAGGCAATGCTATTCCAGGTGAGTGAGACTTGTGAGACTAATTTTAAAGCAGGTGTTCATGTCTTCGAAATAAACAACTGTTTTGTTGGGGTTGTTTTGTTTTGTTTTGTTTTTTCTTTCAGTATTGGTGCTATAATAGGRGGTGCAGAATGTACTTAAAGACACAATAATTAGCTTGAAGTAGTAAATTAGCACAGAAGGAGTCTAAGCCTGGATCTGTGTTTTGGATTAACATCTTCATGGTTGCTTTGTTTAAATTTCTACTGCTTGCATTGAAGTATATTATCTCATTACAGCATCTCACTCCATAGTATGTTAAGACGTATATTTTTCAAAATTTCTGTAGATGTCTACATAGATTGCATCAAACGTATCTTACAGTCATCAACCCTTCAGATGACTTTCAAAAAGTATGAACTATTTTAGCAGACTGTAACCTTTGGATGTTCATATGTGTGTGAGGAGTAAAGATTTTTCAGTTTTGGTCAGAATGACACTTTCATCTGATTATGTTACTTTGATGTTACCCTGTAATATTATTTTTGCTTTTGGGTAGAACTGTGAATATAATAAATAAAGCATACATTTAAATTATAAGAGCATTACTACGTAGGACTTAAATGTGTGCAAAAAGCAAGTATTTCTTGTTTGATACATTTTCCACTTCATGGTTAAAATGTTTCTCTTAGATAAAATGGTAGATCTGTAGTGGTGACAGGTGGTTGGAAATGTGGGCCTTCTACTCAACCTGATAATGCGCCCAAATAACTGCATTGAACAGTCCCATTTAGATCAGTGAAACTACAAAAGTCAGTCTTGGAGCAGGTTGGTGGTTGCCCACATAATCTGAAGGATCACACCTCCAACAATTTTAAGTTTCCTGACACCTTCATAGTGTTTCAATTTAATTTCTGTGAGAATAATGCCATCTGCTGAGTTATCCTGCAGAACATTTTTGGCATTGACCAAATAATATCTCCTTTATGTGCTGTTGTAGTTGGGTCCCAATTTGTGAAATCTAAATAGGCTTTTCAGGTTGCTGTGGAGTCTTATCTGCAATGTTGTCCTCTTTCTCATAACACCCTCACTGGGTAAACTAACATTTTATTGACTGACAGGACATGGTGCAATTGCTGTTTGTCACATTCAAAGTAAAAACTTTAGTGTAGTCTCTGTATAAGACAAACGAAAAGAAATTCTTTATTTCTCTCTGATAAAAGACCAAGTAGCCCTATGGCTCTTTCTTTTGTACTCTAGACAATTCTAATGGGAATAAAACTAGATATACATTAGGTAGTTATACTTGCTAGCTCAAGTACAGCTTTCACTAATGAATTATTATACTTTTCTCAGCTTCTCATAGAAATGGTATATGGTGTTGAGAATAACTGTTATCAAGAGTTCAACAGCAGATGTTCATGTGAGTACCATCACATAAAACTAGTATCTGGTTTGCCAAAGGATGCCAATCTGAAGAAAATTAGTGTTACTTTATATGTATGCATTTTAGCAGTTAAGCTGCATTACATGAGATTCCATCTTCCAAAATGGAAGAAAGAAAATAGAAACTAAAAGAGAAAACAGTACTCATTTGAAGAAATTCATTGCAAACAAACGAATAAGAGGAATTAAGGCAAATACTTTCAAGCAGAATATGTTTCATATTTTTTAACAAGGTTGAACCACTGTCTTCTACTCTTATCTTCTAAAAATAAAATCCTTCATTATGTGACTTCATTGAAATGATTAGTATAAAAATAGGGAGATGCTGGCACAGAACTGTTAGACTGCAGTATTGAATCAGACTCATCTAAGGAAAAAGTGAAGAAAAAATCCAGTAGTAAGGAAAACAGAAACATGAGACTGAGGAGACCTGGACTGGTGACATGACGTTCATAGAAACAGGGCTTCAGAAAAGAAGTCACAAACCTTATTCTGTAATTGCAAAGCATACTGCCATAGTACCTCTAAAGCTGCAAATTCAGCAGGGACAGTACATGGTACATGAGTAAGCAAGCAGAAAACAAATAGCACTGAAAACTGAATATGACGTGCTTGAAAAAAAATTTTTGACAAGGGACCTACAAGCGAGATGTGAATGGAAAAAACAGCATCATGCTAGAGTTTGAAATGAAAGGTGGTGAATTACATGTTTTTATCAGAAGAAGAAATTCTCAGATAAGGTAGAGGTAAGGGCAAGCTCCCAACAAAATAATTGGTGTCAGACAGTGCCAGATTTTTGTTTATATAATGGAAACTATATATGCTTGGCCAGCATAAGCAAGTTCATTTTCCACAACAGCTGCTTTTCTGTAGAATGAGATTTAGTGGAGACCTTGTTTGTTTAGCACACCTGAGACTTCTGGTTGAAGGGTCCAAGCCCTGTGACTGAATGCATTTCTTGTTGAACAGAGAGCCTGTACAGGTTTTGGCCTGTATAGAAATGAGATGATGAAAGGAGATTGTGCTTGCAACTGACTGCCATATGGGTATGACACAATGTTCTGTAGTAAATGCCAGGAGTCATAGCTCTCCAATTGATGTGATGGATGGAGAGCAAAACTATAGAGCAAAGCAGGATGCCTCGCAAAGAACAGCAGTGTTCATAATGTCTCCCACGGATTGTACTACTAAGCCAGTTTCCTTTTTCACTTTTTTTTCAAAAGGGAAGAGACAAAGTCTGATACAAGACTGAATTGGTAACTTCAGTGCTTTTGTTTTGCACTTTAAATCACCTAATATGGCTCAAAGAACAGCAAGAGGGTTTCAACCCTAAAAGGCTACATAGGTAACAGATATTTTCTAGTAGCAGCTTCACTAGAATATTCTTGTCATATCTCAGGACAGAAAACCAATTTTTATGTACTGCCTATGTTGGCCCTTTCAATGCACTGGGCAGGTGCTTCCTGGCCCCTCAGTTCTTTGTAGTGAATTTTCATCTTCCTTTGCTCAGGTATTCTGTCCTCCTTGGTAGCCAGAGGTGAAAAGCTAATATTTTTATCATTATTTTTTCCATTCAAACTCTATTCCCTAATGCAATTCCATTCATATATTTATGTTCTGTAATGTTTCATTTTCAGCAGTCGGAATTAGTTTTGTGACCATCGGCCATCCAATACCCATTAGTCCCAGAGAGGAAATATAAAAAATGCATGGGAAGGCACTGATGGTGTGAGCATCTATATAGGGAATATCTCCATTGCAGACTTATCTGAGCTAATTAGTACTGGGATCAGAGTGTTCCAGTTAGCCTAACCTGACTATAAGTATTCCCACAGCAAGGCCTTCTGTGTGTTGCTGTCCCCGAACCAATGTACGTGTGTGCCTGGGGCAACAAAGCCCTGCTGCTTTGTGCTGTGGTGCTCTGGGATTTGTTCCTATGCAGCTGAGTCAATTGTGAGAAAATGTCTTGCCTTTGAAGAGGGTTGTTAGGACAATGCTAGGGCATTCACCACATCTCTTCTGTATCTGAAGACAGGTTCTGGGCTAAGCTGAAGGACAGAATAGACTTTAGCTCATACATATAGCTGAAAGCCAGTGTGCCTGGGGTCAAATAAGCATATGGTGAAGTTGTTAATAGGTAAAAATAAGGGTTGGGTGAAAAACACTTCTAAGGCTAAAACCTAAGTCTGTAGTGGATAAATATTCTTGCTTACCTACTTTACAACTTGATTCTGCTCAAAACTATTAAAAGAACAAGTGCAACAGTCAGAAATATGATCAAATGAAGATGCCTCCATGTAGTTTAACTGTCCACCTTTACACTAAAGAAACCCAAGTAAATACATAATTAAGAATCTCTTTTATTGACATATGGAACTGAAAGTGATGGAGAGCCTAATAAGTGATGTTATTACTATTTATATTTTTTACATTTATAATAGTGGGGAAAGTTCAGGGTAATATCTAGTGAAAATTTATAGCTATTTGGAGCAGAAACAAATACAATAATGCTGATAGGCTAATTTATTGACTGGTGAGACTTTTTAATAAGCTGATAGTTTCTAATCACTTGCAATTAATAAGCATCCATAGTACTAAATCCTTTTGGAATAATATATTTGCCCTCAAAAGCTAGACAGAAGAATTCATTGATCTCGTCTCTACAAATGAAACTACCGAATCACAGAATGGTTGAGGTTGGAAGGGAACTCTGGAGGTCATCTGGTCCAACCCCTTCCTCCTCAAGCAGGGCCACATAGACCTGGTTGCCCAGGATCATGTCCAGACACCTTTTGAAGGACAGTCCAGACAGCCTCCAAGAAGGGAGACCCCAACATCCTCCCTGGGCAACCTGTGCCAGTGCTCAGTCACCCTCACAGTAACAAAGTGTCTCTTGATATTCAGTAGGAACCTCCTGTGTTTCAGTTCATGCCCATTGCTTCTGATCCTGGCACTGAGCACCACTGTAAATAGCCTGGCTCTGTCCTCTTTGTGCCCTCCCTTCAGGTGTTTACATGCATTGATAAGATCCCCCCAGAGCCTTCTCTTCTCCAGGTTGAACAGTCCCAGCTCTCTCAGCCTTATATGTGAGATGCCCAAGTCCATCATCTTCATGGCCCTTTGCTGGATTCTCTTGAGTATGTCCATGTCTCTCCTGTACTGAGGAGCCCAGAACTTGATTCAGTACTCCAGGTGTGGCCTCACCAGTGCTGAGTAGAAGGGAAGGATCACCTCCCTCGACCTGCTGGCAACACTCCTATTCATGCAGCCCACGACACCATCAGCCTTCTTTGCCACAAGGGCTGGCTCATCTTCAACTTGGGTGTCCACCAGGACCCCCAGTCCTTTTCTGCCAAGCTGTTTTCCAGCTGGGCATCCCTTAGCGTATACTGGTGCACGGGGTTGTTCCTCCCCAGGTGCAGGACTCCCCACTTCCCTTTGTTGAACTTCAGGAGGTTCCTGTCATCCCATTTCTCCAGCCTGTCCAGGTCCCTCTGGATGGCAGCATGACTTTCTGGCATATCAGCCACTCCCCCCAGTTTTATGTCATCAGCACAAATACAATTAATGAAATGATACATACTAACTGAAGAGAATGATGTAAGTTTTAGCCAGCATATCCCTAATGTCTTGCTGAGAAGGATAAGGTGTAAGGGCTCTCTTCTCATAATGATGAATGAGGTCAATAATCATACAATTAAATGCTTTCACTTATAGTAGAATAGGATATTACAGCCAATAGAAAAATTCCTGTTTAACTGGAGCCTATATCAGGCATAACTTCTGTCAGAATCAGGAGTTGTCTGTCTGAAGAAATGTGAGCAGAAATGAAGGAAGAAATAATACATGTGTAATGGAAAAATTACATTGGTAAAAGTTGCCTGAAAGGCCTCCTGATAATAAAGAGAAAATGAGATTTGCTATCATGAAAGGAAATACCAGATAGGAGTTGCTAGTTATTATCCTATGAGAAAATAGCATTGAAACTAAAAGCTGGCGAGATGGTGGAAACGTTGGCAAGACAGTGCTTTTAATGCCAAAGGCAATAACTTTTAACTCTAACTGCTTACCGTTTAAAAAAAAAAATAATCTGAAGGACAAGCAAACTGCCATGCTCCTATAGCTTCCTTGCAAAGTGCTGTTTAATGGAATACAGGTAACTTTTGCAGTTGACAATGTAGGTATTAAACATTCTCAGAAATCTGCAGATGACTTATGATCCAGTTTGAAATTGTCATGTTTGGTAACAGAAAGATTGCTGAGAGGCTTCTGTGCTTGAAACAGGAGCCTGCTCCTGACGTGGACGTGAATGGCTCTAGGCAGAGGCTCGTATTCCCAAGCCCCCAGACGTTTGGGCAGGCAGGCTCTCAATGTGGGTGTGACTCTCTTCTCTTTAAATAGCAATGACGTTCAGCTAGAAGATTTAATTATAAAGATTATGGTTTTGGGTTATTTGTAAATGAATTAAAAATGGGAAAGTTCCTAACAATATTACAACCAAATGTCTAGCTAGTTTAGGATTCAACTTGATGTTAGAAGGCAATGCAATTAAAGTCCAAAATAAATTTGAAATTTTCTACCAACTCCTGACTGTATTATATTCAGTATTTAAAATAAAGTTTCATTCATGGTTCTGCAGTTAGGTACAGTATAAACAAGAATTGAAGTTAAGTATATATTTTTGCAATTGTCATTCACTTGCTTACAACAGCTTGAAGTAAAATGAAATGACTTATAAAAAATTTATTTTTGTCTAACTAAAATTGCATTTAAGAAAAACATAGTTTAAGGCAGGGTACGCCAAACATATCTCTTCTGAGAATGATATATGGTGAATTTCTTTGGAGTCACTAGTCAATAACAGGTGTGTAAAATTTCACATTCTTGTTTTTTGGACCAAAGCAAGGCTGGAAAAAAAAAAAGTATTCGCATATTTTCTGGGTTTAAGAAAAAAAGAAAGCAATGGTCTTTCCACTTGTCCCAGTGCATCTGAGAACTTGACATCYTAAGACTGAGATGAGTGAAAAAGGGAAAAATAGTGGAAAGTAGGGGAAAAGAAAATGTTGCCTGGAAAGAAAAGAGCGCATGTCAATCACTAATTCTTAGTTTTACCTTAGTCTGCAAAATTCACAATGTAATAAATTAAATATTACATTACACATTGCAGGTAGCTTACATATACATTGTGTACATTATTATATATAACACCATAATGTAATATTTATGATATAAACAAAACATTGAAAATAAAAGCTCTATTTACAGAGAGGTGAAAAGATTAGATTTTATGATGGGTTTTATAGCTATATAATAAACAAAAACACTGAACTAGATTCTTCAAATGCAAATGCGTTGTATTTCTTAAGTGGTTCTTCATATCCTATAACAGTTTATGGATTTTTCTTTACATATGAATCCTTTTTTTTTTGTCCATGAACTTGTTTTTTTATCCTGATCCTTGAAATTTAGTGAAGTTGCAGTCTGTAACATTTCCATACCACAATGGTAGTGGCTGAATGTGTTTCAAGACAGTAAGTGTGTCCTTGTTTTTAACCTCATCATTGCTGAATTCAGGAGTCCACATTTTGTGTAGAAGTGATTGACAATGGAGAAAGGTAATAAAGGTTTAGAGAGGGAAGGGTGTTCATATAATTGGTATCTAAATGGGCCCATATTTTGGGAGATTGAAATGAAAACCTGCAGTCTTTAAGAGTCAGTCTTTGGAACCTTTTAAGGTTTCAGATACCAATATACATGATCTTCTTCGCTTAAGTAAGAAACAGCATTTCTACTTCTCTAACTTGCTTCTGACTTCTGGGTAACGTTGTGTAAAGAAAGGGTCAAAAAGAGATATTTCTAAGAATAAAATCTAGAGTGATGCTAACACACCCATTTCAGGCCCTAAAAGACAAATACTTTCAGGGGCTCGTTTTTATGAAATCGACACAGTGGAGCCCTGATTGGTATTTATGCAGAAATCTCTTGATGAGATTTCTCTGCATGAATCTCCGGTATATGTTTACATGTAATTAATTTAACGTTGAAAAGGCAAAACCATGTTTTTTGGTTTTTTTAATTGCTTCTGGTGATAGTTCTTCACCATTAATTCAGCAAGCCACAAAGTCTTAGAGAAAGAGAACAAAGCTACCCAGTGCTTGCAGAAGTTGTGTGTTTCATATTGCTGAATAATGCAGTGGTTTCCAAAGGGGTAAAAATCTCTTTAAATAAAGGCAGTCTGAAAGTCAGAAGATTTCATTGTGGGTTTTATAGCTATTAAATAGCCTATAGCGAGTACTGTTATGTAATCCTTTAAACCACCAGTTGTGGCTAGCTGGTTTTCCCTAGGGGGGCATAGATAAATAGGTTTCTGTAATGCTCTCATGCAGGAAAAACTTACAATCTCCAGATATAAAGCCAGGCAAACACTCTCTCTCTCTCTCTCTCATCACTAGAGAGAGAATGGCTGGGAATGCTTCACACATCTGATGGTACAGTTGTTCTTCAGAAATCCCAGATATGCCTATCAACTCTAAATAACCAGACCAGGATACAATGGTCTTTTATAAAGTACATGTTTTGAAAATTGTTTCAACCTACTGATGAACCCAATACTGTGCCAGTTGGAGTTCACGGTGCCCATGAATATCAGTAGGAGGAAATCTGACCTAATCATTAAGTTTTGGGTTTGTTTTTTTTTTTTTTGTTTTTTTTTTTTAAAGTAAGCTATGAGCAGTATTTTCATGATGAGATATTGGATACCATTCTATATCCAGCATAAAACTCTTCTGTAAAGGAAGAAAACACCTTTCTGGTCCATCATATCTGTCTGGACATTCATGTAAGAGTATCTGTACAAATCCTGCACCCTACTTCAGCCTTTTATGCATCAGCAGACCTGAAAGTAGCTGAAAAGATTTGGTCATATAACATAAGGCATGCAAAGTGGAAGTTTCACAGGGTGTCTTGCTGTCATTTCCAAATAGAAATATTTGGATTTCATACAAGAAAATGGCATGATCTTGAATTTTGGGAAATTGATTTACTGATACCTTTTACACAAGTTATTTTTGGGAAAAAATATTCAATCCAAATAAAGGATGAATAAATGGATACCTTTGATCAAATCATAAAACTCTAATTTGGCAGGGAGTGAGATAAAGAAACATGCTAACTGATGTCCAGGTGGGTTTGCCCTTTGTTGGTCTTATGTTTTTAAATATGCTTCCCTAGATTACACTTACTGCATTCTGAAGTGTAAGGATGCCAACATTTCTGCAGCTATTACTTGCTGATGTTACTTAACACTGCCAATCCAGACTATACTGGCAGAGGGGAAAAAGATATTCTTGCCATCAGTACATCAGGATTGTCAGACTGTGTGTGTGAAAGTCCACTATATAAATRTATATAGTTGATCTTTCAATTGCTTTTTTTAATGTCTAGCTCATTATGGCTCTGTTGGTTTTATTCGTAGTTGTTTTCTTCTCCCTAAATACCGATTTTCCCCCTTCCTTTGATTAATATATCACAGTTGTCTCCTTTTCATTGTGTTCTTCCTTTTCAATTTCAAAGGAGAAAATGATACTGAGCGATAATCAACTCTCTCCAGTTTTGCTAGTGGAGAGCATGATGGAGCAAATACGGGATAAATCTTTTTCTCCTTCGGTGTAAAGTAGAGGCTACCCTCAAGCTGAACAGAACTCATCCTTGAAACCACACAGAAAAATATTGTATTTTTGATGTTGGGAACCCAGGGGAAATATAGGTTCATACTGTGCCAAATCCTTCTTCCAGAAAATGCATTTTTTTAATGAATTTCTGTCTGGTTTAGAAATAGTAGAAAATTGAGGTTTACCTGTATATTTATACTAATGGGCTTAACTCCTTAATGTTGCATTTGAAACAATTATGTTTCTGAGGTCATAAAGAAGATAAATTAATGTTACTGTTTGTCATTTTGGGGTTGGGGGGGGGAGGTAGCCCTTTCTGATCCTTTATTCCACATTTATACTGCAAATCTACTTGTTTTCATACTTCCCTACTTGGTAAATAATTAGGCTTATTCCTCCTACACTAACTGTTCTTGTTTCAGATGAAATATAATTTGTCTTCTTGGAATATATGTAAGTATTAAATGATGTGTGAAACGAGTAATATAAACCAGGATATTATTTTATCTCACACTATTACTACTGGTGTGCTTATTAAGAATAGCATATAAAATTCTGACAGCCAAAAATCCAAAATAGTCTTTCAGATCAAATTTCCACCTTACTTTCTCAAAAAGGGTTTGTGAGTGGAAGCAATTATAAATAATTACAGGTCCAGTGTGTCAATCTCCTCTAGGTTCCACATATGCCCCAGAGTTTGGGTGTGTAAAACCTGCTGGAACAATAGCGTAGAGCTGTGTAGATGTTGTAGGAACCAAATCTTAGTGATATCCTGCTGGTGGCTGGGTCTCTCAATTGAAATATGCTCTATACCTCACCTAGATTTTGTCTTGCGGGGGGTGGGAAGAGTGAGTTCCCTTGGATGGAAGATAAGAGTGAACTAACATGCATGCAGTATGTTTGATAATGGAACTGAGATTTGGGAAGGAACAGAAATAAAAAGCTATTTGATAGTGTACATGTAAACAGAATATACCTTTCAGATGCATAAAAATTTGTTCTCTGTACCTGTAATTTTAAGCAGCCTTCTTTTAAGGGGAAGAAGACAGAAGCTGGTTGTTTGAAATCCAAGAAGAATTATTAAACTGGATGTAGTTATTCTCCACGTAGTTGAAGATTTTGTGCCTCTCAGGTTCTCAAACAGGGACTGTGGCAGATGCTATTAGATGAAAAAAATTAATTACTGTAGAAGTACACTTTGGACACATCATGAAGTTGTACTCACAAATTTTAGTCTTGTGAAAAGTCATTAACTTAAATTTATTCCACCACCCCGCCATCGGGAAGGTCTTAATATCTTTTCAGCAGACTTGTCTGGGTTGTTTTTCCCTCAGCGACTAATCAGATGCTTAAATATTTTCCGTTAAAAAATTAAGATCTCTTATTTTATTCCTGTTTTTTAATGACATTGCAAGTATGAGATGCATTYGTGAAATGACTAAAAGTAGAGTTCCATATAGCCAATATATTTAGGGTGGAATTTACTTTTGACATATTTAGTCCTTTAATATATAGCTATATGTGAAACTTGCATCCGAGTTACTGACTTAAATGGTCTCCAAAGCATATCTAAGTGTTGATTCATGTTTTACTTAAAAATTAATCTTCCTGTCATAAACTGAAGCAGGGAAAAACTACTACTAAATCTAGAAACTGCCTTTTTCACACCATTTGCTAAAGTTTCAGGGTTGATTGTTTTCATTTTCACTCTTAAGAATTCAATTTCAGAAGACTGAAGCTCTCCTTGGAGCTATTTAAAAGATTTTCAGAAGTCTTTTGTGTTTCTAGTAAACCCGTGGCTTATTTTTTAGTTCTATGATTTTTTTGCTTTCCAAAATTTTTTTTTTTGATAGGTCTGTGTTGTAAATCAACTTAGTTCAAGGGGAGCTGTCATGATTTGTGGACAGATTATTTCACTTCAGACGACTGCTTTGTTCCTTGTTGATTATTCTATTATTGGGCTTTCTGGAATTTTTTTTTTTTTTTTAATAATATAATGTAATATTTAGGTCTCATCTGTTCATCCTTTAATCTGTTATTCCCCCATATCAACTTCTGCCTTTCTGCAGACCTGAGACCCACTCTCTTAATCCATTGTAACTCTCAGCATGTCCACTTGAATGAAATACTTTTATTCTGTCAATCTTGTAAACTGTTCTCTCTCATAGTGATGAATTTCTCTTCCATACTTTACAAATATTAGGTGTTTATCAAGATCAATCAACTCTTCTACCTTGAGTCCTGTAATGCTTCAAGGCCTGCTAGAACAATTTTTTAGGGTTGTATACTGCACAGTGGCAACACAGCTTTCTCTTCTTCAGTGATGTCTTGTTCAGTCACACACATTTTTCCACAAGTGTTGTTGCTTCCATTGCAGGAAAATGCATAATGCCAGCAATGGCTAATGCTCCTAGTGAAGTCCCAGTGATGTCAGTAGGACTTGAATAGTGAACTTGCTGCAAACAACTGAAAATTTAGAAGCTAATGGTTAATTTGCATGCTTGTGATGTTTTCCTGAAACAAGCTGCGTGAGAAGTTTGAAATCAATATTAATCCCACTACTTCCACCAACTGTAGGGACTAAATGCATTGCAAAATTAGTAACAGACATTCTGTGTTTGAACTAGATTATCTGAAGGTGAGTGGATATAATTACTATATTTCTCTATAAAGTGTTACTGTGAAGAAACAGCATGGCATATATCATCATATACAGGAGAAAGGAAAAAGCAAACTGCCTAAATTCAATGACCTAAATAAAATGTTAATTATGAAGGGATTAAATTTCTCTTTCCTAACACAGACATTTCAAGGAGTAGGTGATAAGTTCTTCCATGGGCTATTCTTCTGATTATAAGGGATGTTATTTGAAAAGTGCAAGGAAGAGAATGTTTTAATTTAGTCTGTTTAATGCTTTCATTTAAATAGCCTAGGAAGTGGTGAAAGACATTATAAAGGGAGACTGTATTTATATGTAGGTATGAATCCTCACTTGTGCGGATCAGCCAGTTGTGTTTCTCTGGAATCCCATCCAGAGTTTGCATCTTTCTACTTTTACATACGCCCATGGAATGGTTGGGATTCAAAGCCATGTGTTTATTAGCCATGGACTGTGGAGCCTGTGCTGGAGCCAGGAAGCCATGTTTTGGTGGGGCCAGTTGGAGCTGAGCTGAGCCTGCCTTTGCTGGAAATGGCTCTGCTCACCTTGAGATGCAGTACTTTTTCGGCAGCTCATATTCTCCCCGTTAACAGTCTGTGAAGGCAGTTGGCTAAGCCTTATGTTTGCATTATTTGTTTATGCCGAGCTCCCAAATCTGTTGATTGCTTTAATTTTGCCCCACGGGTATGTAACAACATATTTTAATGCTTTGTTTCTCTAGATTCTCTTTTACAATTCCTTTTCAGTAATTCCATCTGAATATCAAACTTATCATTATTATATCTAAGCACCTCTCAGACCATGTCAGCCAAACCTTGTAAGTACAGCAGTACACCTGTCTCCTCGGTGTTGCAAAAACTTTATGGGTTTTTCACTAGGTTATGTATCTCCAGTGTCTGTCTAGCTTTGGTGTACAACAAGAGCTATTAGCTGCATAGAACAGGAAAGTGAAGATATATGTCAGAATCATCCCTTCCCTTAGTCTGAGAACATAAGCCTACCATAGGGGCACTGTAGAAAGCTCTGAATGCGATCAGGACTTTGCAGCTCAGGCTCGCTCTCGTAGTTGATAAATGTCCTTACACCTATTCTGTAGATCAGTATCGCTAACTGAAAGCAAACCAGCAATGAATGGTGAAGAACTCTTAATTTAGGGTTAAGTTCAGTTATCTCACTTTCTCATACTGCACAGCATACTAGTAGGACCTAGCCTTCATTTAATGTATATTGCTACATATTGCTTTAGCTCTTTCTATCCATAAATCCAGTGTGGGGCGAGGCGCCCGCCCGTGGCTGCAGGGAAACACCTGCCCCGCCGGGGTCCCCGCCGGGGTCCCCGCAGGGCCATCTCTGCCGGGGCGCCTGGAGCACCTCCTCCCCTCCCCCTGCTCTCCCCTCGGGGCTCGCAGGGCTGTTCCTCACACTGTTTCCCTCCGCCCTGGCTGCCGGGCAGCGTTTTGCCCTTTCTTCCCCAGGCTTTCCCCGAGGCGCCCGCCCGTGGCTGAGGGGCTCAGCTGTGCCCTGCGGTGGGGCCCTTGGAGCCGGCTGGAACCGGCCCCTGTGTCCGGCGCGGGGCAGCCCCGGCCGCGCCTCACGGGGGCCGCCCCTGCAGGCCCCCCAGTGCTGCTGCTGCCGGCACCTTGTCAGGGAAACCCAGTATAAATGAATAATTTTACTTAAACATCTGAGTCCTATTTTATCCTTCTGTGAGACAGAGAAAAGGGTAGCAGCACCTTCCGCCTGTCAGTCTATTAAAAGCTGTTGTCAGAGGAGTAAGGGCATTGCTCCTTTGCGTTTATGCTACCAAAGGAAAGCCCACACCCGTGGGAGGGCACTAAGATGGCGTATCCCTGCGTGTCGAGGGGAAGGAGGCCAGTATTTAGAGTACATGGAAGTGTGGTCATGGCTGCCAACAAGGCTTTTGCTATGTCRTTAACTTGTTGCAGTAAAATGTTCATTTTGAGTCATATAAATTGGTCGCTTTTGTGATGTTAAAGCTTGCGTTATGGTATTCCATTAGGTGAGCTAGTAATTCCAGGTGTTCATTAGTAATGCAAAGGGTATTGCATCTCAAAGTAATTAATTCAGTATGTGGAATTTGTTTCTCTCCCAACGTCGGAGGACGCTTTTGAGTGGGAGGTGAGTGTTCAACTTGTTGGAAGCTGCCCTTTCTCTGCATCCAGCTCTGAGAATCTGGTTTCTGGGTTGGTGCAGGATGGGGTTACATGTGCTGTTTTAGGCACAAGCGTGAAAGGGACTAATTTTATATTTTATGTACACATAACTGTGTGTGTGTATGTGTATATGTTTATATGTGTATCTACGTATTTATATGTGCATTGGCATATTCCATTAACTTTTCAGTTTTACTTAATGGCTCATTTTTCTGATCCCTGCAAATTATTTTTTTTTCATTTTAACCGTACTAAGTAATATACTGTTGTAGAGTATAAGAATTCCAGTTATTTTTACTTTTCCATGGAAGTAAGATTTCTGGCTTGAGTAGCCGTCCTTTAATTGACCGCATAATAGTTATTATGCATTAATAGCATATAGTGCTATGTAACTTGTTATTAACCAAGTGCATTATGATGCATAACAGCTATGCTGTTCCCAAATGTGCAGTGAGATGGTTCTCCAGATGTCATTACTATGAAGTATAAAGCTAGAGAGCAGTATAGCTATAGATCACAGCAATAGATGTACATTTAGCTTSGTCTGCTCTTTTTGCATTTGAGGATTTTCCAGAGAGAAGCCTCAGAAGTCTAATTGTTACTAAGAATGATCTGCTGATCCTCCGTGTGAGTAAAATTGTTAGCTGATGTTCAAGTATCCCTGATCCTCTTCAATCTCAAAATATCTGCTTTGCATTTTTGATTAAATGGGCTTGTCTAGCTTCACTTTTCAGCTGTTGGGTCTTAACAGAACTCTTTTGTACCAACTCTCTGCYGTCAAACTTCTGTTCCCTTGGAGGTATTTCCCACTTGTAAACAAATTATCTTTTTAATCTTTCTGATATGTTAAATAGATTGAGCTCCTGAAAGACTATAAAGCATGTTCTTCAGTCCTTCAGTTACTCTTTTTACTATAATCTTGCTCCAATTTGTCAACAAACTTTTTGCAAAAGGTATCCTCTGTCATACTCCAAGATTACTTTGTAATAACTTATTGTTTGAGTTTGATACTTCTTAATATTTAAGCTAAGGGCAGATAGTCAGACTTGAGATATTTTATAAGACAAACATTTTTTTTTTTATCAGCGGTGTTACATAGTTGTCTTCTAAATAACCATCTTCAATATCGTTTGGTTAGTTGGGTTTTTTTATCTGCTGCTGTGAAATGATGGAGGAGGTGTGAGAAGGAAAACAAACAAACAAAAAACCCCCCACAAATAAAAAAAAAAAACAAACAAACAAACACAAAACCAAGGAAAAAAACAACATAAACAAAACAAAAAACCCCACACACACTCCCCACCAAAAAACCACCGAAAAGCCCTCCATATCAACAGACTTGCCTGCCAGCATCATCTGTTATAAAACCAAACAAAACTCCCCTGGCCATGTGTACTCTCTTAGTTCTCAAGTGCAGCTTGAATAGTCTCCTAAAGACGTTATAGAATGGGACCGCTCATTCCTGTCACTTTTGGTTTCAGTCTGTATTGTTGATGTGTTTCCTCCCAGTATGAAAATAATGAGATTGCTTCTGAAGTATGGGAGGCTCATGTATAAGAGGGAAGGGTAGAAGATAGAAGCTGATGTGTTCCCAAGTTACTGTCTGGGCAACAGTTGGTATCAACTTAGTTGGCAACTTGCTGAGCTAAAGGAAATCTGTATTTTCTCTAGGTTCAAATTACCTATTTGTAGACTGAGAAAATCAAGGCAATGTAAGGTCATATAGAGAATATGTTACAAACTGTGGTGCCGGAGGGGTTAGCAGACGTAATTATCTTTTAAAATAACGGCTTACATTCAGCAAGCATTGGCAAGGTCACAAAGGAAGTATTGACCCAACATGACACAAAGTTTTGATTTGATCTGATTCCTACCATCACAATATTCTTCAGCTGCAAAGTTCTTGTGGACTGGAGAGCAAATAATTTCGTAAAGACTCTTTACAAACTCCTAAGCTGCTGTCTTGCATCTTCTTTCAAACTAAAATGTTGAGTAAATGCTGAACGGAAAAGTGTGTTTACTGGTTTTATGATAAATATTTTCTTTTATGGCCCACCTGTGCCTTAAGCTGGATCCTCTGTCTGTTGCTTGCTGAATAGAGAGAACATAATAAGGAAAATAACATTGTTTCAGACAGTGATAAAATCAGTGTGCTGGACAAAAAAATGCTTGCACGTGCAAAGCCCTGTGTTTGTGCAAGGATATCAGATAATTGTGCGCGTAATTACCAGTTTACATTAATGGCTGCCAAATTTTTGTGGACRTTTCTGGATTCTGATGTCCACAGTGGGAGCACATGCAATTTCTAGATCTACACGTTATCTCAAAGAGCCGGGGTGACCTGGAAGATGCTGTCAATATATTTTTACAGTGCTCTCCACACTGCTGGAGCTGAGCAAAACACATTACGTACAAAGCACTTCTTGCAAAGCATGATCACTTTTTAAGAAGAAATGTCCTTTTCATAAATAAAAAAACATAAAAAAAAAAAAAAAACAGGCAGAGAAAAAGATAGTATTTTCAAAGAATTTTAAACAAATCATGCTGAGCATCACTTAGGTGGCAGAAAGCATTAAAAAAAGCATTTGAGCTTTATTTGATATCCTTTGATCCACTGATTTCCAGTACATAAAATAAATTGCAAAGATTTAAAAGTGGATAAGTTGGATAGTACCCTTGAGTTTTAATACATGTTTTTTGTTTGKTTTTTGGGTTTGGATGTGGGGTTTTGTTTATTTCTTGTTGTTGGGGGGTGTTGATTTTTGGGGTTTGGGGGAAGGGATTGAAARATCAGACTGAATGATGGCAGCCTCTCACTGTTCTGTGACAGTGGATACTGGTTAGGCGTCTTTTCAGTCATCAGGAAGCTAYGCACAGAAGAGTATCACTGTACAAATTTTTTTTTCAAAAATGTGTTTTGTCCTTGCTGAGACACTTCTACAGTAATGATGCCCATTTGTTGGGTTAATATATAGAGAAAAGAAAGAATACTTTAGAGAAGAATTGCAGAATGCAGCGTGAGGCACAGATGAAATGACTGTAGCAAGTCCATTATGTGACAAGGCACATTGCACTGAACCTTCTTTTCTTGTTTTTAAAATGCAGACTTCCTCCATTTCTAGAATAGGGAACTTGAAMGCTCTGGGGCTCACTGAAGAAAGAGAGATATAATAGAAGAACAAATGAACTCACCATCCAAAACATGCACCTACCTGACAAATGAAAACAACACAAGATATGGGATAGGAAAGATCCGGGCATTGAGAAATGTCAATATGAGTACTGTTAAATTCAAGTATCTGAAGTAGATATCTCCTATATAACTTCATGACTTGGTAGGTTAAATCTTAAAATCCCTGACRATACTAACTCTTGTTGTGGAAAGGAAAATAAAAATTATTAAGACTGAGATTTTTAGAGATATTCAAGCCTGTGATGATTTAACTAAATACTTAAACCTTTTGAAAATACCTCAGAGTTTGGCTTTTATTGAAGTCAATGGTAGGTTAAACTTGTAGGCTTTTCTCAAAATCTTACTAAAAAAACCTATTGCATCATTAAGTGCTTAAATGCTTTTAAAATCTGACCCTATGCTGTTTTTCCTTTTTAACGTATGTAGTATTAATACTAGTAAATATAGTATGTACTGCTATAATGAAAATTCATAACAGCAGTACATTGTCACAGAAAGATATAAATAAAAGCTTTTTCTATGAAAGTTTCAGTTACTTAATGCTGAATAAATCAGATAAATCTCAGATCGGAAAAATGTGTGGCAATGGTGTTTTACCCAGCCAAATCGCTTCTGGCATTTGGGTTTTTTTCTCAGTTACTTAAAGCTAAAAACACTTTAAAAATGGAGATAGAAAAATTACATGAAATGTGCTAGTTACACTTACTTCAGGGAAATATGCTCTGAACTGTTTTGGAGATTCCTCCCCCTGCATACAATTTGGGAATGCTTGATATACAGTTGTTCACTGAATGCATTACTGTAGGCCTTATCCTATAATATTTTCAAAATTATTGGGTTATTTTCACAAGCAAGATTTTGGAGGATTGGACATCCAGTCATGTGCAACCCGTTTTGAATTTGTGGTGATCTATGTTCYGCTTACTATAAGCGGGACTATAGGAAGCTTCTCTTTGTATGCAGTAATAAAGAAAAGCAAATATATCCCTGGCATAAGAGCACTGCTTGCGATAAAAACCTCCCRTCCCTCCCCCAAACAAACTAAGGAGGTAAAATCATTCAACCCTGTCATAACCCAAAAGCAATGATATACTCAGAGACCATTTTATAAATAGTTTATGTTGGGGAATACCTTCTCTTAAATCTTTTGGCAATGTGCGGGGCACATCTGAGTTATTATTTCTTTCTATTTAAGACTGTTAATCACCAAAGTGTCAAGATAAATCCTTTATTTTTAGAGGCTTTATGTAAGCTTAATACAGTTAATGCAATTGTGTGCTTATCCCAGGTCAGCAAAATGCTTAAGCATATTCTAAGTATTCAGCAAGTCAGTAATTTCAAAGAAGTCCCACTACTATTTGTGGCATATGATCTGTCATGCAGTGTCAGTTTTCTATGATGAAAAATGTTGTCCGTTTTCTTGGTAGGAAGCTGGATACTGTAGGGATGGATGTGAATATGGGGACTTGGAGCTTTTAAATTTTTAGAATTTAAACAGCATCACTGAATTTAAATGACTTGCTGGTGAGCATCGTGATAAGCACATTTCTGTATTCTTAAATTATTTTTAGAGTAAAATTCTGCTTTAATGCTTGTCAAGCATCCCAGAAAATGCTAATAAATTTTTAGGGCTTTAAAAAAGCGTGTTCTCACTTCTCTTAACATGTATGTCTCTGGTATGAATCACACAATCAGAACTTTCCTAGAAGATGCTGGAAATTGGATTGGTTGAAGGATCAGGAGCACAGGTAGWGTTTTCCTCAATCCCTTCAGCAGCAGGGAAGAATACTGACAGGGACAGGAAAACACACCTGATTAACACGTGGCTCAGGGGCTGGTGCCATCGGCGGAATCTTGGCTTTTTTGATCATGGGGAGGTTTACACGGCACCGGGCCTGCTGGCGACAGATGGAGGTCAGCTGTCTCACAGGGGGAAAAGGATTCTCGCTCATGAGTTGGCAGGGCTCATTGAGAGGGCTTTAAACTAGGTTCAAA
>JAYKAV010003353.1:204562-226573 GCA_035582835.1 Phoebastria nigripes
AAGCATTGGAAGAGGCTGCCCAGGGAAGTGGTGGAGTCCCCATCCCTGGAAGTATTTAAAAGACGTGTAGATGAGGCGCTTAGGGACATGGTTTAGTGGGCATGGTGGTGGTGTGTTGACGGTTGGACTTGATGATCTTAGAGGTCTTTTCCAACCTTATTGATTCTATGATTCGATGAAATGTGCAGATGCATGCCTATTCCTAGTTTTGAAAGAATTTGAAACTGCAGAAATATTTTGTGACTCAAAATTCAGAGTTGTTTCGTACATACCTGAAATGTGGCACCACTCTGAAAGTCTGTAGATGCACAACCTGTTCTTTTGAAATACAGTATCAGCCAAGCTGTTCTGAAAGCATTTTTTTCATTATGTTCAAACTCCATTTTCTTTATCGTTATAGCAGGCCAATAAATTTGATCTGTATTAAAACACTCAAGATCTGGACTTAAATTCTGTATGAAGCTTTTCCAGGAAGACAGAATCTCTTTCCTTCAGTGAGAAGGAGATGATTGTGTGAGTGCATTTCATAGAAAACAATAGAAAAACTTATTAAGAAAAATACAAACCATCAGGTCTTTCCTCCAAACTTCTAAAGCACATTTTGAAGSATGGACAATTCATAGGCTTAATCAAACATGTTTGTTCAATGATATAGAYGGAAACTGGACAGTTCTTTCTGTGGCCAAAACAAAAAAAAGATTAAAGAAAGTATATCTGGAGCATTTAAAATAGAATCACATTGCAAGTAGCACATATTTCATTTGTTTTCTTTTTAGCTGAGCTGGGAAATAGCAAAATTAGTCAAATTAATTTACTCTGTGAGGGGGTTCATTTGGATTTTTACGGGAGAGGGCAAACCAGAGTTGTATAATTTTTTAATTTTTTTTTTTCTTTTTTCATAATTGTTGGAAAAAATGAAGTGCTGCCAAGTCACTTAACTGGAATAGTAGAAATACACATTTGAATTTCCTCTTTAGGCAAATCAGGGTGGATCCTGCTGCCATTACTTCAAAGATAGGCACCTCACCCCGCAAGTGTTCCATGGAAAACAATGGAAAGAARTGTAAAGCAACCTTTAAGCAATATCAAACAATACTTTAGATGCTAGGAATCAGTTAATTTCTCTAACAGRAACTGCATTCAGTTATTTACTTTTACTAGCATAAGTAAGAACAAAACTCGTTTCTTGTGAGTAAAAGGGAGGAAAAAAATCCAAAACCTGATTTCTGTAGTTTCTAATGCTGCTGACTTCTTATTCATTTTGGTGCTTCATTATACACATACCACTTAGTTTTTCTATATTTTTTTTCATGCTAAACATGATATTTTGATACATAGTATTCAAACCTTAGAGATATTAGCAATCTGTATTTCACGGCCATAAGTATTTATTTCTTTTTGTTAATGCACCACATAATTCCCCCTCACACACACATTTGCATTTTATGAATTGTAACAATATGGTAAAAGATGAATTCATAGTGATTACTTCGTAGAACTTCMTATTTGAACTTTTGAACTCCTGGAATGAGTGCTGCATTCCATGCTGGAAAGGAAATATGTGAGCCATTTCCTAATGCATACGCTTTCCCATATACTTTTTCTATGTGCATACCCAAATTGCATTGACTTTTACTAAATCTCCTTCTAAATTGACTTTGTTGAATTGGTACAACTCTGATTCTCCTGAATTAAAGTGCCTTAATTTAGCTTGTTAGAGAATTAAGCTAAATCAATATAATTCACTTATACTGATTTAAGAGAGTTAAATTGATGCAATTCCCTGGCGTGTATTTTTTTCAACTATTGAGAAGAAATGTAGGAAAATTCATGTCATTTTTATGCATTCCAGTCTCAGAATTATTTCTTTCACACTTTTCACTGGAATAAAACCAGCTAAAGTGGAGAGTTGCCTTAGAATAAAGTGAGAAAGAAAAAAAGACAACATGAACTATATTCATTTTTAAGTATGTGAAATTCAACCCACTTTCCTAGGACTGGTGTCCAGTATTAGCCCATGTCAATCATGACTTATATAGAACTTCTCAGACAAGCTGCCCCCTTCCCACCCTCCCAAAAGAACCGAACAACCTGCAGAACACCAGAAATCTTCATCTATGTCCATCTTAGAAATTAATATAGTTCTAGTTTGCTGATGTTAAATTTCAGTGTGGATTACAGATGGTAGAGGCACTTACTGGAATTATCTAACTTTTTGGCATGAGATAAAAATCATATGAAGGTATTCCATGCTTCATAATAGGATAATGGCTTTRGATGGCATATAAAATTTTAAACTTAATAAATGTAGGCTTTTTGGTAAAATATAAGCAAYGATCATACTAATTTCTTCACTACCTTTGTCATAGTTCTATTAAGGACTTGGAACACTGTCTAAATTTAGGGTCTTGATCTTAAATTGCCTTGCAGGATGGCAGAATTGTAATCAGCAAGACAAATTACCTTTAAATTCCTTTAAAATCATGACAATTTTATTATTTTTGCAGTTTTGATTAGGAAAAGTATTCCTGACCAGGAAAAATGCAAGATTTAAAACAACCTATGTGCATCAGTTTTATCCTGGAATTTTGGCAATCACAAGACTTGTTCTGAATAGCTGCACAGAATACATGCTCAAAACTTGTTTTTCAAATGTAGGATGACTATTTTCATAGCTGGATGCTATATGTATATATTTTTCTACTGAATTCATTTTAAGAATACTTAGGTAAAGAGGATTGAATTAATTTAGCAGAAAATTTAAGTGAACTCAAATTTTTGGTCTCTACTTCATGTTAAA
This sequence comes from Phoebastria nigripes, assembly GCA_035582835.1. NCBI lineage: Eukaryota > Metazoa > Chordata > Aves > Procellariiformes > Diomedeidae > Phoebastria > Phoebastria nigripes. Next base: position 207,363 of record JAYKAV010003353.1, read on the forward strand.
TTTAAGAAAAAGAGGAAATTATTTCATGGATTAGAACATAATGGTTTCTGCTTAACTGTTTTCAATTTCTTTATTGTACTTTTGATGGTTGACTTTGGAATATTATTTGTGGTTTCCTCCAGCTTCAGCAAACTATAGCAGAACAAATTTACAGGGGAAAAAGCTAGATATTCATCTCTTGTATTTGAATGTCTGTAATTTATCGTATTTTTAAAAGATGAAAAGACATTTCCTGTTTTGTCCATACTGATGCCTAGCTATAAAGTAAATGAAGTAAGCTAGTGACTTGAGGGGGGACTAATTTGTAGTGCTAAATAGATAYCAGCTCAGAGCTCTGGGATGGCTGTACGGAAAAACAATACTGTTAGGAACGTATGGCAAGACCTACACGTCACTAAAGGGGCAATGAGGCAATGATCCAGTTGATCTCAAGAATTTAAAAGAAAAGGTTCATATTAGTAGTATATTATTTGTTATTATAGATATTATATAATATTATATGTGAGTGCATGTTATATATTACATAATACAATGAAATATTTATTATCTGTTATTATACATTATATATTATTATATTTAACTCACAGAACTTCCCTGTTGTCAATTTCTACATACATTTTATTTCTGATACCCAACTTTGTTATATTGTGCATGTTTCTACTACTTCCAAAAAGAATTCAGTATTAACAACCCACTTGATATCTCCATTCCTATTAATGGATATTAGAGCCTAAAATGAGGTAAAATCATCTTACTTCAACTATGCAGTGTTGGTAGTACATGGTGACATGCATTGCTTATAGRTCCTCACAAAGAGGGAAAGACTGTCAGCATTCAGGACTTACTGTGCAAATTTGTTGTTTGGCAGCAATAAGTACATCTTCCTTTAAAAAACAAAACAAGCCAAAAACGAAACAAGTAAGGGAACCTGCTGAGCAAATAATATTCAATTTCATTGTAGAGCACTGCTGCTTTCTGTTTGGCTGAATGTATCCCCTCTTCGTATTCTTTCCTGAATATTGCAGGTATAGACGYGACTGTTCCAGGCATACTAGAAGAACATTCCTGGAGTTTCTTTGCTCTACAGTGACAGTTAGATCATTAAAGCTGCTTTGATGGATGCTTCCCGGTGAGCAAATCTGTTGCACTTGAAAACTGTGATCGTAGTGGTTCTACAGCATGATCCTCTATTATTATCCTTTGTCACATTTAGATACTRCAGTGGAGCATGAATTGCAATGATGGTGAATTTCTTTCCTAAGAACTAATATATTTACTCTCCTTTTAAGTGCCAGGATCCCTTTAACTTCCCCCTCTCCCTCCAGAGAAATTACTTCTAGCTTATAAACAGAAAATAATGTTCTTCCTCACTGATTTCTGGGAAGATGTGCACCCAAACTTCATTTTGTGGCATCCATCTGAAAAAAAAACCATTCTGAAATCAAAGGAGAGGCACAGGACTCGCTCTTGAATATCTGGAAAGATTCTTTGGAAGCTTAAATCCACTTTAGTTGAGATTTAGTTTTAGTAGGCTGATCTTCTGTGCAAGTGCCATGAATAGTGCAAGCAAGGTGAAATGACTCTCTGGTTAATTACCTGCAGTTTCCAGAAGAAAAAACATTCATTTTCTTTCAACTTGAGCACAGGGTATTTTGCCAAGGCTTGTACTTCGCTGTACATACTTGGCCTATTCTGACAGTTCAAAATCTGATTTGTGTTTGCTGATTGAACATCAAGCAGACTTGACTGTGAGCCCTCCATCTTGAAGTCACTGTGAGTTCCTTTCCCATCCTTAAAGGAATACCTAGTCTTTACTATAGCTGAGTAAGTTGTTTTGTTTGGCCTTTATGCTCTCCCTACAGCCTAAAGGACCCCTTAGGTTGCAGCGTTTCATTGCTATCTATCTCATGTATTTATGCTGTACCTTAGAGCTGATGCATTCTGTAGTACGCTCCATGTTGTTGAGGACTGTTCTTCCCCTCCACCCCAAGCTTTCGCTAACATGATTCATGAGAAATAAATCGAGATTTTCTGTGACTTCTTGATGCCAAATAGAAAGCTTAGCAACAGTTGATCCCAATGCCAGGGGGAGCAGCTAATGCCCCCGCCCTCCCCAAGGTGAGTAGAACCGTATCAGTTGAAGATGGTAGATTTAAAAGAAAAGAAAGCAATGCACCCTCTATCCCTCCAAAAAAACTAGTGATTTCAGTCACGCTTAGAATGTTGAAAATCATACTGCTTAAACCGCAAAAAGATTAAACTGATACCTTTATCCGACGTTATGTGGGATAATGCCGTGTGCAAGAAGTATGATGGTTATGAGGTAGACACCCATGATGCTTGTTTTGAGAGTCCACTATACTGTGTCTGTTTTAATTCTGTCTGTCAAATTCTAATTGTAAAAAGCAGAATTAAAGGAGCCTGAGGAATGGAAGGGTGAGGGGGAATAATCCATTTTGGTACCAGTGTACACAGAGGATAGAGAACATGACGGGCAGAAAAGCCTTGAAAACCTCAGGCTTTTTTCCTTCTCTGCCAGCAGACACCTGGAACATGACAAGCGTATGTGCTGTGACTGTTGTCTCAACCAGTAAAATTTGTGACTATAGTTCGGTGACAGCCTTAATCTGCAAATTACAGTAAAATGAGCCCTTCTGGGGACAAAATGAAGATAAGTTTTATTGTTCACAATTGATAGTTGTGATCCCCTTTAAGACTCAGGTCAGGATCTAGGCATTCTGTTATCTTTTCTGAAACTCTAAAAGTTTGGTGACTGTTTCATCCTGTGAGCCTGGACCTAGTGGGGCTTGAGTCTTTTCCTTGTCCTCTTTTCTCTGTCTTTCAGAATGAGCCTGGAAGCTCTGTGTCATCTCCTAAGGTCTGGTTGGCATTTTCATCGCCCACTAATATCAAGGGGAAACTCCTCTGACCAGAGCATAGCTCTAGGGATACTTTCTCAGAAGAGGTGATGCTTTTATTAGTGGATAGATTTTTCTCTTCTAATCTGTGTTTGCTGCCTGTTTAGGAGGAGTAAGTTAGAGGCTTTGGAAGGGGAAAATGACACCCAGGTTTGAATCACTTATATKAGGCATTGATGCAGCAAATTAAAGCAGCTCCACTCCTACCTGAGGATGACTTCTGGATACTATAAGTCTTTTACAGCTGTTAAGAGGATAAGCCTTGAATGCAGCTTAACATCTCATTTTGGCAGCATGTTCCTGCAATATATACTTGCAGTACTACTTCTCCCAGTGTTCGCAGATCTACCTGATTTCCACAGAACAAATCTATGAACACTCCCCCAGGAAGCAACCTAAAAGGATTCATGAATGTAATTGAATCACAATGTGGGGTTTTTTTAAGTCTGTAAATTAATATTTGAAAATCATTTTCCTTATAGAATCATAGAATCATTAAGGTTGGAAAGGACCTCTGAGATCATTGAGTCCAACCGTCAACCCAACACCTCCATGCCCACTAAACCATGTCCCTAAGCACCACATCTACAGGTCTTTTAAATACCTCCAGGGATGGGGACTCAACCACCTCCCTGGGCAGCCTGTTCCAATGCTTGATAACCCTTTCGGTGAAGAAATTTTTCCTAATATCCAGTCTAAACCTCCCTTGGCGCAACTTAAACCTCCCTTGGCGCAACTAAATATATCAATACATTGGGCGCATTGTTCACCGTGTGTCCAAATAGTGTAATGTATTTTCCTAGAATATCTTCCTGTTTTCCATCAGCTTCTTGGAATCATGTGGTGGTTCACGTAATTATTGCCATGAAGTAATGAACGTCAGTGACATTAACATGAGAAGTAGAAATCTGAATRATCTTATCATATTTGACTATAAAGCTCTGTAAAGAAAGGACTGTACTGAAGCAGTGAATTTGCCATGATATATTTCTGATTGCAAAGCATAAATTGGCAAAGAAATTCCACTTTCTCTATAGAATAAGAATGAAGCATATCAGGGCCCTGAGGGCTTAATTTGGGGGGGGGGAGAGAAAAAAAAAAAGTGAAAAGGACTGGTTTTGCRGCAACTGTGGGCCATGCACAAAACTTTCTTCACCCTCTGCACTGAATGAAGCAGTGAATCTTGGGCTGGGAGTGGGAAGAAAGAATAATTAGACTGTATCTTAGTTGTGTCTTAGGGCATGTACACGTAGGGCTGAATTACGTAGGTGTGTTCTTGCTTCTTGGTGAACACAGAGAATCGCAATTCAAATTAAACAAACAAACAAATGCTATCTTGTATTTGTACTGAGTTCAGAGTATGGTTACAAGCAATTGTTGGGAAATAGCTGATGTTCTAGGTTAATATGCTGGCTACATCTATTTCTGTGCCCATATTCTTAATTTAGCTGGAGATGCTTACCTTAAGCCAGTTGTGCTTTGGGACAGTTAAATAAGGTGCTGGATAAACAGAACTCAGGTGGGCTTTTAATGTTTTTACATCTAATTCCTAAAGAACCTCACCAATTTGATTCAGCAAATCTCTAGCTATCCTATAGCAAGTCTATCTGCTCTACTGCTGAGTTCTCCCAAGCTCCTGACAAGGCATTTCTTTTCTGAAGAGGTGATGATTTTAAGCAGGCTGGGCTGCTTAAGTGATGGGGTGATTGATGCAGACTGTGGTGGCTCCAGGCAGGAAAGTCCATTTCCTTTTGTGAAATGAGAATTTATGCTGGTCATTATGCAAATAAAAACATAAAAGCTTAAGCTCCCTGCAGCTCTCAGTTCACAGAAGTTTATTAGGGAGTACGTCTGTCTGGCTTCCTTCATCTCCCACAAAGAACTACCAAGTTGTCTTTTGCTGGGTTTATGTTTGCAGTCTCTGGGAATGTAGCTGCCTGCTGGCACTTGCTGTTGCTAGAGCAGTAGGGGCTTCTGAGAGGGGATTTTGACAAGCCTAATTCCTAGAAGTGTTGGGGCTGCCTGCTGCYTGAGATGGTCACAATAGCCCTAGGCTTTTTTCTTTTGTTTTTCTTTTTTTTCCCCTCCCTCTTTAAAGGAAGATCCTCCCTCTTCTAAAAAACTAATTGGAACTGTAATTTACAGTTCAGCTGCTCATATATCAGTATACTTATATTATAACTTTAAAATAAAATTACCTAAGAACTTTAATAGAAAATTGGCAATTTGGAGTCCAAAAACCTTTATGCCAGGTATCTGACATCCTTCCTTATAACTGCTAAGATTAGTGGAGTGGGAGCTGCTTGTAGGGAARGGAGAGATGCTGACTTTTTTTATCTTTCATCACACCATCTGCAGATAGCAGTGTGCAAGAAAAACGCCTTGTCAGATAAGCTAAAACTTATTTAAGAGATTAGAATCTTTTCCAAAATAGCATATGTTAAATGCCAAACATGTCTGAATGGTTATAAGCAAAAAGTAATACCAGGCTAATGTGATAAGATAAAATAAACAGAACCATTTTTCAAGTTGTGCTCAGAAGAAATACGGACTAAAACACTGCAAGTAGGTAGTTTAGGCTATTTCTTTCTATTCAGGGTTTGTAATATYGATGAAAAATTATGTTTCCTCTTTCTGTTGGTCTGCTGAGTTAAAACCTGTTTTATCTTATTATGTAGACCACACGTGATAGGCCAGCTAGAGCAACAGCTACAGGATGGAAGGAGAATGCATAGATGGTTTTTACCATCTATGACGCACCAAGGAGATGGTCTTTTATTCATTAAATAATCACAAAAAGTAAATCCACACAGCTAAAATAGCTGCGATAGGGAAGAACACCTTGGCCTTTTCTGGGCGCTTTCCCTGCCGGGGTCTCCAAAGGGGGAGCTAGTGGATGCTGCTATTTATTAATTTTGTCGGTGCCCTTTGGAAGTTTCTCTTGAACAATGAGGCTCTGGTGCTGGATTCCCTACAGCTTCCTGCTAGTTCCCTTGGTGGTGCAAGTAGTCCGGGGCATCATTCTGTACAGCAAATAAGAGGAGCTGTAATTGAGTGGAATGGGAACCTGTGCAGTGGCAAGCCAGTGAGATACTGTTGTAACACTAGATCTCAAGAATTTCTTTATGATGGTGGTGGAAGCTAAAGCATTGTGGAATGGTTAGTAGGAGGCATGCTTAGCTGTTTTCTTGTTGGGTTTTGTCTTTTTTTTTCCCCTTCCTTCCCAAGCCAGCCTTATAGTACAGTACTCAGGAATACATAATAAAGATTCAGTCACTGACCAGATGTTCTGGGTTAACCCCAGCAGGCAGCTGAGCACCACATAGCCACTTGCTCGCTCCCCCCGCAGTGGGATGGGGGAGAGAATTGGAAGGGTAAAGTGGGTTGATAAAGACAGTTTAATAGGAAAAGCAAAAGCCGCGAGCCCAAGCAGATCAAAACAAGGAATTCATCCACTCCTTCCCATCRGCAGGCAGGTGTTCAGCCACCTCCAGGAAAGCAGGGCTCCACCATGCGTAACGGTKACTTGGGAAGACAAACGCCATCACTCCGAACGTCCCCCCATTCCTCCTTCTTTCCCCAGCTTTATATGCTGAGCACGACGTCATATGGTGTGGAATACCCCTTTGGTCAGTTGGGGTCAGCTGTCCCAGCTGTGTCCCCTCCCAACTTCCTGTACACCCCCAGCCTCCTCGCTGGTGGGGTGGGGTGAGAAGCAGAAAAGGCCTTGACTTTTGTTGGCATTGTAAGCCCTGCTCAGCAATAATGAAAACATCTCTGTGTTATGAACACTGTTTCCAGCACAAATCCAAAGCATAGCACCATAGCAGGTGCTATGATGAAAATTAGCTCAATCCCAGCCCAAACCAGTACACCAGATGAGAAAAAAGCTGGACAATCTCAGAGAAAGATTTAATCTATCCTGTATGACCAGGGAACAAGATGGGCCTGACCTGTGAAGTGCACAAACACATTGCCTAGGGAGCCATGTCCTGTAATTCAACAAATGACTGGGCTTGTTGGCACTAGTTGGGCTATGTCCCACTGCGCCTATTGAGAAGCTGTTTCAGACCCTCACACTGTCAATGATTGGGAGGTTTCTTCTAGTCACCAGCTTGATTTATTCAGAGCTCGTTCTTCTGCCAGCCTCTTTGTTTAGCTGAATTATCTCTTTCTTCCCGGTATTTGCATCCTGATTTATTTGCGGGGAATGGTTCTGTTCCCTCTTGGCCTTTGGTGTGGTTAATCAAGCCAAGTTTCTTTAATTCATCTATGTCAATATAAATTTGAGAAAGATTAACATGTGTGACAGAATTACACTCAGCATTCTAAATGGGATTTTCAATCTAGCAGTCATATGGTCTTGGCAGATGTAGGTCTGCTAGAAAAACTTTGCTAGATATATCCAAAGATTTTTGCCTTTTGCATCACTGTATCACAGTTTCCAGGACTGACATAAGCGAAGTAGGCAATTGCCTTGGGCACCAGATTGCTGGGGCAATTAAATAGGCATGGCCTTCTGTTAATTTTGCCCTTTTTTGCCTACATTGCGAACAAACCTTGAGCTGAATGACTTTGTGATCAAGTAACATACACAGAGCTTTCTCTTTTTTGAGGAGCTTGAGGATAGAAATATCCTTGTTAACTCCTAAGGATGTTATTAAATTCTGGCTGTCTGTTCTTCCAGGCCACAAAATTGATACTTTGGTCTTTTATATTAGGATGCCTCTCAAGCTTGGATCTGAAGAGAATGCTTTTTTGCCTGTTTGGTGTGACAGTCATTTCAGATAGCATGACCTTCTGTAGTCGTCCACATAAATAGATACATTGCATGAGCATGAGATACTTGAATGTTAGCGGGCCAAACCCTCTGAGTTTGGGTGTCTTGCAACAAATCTAGGAGGAAATTGTCAGATGTCTTTTCCTCATGTTTTCCAATTTTTGCTGCTTTGTTGTAAAGTGCTGCTTTTCCTTAAGCCATGAATGGCAATGATTCTTTTAGTGTACTGTGAAATTTCTTAATTTTATCATTGTATAAGAAAATGCAGTTTCTTTGTATTAGGTGGACGTGTCATTGGTGTAAAGTAACACCACATGTGATTTAAATCATGTGAAATGCACTTATGTGTTAGTGACTGACTACTGCAACTTAGCAATGTGACAGGGAAGCGGGGGAATGTTAATAGAAAGGCAGCTTTTGTAGAAAGGTCACTTTTATGGTATACCAAAATGGAAGAGGTTGGAGATCAGTCACAAAAGCCATTTTCAAATTGGTAATTACTGTAGTATCTGGTCCTCATCACTAAAGAACTACACAAAATTATCTTACTTGTGTGTTTGAGTCATGCATATTTTTAATGCAGAGATTGATACAGGATGTAAATTGCAGTGAAAAATGCATTCTGCAGTGAAGGATATCAAGCAGCTATGAAATGTAAGTCAAACAGCTAACAAACACATTTTTATTAAATGGAAACAAGAAAACTCAAACAAGGTAAGTAAACACAGTACTGGTATTTAATTCTTGAAGCATAACTATATCAATAATATTTTACTGTGTTTTCTTCAGAGGAAGCAACAGCTAGGTCAGCTAGTTGCTTTTTCTTTCTTCTAATAATTGGCACTCACTGTTCAAGGTTTTTGAAGTCTTGATGGGGGGTAAGGCTGCATTTAAGCTGAGTTGGTGTATTAATCTCACCTGCTTCTGATTTTGCTGCTTCTCATGCTGCCAGCCCCACTGCTCGCTGTTCTGTGCTACTCATTGCTCTGCTTCTCATCCCTTTAGCTATGCTTCACACAACTTTTCCMCCTGCTTACTGGTCCCACTACCTCTGCCTCATAGCTCTTCTCTTGCTAGCTGTGCTTCATACTGCTTTTCTCCCTATTTTCTCTCCTCATCTGTTTCTTCACTGTGTTAGCCATTCTAGCCAACTTCAGCAGCTTTGCTGGTGTGGTGGGTTGACCCGAGCCAGCAACTAAGCACCCACCAGCCACTTGCTCACTCCCTCACAGTGGGATGGGGGAGAGAATTGGAACAGCAAAAACAAAAACTCATGAGTCAAGATAAAGACAGTTTAATAAGTGAAGGGGGGAGAGAGGGTGTGGAGAGAAAAAAAAAGGGGGGGGGGGGGGAACAACAACAACAACGCCCCCCCCCCAAGCAAACAAAAAAACCCCAAGTGATGCAAAAGTAATCACTCATCACGAGCACACAGATGCCCAGCTAGTCTCTGTGCAATGGCTGCTTTGGAAAAACTCCCTCCCAGTTATTGCTGAGCGTGATGTTACATGGTGTGCAGCAATGGTCAATTCAGTCAGCTGTCCCAGCTGTGTCCCCTCCCAGCCTCTTGCCCACTTTCAGCCTATTTGGTAGGGGGGCGCAGAGTGAGAAGCAGAAGGCCTTGATGCTGTGCAAGCCCTGTTTGGTAATAGCTAAATCATTGGTGTGTAATCAACACTGTTCTGGTCACAAGTCTAAAGCACAGCACCAAATGGGCTACTGCTATATCTCCTACTTGACAAGAAATTCTTATGTTAAAGCCAGAGCTTTTCTTTTTCCAAAATGTCTTGTTCTTTCTCTAGCTTTTGTATTGCAACACTGGAAACTATTAACAAAGATTGGAAGGGAGAAATTTTTTACAATGAGGGTGGTAAAACACTGGAACAGGTTGCCCAGAGAGGTGGTAGATGCCCCATCCCTGGAAACATTCAAGGTCAGGTTGGACAGGGCTCTGAGCAACCTGATCTAGTTGAAGATGTCCCTGCCCATGGCAGAGGGGTTGGACTAGATGACCTGTAAAGGTCCCTTCCAACCCAAACTGTTCTATAATTCTATGATTGCTGTTACCATTTATCCCAGATATATTTAGACAGGCATTAGAACCGTGTATTACTCTAAACACAAAACTTTCCTACTTTCCTTCTAATAGAAATGCCTCTCAAATGTTACACAACACATGCAAAGCAACTGTGCTTTAGGCTTGCTTATTGATCCGTTCCATTTGCCTTCCCTTTGCTTGCCTAATTGTCCTAAGTAGGCCCCTTTGCTTCTCAGCATCCTCTGCTCCAGGCTTCTTCGAGGTGAGGGGAGGTGTGGTAGAATTTTCTTGTACTTCAATCCTCAGCCAACAGCATTTCCTAAGGAAGGAAAGCAGTCTTTGTTTTAACTCAAGGATTGGCCAGGCTCTCCTTGATAAGCATGAGGCTGAAAAAACTTTGGAATGAAAGATGAATTCTGCAAGGACCATCTCAAAGGAAAAAAATCTCTAAGGGAATAGTTACCACAAAAACTAACATTCTTCACCATGAGGCAGTTGGATGACATGAGCATTACTGGAGGTGTCCTCTAATGAGAGTGCTCCAGGAGGCGATTTTTCCTGTGAGTGAGCTTTCTGGCAGGCTTCGTAGTAGGTACAGCTGACACAAAGCTTGAAACATTTTACTGCTTTTTCAGAAGAAAGGGGGAGAAACAGGGCAGACAGTAAGATAGCTGAACAAGGAACAGAAAGGGTTTTTTGAGGTAACTCTGGTGTAAGTAGTTTAGGTATAGTTCTGCTTTCATTTCTTCACCTGTATCCTTTATCAACATTTGTAACTTTTATTTGATGTGGATTTTATAGATGAATGCTTGTTGCATTTTATATGAGCCAGTTTTAAGTTACCAGTGATTTAAGTAACTGGGTAAAAGCAAGGTGTTCCCCATTTAAAGATGTGTCGAATTTCTGTAGGTACTGCCTGAAGGAATTTAACATGCACTTCTGCTGCCCACCATGACTTSTGCCGTATGAGCCAGCTGGAGGCTCAGGGGCCAGAGGCACCAGGAGTATCTTCTAGTGGCTGCTGGTGGCAGCTCAGGGCTTTCTGGTGTTCAGCAAGACACGGGAAAGCATGTRTAAACCCTATGGGTTGTAGAAAGCTTAAAAGAGTCACAGGGCACTGCTGGATGTAAGAAATGGCTTTTTCTCTGTGTGCCTAGGGTTTTTAAGATACAAATATCAAGAACTGTGAGGCGCATGCATTTTATAGCAGGAAGCACAGTTAAGTACTGTGGAATATGCATTCCAGGTGAAGATCCACCAGGGATGTATACTGTAGCATGGTGTAAATATTCAGGATTATTTTTCATTTGACTTTTTTATACATTATACATTGAAATAAATTTACTGACTAATAGATTCTTATGCTAATGACTGCTACAGATTGTTGGCTTGCTGGTAATACATTACCAGGGATGTATACTGTAGCATGGTGTAAATATTCAGGATTATTTTTCATTTGACTTTTTTATACATTATACACACTTTGAAATAAATTTACTGACTAACAGATTTTTATGCTAATGACTGCTACAGATTGTTGGCTTGCTGGTAATACATTACTACTTAAAAAGGAAAGGATTATTTTATTTTTTTCCTCCCCCTGATGACATGCTGTGCAGGTTATATAAATTAAAGGCTAAATTTAGAACTTTGGATTTGGATCACCTCTGTGTGTATTATGAGCGAAATGTATTATCTGAATAAATAAAAACGTACAGATGTAAAAAAAAAAAAAATCACAGTTTATGAAAGGTCTTGAAGAAGTAGTGGTTAGAGACTAGATAGTAAATGCAAAAATTTGGGGATGAGATTCTTTGATCCTTTGCAGAAGGTCAGTCAGGATTAATCTCAAAGTCGTTTTCGGTGTTAGGAGCTATAATTCCTGTGGTTAATAGGATAGGACTTTGTGTTACATGCCTACATTATTCTGGACTTTGAGGGTTGTCCATTATATGCTAATCAAATTGCCCCGTTTTATGTACATCTGCCATTTTTTTTATTTTTATAATTACAAACAACTTAAAAGAACATTCCAAACCTTCATTCCAAAAATATTCTTTATACTGTTTAATGTAACTAATTGAAATAGTATGGTGTCTAAACTATTTTCTTGAGTTCTTAATTAATATTCTACYACCCCCCACCCCCCAACTAGTTTTGGGTTTTTGCAGCTTAGAGGTCTGGACTACCTGTATAAAATTTCTTCTGTGTAATTAAGAATATGTAACATGTTAAAAATATACTGAAAGCGTATTCATTTGTAAGAAGTTATTGTACCTCTTAGTATGCTTCTCTGCGACTATAGACTCCTTGGCATAATGTTCCACCTACATGTGGTGCTAATAAATATATATTCAGAGAGAGGAACAAATGCACTGTGCTTTATGAGTCATCGGTAGGAGAAAAATCCAACTGGTTTACAGTAATGTACATCTTGTCTTGCTTAATTGGAAATAGATTGTTTACATATGTTGTGGTTTAACCCCAGCCAGCAACTAAGCACCACACAGCCACTCGTTCACTCCCCACCAGTGGGATGGGGGAGAGAATCGGAAGGGTAAAAGTGAGAAAACTCGTGGGTTGAGATAAAGGCAGTTTAATAGGTAAAGCAAAAGCCGCTCATGCAAGCAAAGCAAAACAAGGAATTCATTCACGACTTCCCATCGGCAGGCAGGTGTTCAGCCATCTCCAGGAAAGCAGGGCTCCATCACACGTAACGGTKACTTGGSAAGACAAAYGCCATCACTCCGAACGTCCCCCCCTTCCTTYTTCTTCCCCCAGCTTTATATGCTGAGCATGATGTCATATGGTGTGGAATACCCCTTTGGTCAGTTGGGGTCAGCTGTCCCAGCTGGGTCCCCTCCCAACTTCTTGTGCACCCCCAGCCTCCTCGCTGGTGGGGTGGTGTGAGAAGCAGAAAAGGCCTTGACTCTGTGTAAGCCCTGCTCAGCAATGGCTAAAACATCCCTCTATTATCAACGCTGTTTCCAGCACAAATCCAAAACACAGCACTATACTAGCTACTATGATGAAAATTAACTCTACCCCAGCCAAAACCAGCATAATATATTAATTATTTTCATTTTTAAAATTAAAAAACAACCTTTTTGCTGCATGTCAAGATGCAATACACATACCTTAGAATACATTAAATAAACCACTTCCTCAAAGACCTAATCCAGCTGGTGATTAGGGACTAGTTCCTCTAGTATTCTACAGGGCAATTAAGCGCAAATGCAGTTGTCCCATGCCCTGATTTATCAGCCTGTTCATGCTCAGTCCAGTAAAATGACAAGTATGTTTCAGAAGGCCTTGTGAGATAGGGTTTCTTTGATTCTAACAAGGGATGGGGACAAGTCCATAGTCAGAGAAATCCACCTAGAAATCACTGATTTCTCGTGTTTGAATGTGATGTGTGGACTCTATGCAAACTCAATGACAAGTAAAATGTTTTAAAGTGCAAAGGTTTAGAAGTCTTCATATTTTGGTGGATATTTGTATGTATAAGCCTTTGTAAACATAGAACACTAATTTAAGAGGCTACATACGCAGCTGATTTGCTTGAGGTCCAAATTTGGGGACTTAGATATTCAGGGAATCTAGGAAAAATCAAGGTCCRTTACTACCAATAATACTTATTATCTTTGTTGAAAAGGTAGCCTCCTTTTGAAAGGAGAACTCATAAAATTTACTGTAATCTTTTTTTGTACCTTGAATCAACCAGCTATACTTCTTCCACTGTGACTGAACGGGAATCAACTTGTCATCGAGTACTTTTGCCACGTACCAGAAAAAACACGTGTATATCTCTTGTTTCCTTTCTTGATTAGTGTATTAGATGTGCTGCTTGTAACAGCCTTTCTCTTTTTCCCTTATCACTAGTGCCCAGAGTTGGATTCAGAATGGTGTCTTAACACCTGAGGTCCACAGAGCTCTTCTCTTTGCCAGTCTTCTGAACTCTCTGTGCCCATGAAAGCACCGCTATGGGAATGGCCCCTTGCTGACAATATGTAACAAATGCCAGGTTTAGAAATTAAGATGGCTGAGAGACAAGACTGATCAATTTGGGGCACTTTCTCTTTATAGAGGTATATGATTTCAGCTGGATACCTCGGCTTAATGTGCTGCACAGTGCAATGAGGTTGTCCTTAGCCGTTCACGCTTGAGAAAGGCTTATCCTTCACACAGTCAGTCAGCAGGTTTACTGCGATCCCCAAGAAAACCTGCATTTGTATGAATTAAGCTCTTCATTATTCATCTGGTGGTATCTAGTACAGAACATAACATTTAGCCTTCATATTAAAATATACTGGGGGGGAGGGGCGCTGAAGCAATATAAACATAAGTGAAGGACAGCTGAAAATGAAAGCAAGCACATGCTTCAGTGAGCTTTAAGAAATGTGCTAAGTTCTAAAGGATACCTGAAATTGTGCTTTACCTTACCTAAAGAAAAGTTGTAGAAAACCTTGCACCACACTGATGTCTCTAATACTAACAGCCCTGCTAAACGGTAGAAGTTGCTTAAAAACAACATCAAAGTGAATGATATGAAGGTTTTTCAGGTGGTTATTGTAAAGGTGTTTTCCACAGGTTTTTTGGGTGGTAGGTGAAATCATTATTACATTAGAAAGAACACATATCAAAGCATTTAGCTTCAGCCTTGCTTGAGAAAGTAGGAGAGCTCTGCTGCTTCTCCCATTTTGTCACTTTTTGCCTGGGGCTGTTGCTATCTTCCTTGCCTCACTGGCCAGAAAGAAAGAAAAAGAAAAAAAAGAAAAAAGAAAAGAAAAGAAAACCACCTCTGCCACTGGCTTTTGCAGCCATCTTTTTCCATCTGATACCTCCTCTACAAGCRCATCACATTGCAGCATATTCTGCAGGAATATGCTCTGAATAGCTGCTTTAGGTACGACAATGTGTATTTCACTTGAATTCCGTTCCACACACGTGTAACGTGTTTGTCTCTCGTATTGATTGGTAACTCACAAAAATGATCATAAATTGTGATGAAAAAGGAACTGAAATGCCTTTCATACTATTTAGAAAATACTGGTGCTAACCTGAGAGTCATTCAGCTATTTCCCCTCCTCTTTAGGAGTCAATCTGCAAGGGCACATTTGTGAACTAAAGTAGAAATGCRGTTCATTACAACAAACCTGAACTTGTGTGCATTTGTGTCGTCATCTCTGCTCTTCCAGGACTGTTCCAATGACTCTTCTACTAGACCACGTTCTCATTGTGAGCAGCCTTGGTATTTAATTTATAATCGTGTACTATGGTAGACCAGACAGAGCTCCAACAATTTACATTAGCCAAAAATGAAGAGATTTCCAAGATGAAGAAATTTCCAAGGCCTTTGCCCTCTACACTAGATGCTCACTCAAATCCTGACATGCATTATGTAACACAGGATTTTTGAGTAACCTTTGCTTCACTGAAGCAGGCTAGAGAAGTAATTCTAATATCTCCTATATTCTTCTGAAGAGTGAAGGAGGCACAACAAATATTCTTGTTCAAAATAGCCCCTTTTAGTGGTCATACTGGATGGCTGCTTTCATTTTTTCTCCCTAGACTTGACACAAGAAAAACTCTGTACAGTCCAGGTGAAGGTTCTTCCAGTCCTGTATCTTTTTCCCAGACATCTGGCTCCAGTTAGATGCCCTGGCGAAATCGTAAGCATAAGGCAAGCATGGAATGATATTTCCACTGAAACTGAAATGAGCAAAAAGCAATCTGTGTGGGACAGGCACCGTCTGAGGAGGTGTTTTTTGAATGAAGGAAGTGTCTCTGTAATATCATATGATAAACATGGTGCTGTTTGCTCTTTTGGGAAGAGTAAATTTAGGATAATGTCTACAGAAAAAAAAAAAAAATCAGCCTTCTAACTACAGCTTCTTGTAGCAGGAGAAGAGGCATTGGAAATTCTGAGTACTTTAACTGCTTTTAATTTTTGTTTGAACTTTTCAGGCTGTCTTGCTTCTTCTGTTGCTCTGACTGTATTTGTTTCTTCAGAGTATATCTTTTACTCTTGGTATTTGTGCTACTCCCTTTTGAAACAGTGTTCTCTGAGAGTC
The DNA here is from genome assembly GCA_035582835.1 of Phoebastria nigripes. Lineage (NCBI taxonomy): Eukaryota > Metazoa > Chordata > Aves > Procellariiformes > Diomedeidae > Phoebastria > Phoebastria nigripes. Next base: position 223,173 of record JAYKAV010003353.1, read on the forward strand.
TTTTTTTAGTTACCAATCCACTCCCTGCTTAGTTATGGTCATGATTTTCCCCTCCTGTGCTMTCTCTCATGTCTTACCTTAAGTCACTCTGTGCAGTGAAATATATTAATAAGTTTTTGTCCCTAAAATATACACAGTTTGTATTAATCTTCTTTTCTAAATCCCTCTTTTTTGTCTGTTTTATGCATATTCTAACTTATCTTTGCCTAATTTGGATTTTAAAGTCTTCCAGGAAAGGACTTTGTCCTTTTACGATCTCTTTCAAGGATCATGCAAAGTTAATGGGTTGTATGAATGTTTAATAATAATAATATTCACGGAGATGTATTTTTTAATAATAACGAAAGTTCTGCAGCTGCATGAATATTCTGTGATATTGCTGCTTTAAATGTTGACATTCAGGATCAAGCTTTCTGAAATAATAGACTTTTTTCCCCACTTATCTGTATGACCAATATGGTGTCTAAATATGCGTTAGGCATTGATTATACTGTGCAACGTGTGCAGGCAGACTCCTAAATCTGTGTGGTTGCTACCTACATAAATCTTGCTGAAACCCCTGTAGACAGAAAGGCTTATATGTGCATTGCAGGAGCCTGCAAATCAGGCACATAAATATCTGTCTACCCAGGAGTTTTCTTGCAAAATTATAGATACAGAAATGGAGGTTTGGATTAATCTGGCATGCTGCAGTAGAACTATAAACAAGGAAGTCGTACAGCTGCTCTCTGAAGTAGGCACAATTTTTGCTCCTATCAGACTGCATGTTGTGTACGAGCAATGTCAGACTAACCGGATTTGCTGACAAGTTTAATCTGTTAAAAAATTTAACATTTTTTGGCAAGTTTAATATGACTCAAATGACAAAAAATTTTTCAGCACACTAACTAGCTAGATTGGGGAATTGGTGAATTTGGGAAGCATCACCTGTCCCTTCACCTACCCTTCAGTCAGGCATCCAGAACACAAGAACTTCCARCTCCCCACTTTCCTTTCAGTCCAGGTAATAAGGCTGAGGGAGCCAGACCATAACGGACTCCTTGCTTTTAAAGCTTTGCTTCTTCTAAGCTATCTTCTTGAACTATCTTCTAAATGGCCAACTGTGCCAAATCCCTGGTTCTGGGATCATTGGTTTCCAACAAGCTCATGGGGTAGTTGGGTTTGTTACCATGTGAGCAAGCTGAAAAAAATACCTTTCTGTTTAGTTTTGTTGTTGTTAGAAAAATTAATAGAATTTTTTACATCTGCTTTTGTGAAAAGTCAGATTTGAGTAGATGGAAGCACATACAGGAAGCACTAACAGAAAGTTAGGATGCAGCAAAGACTGTAAACTGAGGACATGCCGTGCAGACTTGTAAAGATTATTTAAGGAAGACATTTTAGCAGTCTCTGAGAAAGTCATACTTCACACTTACAGGTGCACTGGCAGTCAGATTTTATGTTGATTGTCTGCTGCGAGCAGCACTGTCATTAACAGTAACTCACTGTTTCTAGTATATAGCTTAGCCTCTTCAGTTTTGTCAGTGATTTTGAGTTAGTAATAACGTATGTAACAGTTTTTGTGTAGTTTTTTGCTTCCTCGGTCTATCAAGAATCTGTTGGCACTGTCATTAGTGTTTGGGGGGGTGCCTGTGTTATCACTTAAATGTACTTCTGTTTACATGGACATCGCTAATTTTCACTTGAGGAGGTCTACCTATCAGATGGCTCTTTATCTGCCTCTATTTCTATTGCAAGAGCCCTTCTATGTTAAGTAGCCAAGTGTTGAAATAACAGCCTTATACGTCTTTTGACAAGTTTCTATGATGTTTTCCTTTATACCTATTTTAAATGTATATTTTGTAGGCGTTTAAATAATAGGTTATATAAATAACACAAGTGGTATGTATGTGTTTTATAAACATGCAAGCTCGCACACACACACGTATATATTTTGACATGGACTTACTGTTGTCCAACTGCAGTTCTCATGGGCATTGTTAGAGGTTACTGTTAGTGTCACACATTTCTTTAAAGAAACCCATTTTATGAAGTTGTCAGTAAGATAAAGATACCATTTTTCTTGTTCTTGCTTAAATGGCTTAAACTCAACTACAGCATTTATGGTAAAGAAACTGAGGTTCAGTGATACACTTCAACACTGATAACGTATCTTCTGTATTTCCTTCCTCCTGCTGTCTTAGCCCTTTTAAGATATGGCTTTGATTACACGTCTGAAATAATAAGCACTAGCCTCCTTCCTTTTCACATTTGTTCATGTTAGCCTCCATTGTTTGTAATTTAGATTTCTCTGTTAATCCTGAGTACTCTTCTCATACCTCTTCTTCATTTACCACTCCTCCTAGCGCTGTGTAAATCACTGTGCTGTTCCGTTCTGCTGTTCCCTGTCCGAGAATGAAATCCTGACCCCAGGGAAATCAGTGGCAAAGTACATCAACTTCGCTAAGTGCAGAATTTTTTCCTACCAGTTCTGTATCTTTCCGTCCCTTGATTTGACACACGACGTCCTTATGTCAGGAATTTAGAGTGGAACATTTAGTGTCTGCCGTTTGCTATCTGATTCTATAAAAACTTGCATAGAAGTTTGATCAAATTTTATTGTACAACTGAAGTCAAGACAAATTACAGTCCTTTCCAGAAAAAGAAGCCAGCACAGATGACTCATTTTTATGTTAACCAAGGCTTGAATGACACTGGGCCACATCAACACAAATGCCTGCAGAGCCCAGCTAGCAAAGTTCACTTGCTAATTGTTTTTGTCTTGCTACGATGTCAAGACTCAATTGTAAGTACATATATTTTCCATTCTTGTGCTTGGTATTTTAGACAGCTACTGAGAAAAATAAAGCTAGTATATGAGCATAGCTTGAAAAAAAATACCTCAACACATTTTGTCACATTTTATCAATGAAAAGTATTGCAGCCTTTTTTGTGTGCTTTGCAAGCTCCTGAGAGATGTGGCATATTGTTAAGTGGTCTTGGGGAAGCAGAGTTTCTTCTTTTTATGGACAGAGGTTTTTGAGTAGATATTTTTATAGTAAGATGAAAATAGGACATTGAGCTTCTTTAGAAAAGGATCAAGATGTTCTTGATTAGTAATTGACATCCTTAGTTTGATAAGATTTTTTTTCATAGAGAAGCTACTTATTTCAATGACACTTAGTTTTTGGAATAAAATGCTACTCAACATAAGCAAGAAGGGAGACAAGAGTGTCAGAGTCTGGCCCATAATTACTGTTTACAATGAAGAAAAACAAGCTTTTGAAAAAAAGTACAATTTTTCAATATCCTGTGGTACTTTGTTGTTATATTTCCTGATATATGTCATGATGTATCACTTTGGAGATATGTTTCCCTAAGTTTCTTATATGATTTTGGCCAAGGTTGGTTGGTTTTTTTTT
>JAYKAV010003353.1:226588-272631 GCA_035582835.1 Phoebastria nigripes
TTTCTTCTAACTTCCTCATGTACTGTAAAAATTAAAAAAAAAAAAAAAAAAGATTTTGCTATCAGCCCTTCTATGCATCATAATAACACCAGAACTTTAGTGCTTCTTTATTATTGCTATCACTTACTATTCCTTCTCTTTAGCATTGAAAAGGGTAAGTTATATCAACGGACTTAATTAGATGTTCTTTGCAGTTAATAGAATGATTATAGGTGTAAGAAGGTATAAAAAGAAGGTAAAAAGAAGGTATACTTTCATGAATTGTAACTGGTAGTTCTGAGAGTTATTTTGTATGTAGGTGGATTTCTTTTTCCTCATGTTTTCAACCTGAAGCGATAGAGAATATGTATATTTCTTGTATGTATAAGTGTGTGTGCTATATGTCTGTATCTGCCTATCTGTTGATCCGACTGCTTTGTTTGCATTCTGCTTTCTGCAGCCCAGGGCATCTGCACTAACCACCTGCACTTTGCAGGCATCTAATAACTTATAATGAAACTCTGTTGAAGGCTCAATTACCTGTATGTAGTTGCTGTTTCTCAAACTGTTTCAGGCTGTAATTACTTGAAATTTAAATCACATTGCAGTGTTTGCGTCTCCGTGTGTGAGCGCACATGCTCATGTGGGGGGATTTGACCTAGAGTGACATAATGATTAGCAAGTAGGTATGATCTTTGTCTAGTTCAGTAGCTGTTCAAAATAGCTATGGCAGAAGTGTGAGATTTACTCTCTTGAGTGCTAATATCTGCTTTATATACAATCATCTGTTATTCAGCTGCATCCATAAAAATGTTGATTTTCTTAAATTTTCTCTAATAGAATGAACTGTCTAATTTTCCACAGAAAACAGTCATGATAGAATTGCTTAAAGATAGATATTCAAATATATGCCAATTGTAATATCTTATTTACAACAAAATCCAAACATTGTGTCAGAATGGTGCCACTTTTGGGTGGGGAAAAAAAAGAATTAAGCATCTAATGGCTTGCAGTGAGAGAGTTGTCTCTGTATTTATGAAACGGTTAGATGAATTCCATCAAGCAGTCATTGAGATTGGAAGGAACATCTAGAGATCATCTAGTTACTTCAGTTACTTAACACTGTTTCTTGTCAGATTTTGAATATCTTAAAAGGAAAAAGACTGCACATCTACCTTCTTGTGCTTGACCACCTCACAGTTTAAAAAAAAAAAAGTTGTTTAGTTGATTTTTTTTTTTTTTTTAAACTTTTAACTGGAATTTCCTGTATTTCAATTTGTACCTATTGCTGCTGCTTCTGCTAGGCACCACTGAGAAGAGTCTGGCTCTGTCGTCTTTATTCCTTCCTTTATTCCTTCCTTTATACCTTCCATCAGGTATTTATACACATTGATAAGATTCCCTTGAGACTTTGCTTTTCCAGGCTGAAGAGTCCCAGCTCTCTCAGCCTTTCCTCATATGAAAGATGCATGAGTGCCTTAATCATCTATGTTGGCCCTTTGCTGCACTTACTCCAGTAAGTCCATGTCTCTTTTGTACTGGGGAGCCCAGACCTGGATGCAGCACTTAAGATGTGTCTCCCAAGGGCTGAGCAGAGAGGAAGGATCACCTCCCTCAACCTGCTGGCAGTATTCCTGCTAATGCAGCAAAGGATGGATGCTGTTGACTGTCTTTGCTGCAAAGGCATATTGCTGGCTCATGTTCAGCTCCGTGTCCATCAGGACCCCCAGGTCCTTTTCTGCAAGGTTGCTTTCCAGCCAGTCAGCCCCTGCCTGTAGGAGTGCATAGAGTTATTCCTCCTCAGGTGCTGGTTATTCCCTCCCCAGGACTTTGCACTTCTCCTTGTTGAACTATGTGAGGTTCCTGTCAGCCCATTTCTCCAACCTGTCAAGGTCCCTCTGAATGGCAGCACACCTGTCTGGTGTATCAACTACTCTTCCCAGTTTTGTATCATCTGCAAACTTGCTGGGGGTGCCCTCTGCCCAATCATCCAGGTCATTATAAAGAGGTTAAACAGTAGTGGATGCCATATTGATGCCTAGTGTACACCACTAGTGACTGCCTTCCAGCTGGACCGTATGTCATTGATCACAACCATTTGAGCCCAGCAGTTCAGCCAGCTTTCAGTCCTCCTCACTCACTGTCCATTTGTCTGGTTTGTACTTTATCAGTTTGTCTGTGAGGATGTTATGGGAGATTGTGCTGAAAGTTTTGCTAAAATCAAGATAAACAATATCTACTGCTCTCCCCTATTCCACTGATCCAGTTCTGCCATCAAAGAAGGTTATCAGATTGGTTAAGCATGATTTCCCCTTTGTAAATCCATGCTGACTACTCACAATCGCTTTCCTGTGCTTAGAAGCCATTTCCAGACATGCTACTTGCTCCATCGCCTTTACAGGGATGGAGGTGAGGCTGACTGGCTGGTTTCCCTGGATTCTGTTTTTGCCCTTCTTCGAGGTAGCAGTGACATTTGCTTTCTCCCAGTCCTTGGCTATCTCCCCCAGTTGTCATGACATTTACAACATAACTGAGAGTGGCCTCACAATGACATCAGCTAACTCCCTCAGCACTAGTGGGTGCATCCCATCAGGTCCCACAGCCCTGTCTATGTCCAGTTTGTTTAAATGTACCCTAGTCAGATACTGTTTCCCTGAGGGTAAGTCTTCCTTGCTCCAGACTTTCCCACAGGTCCCAGGGGCCTGGGATTCCTGAAAGTCGATCTTACTGGTACAGGCTGAGGTGAAGGCGGCATTGAGTACCTCAGCCTTTTCCATGTACTTTGTCACCAGGTGCCCTGCTTCTTTCAGCAGTGGGCCTGTGTTTTCTCTGATGGTGTACCCATAGATGGCCTTCTTGTCACCCTTCATGTCTCTAGTCCGATTCAGCTCCATGTGGGCTTTGGCTTGCCTAACCCCATCCCTGCATGCTCAGACGACATCTCTGTATTTCTCCTGGGACCCTGCTTCTGCCTCTTGTACACTTCCTTTCCATGTTTGATCTTGGACAGGAGCTCCTTATTCATCCCATATTTACTTGAGAGATAAGTATCTGCAGATAGGTATTTTCAACTCTCTCTTTTCTCTTTTTTGTCAATTGTGTGGAGCTCACTGCCGGTATCTACTCTGATTGTACAGTCTACTTTAATGTTGTCTTTGACTAAAATAGAGCTGCATTTCTCCCATCTACCCATACTACTCTCATCAGGAATACCTATGGCAGCCTAGAGGATTATCCATGCTTTATCTGTCTGGACTCTTGTGCAGACTCTTATCACACATGCAGTGTTAATCTGGAAAGAAGGGAGTTCAAAGGGTTTGTTTTTAAGAACTCTCTGGATATTTAGTTGTTCATGCCATTATAATGCAGAGTATAATTCGTCGAGCTGCCAGTCTATGAAGTAAATTTTGGGGGTTTTGTTACATTTTACCTAGTTCCTTAGGTGGTACCCATCCTCTGGGCTTTACAGAGCAGATCAGGATCATTCTCTTTCCACTGCATGGAGAGCTTCAGGATGCGCCAAGGTGTGTGTGTGTGTAGATGCGCTAGTATTGTAATCATGAGCAGTATACTGGTTTTGTTGAGGCACAGTCTACATCCAGTTAATCGGTCTATAAGTGGTTTATAGAAAGAGTAAATACAAAACCCAGCTGTGATAGTTACTTGCCTAGTGTCTTGTGGTCAGCACAGTGCAGACACTACAGTTGTGATTGGTGTCGATACCTGAATTTTAGTCTTGGCAGCCAGGGGTGTGGCATCTCATCCTATGGCTGCTGTGATTACCTTTAGAGCTCTTGGGACACATACACGACCTGGAAAACATTTTTCATTGCAACTTGCTGGACCAAAAGATATGGATTAGGAGGGGCTGCAACGTTTGGGTTTTTCTGCTCTTACCATTTCATACAAAGACAGCACCAGGATTTTACAAAATAGTTCAGAATATGCCATCATGTAAGTTGAGCTGTTGGAGGTGTTGCTGTCATCTGATTTCCATGAAGGCGAGATGGTTTCAGACCTCTTCTGGATGGAAGATTTCCCAGGATAGTGGGTAATATAATATTTCCCCATTTCCTGATGGTGTTAATTGAGTATAACTATAAAAATATGTCCCTTAAAACCTCATACAGATTGATAATGATGATTACAACATTTCTTTCTAATTGGAACTATGGCTAACCCCCAAAAGGAGAATTTGGCAATACTAAGTAAGTGATGTAATGTTGCATATCCCATTTCTTCATGGACAGATTTATCTGATGCTTGCTTACATCTAAACTGAAATGGAAATCCTTTTTTGCAAATGTTTTAGTATATCCATTTATTACAAATCGGTAAAACAAATTTATTGCCATGGAAACAAGATTCATTTTTAATAAGCCACAGCACAGGGCTAATTTAAAGTAATCTGATAAAAATAATTAAGGAAGAGGAGACTTTAGGTAATATACTCGGCAGGAATACCTGTGTGCTTCTTAGTAGTTTGCAGACCCTTCAGTATGAGGTGGCTAACTTGATAGTCCAGGTGTTGTCAATTGTGTTTGTCATGCTGTGCATCTTCAGGAATTGAACCATTCACCCATGTCACTGAACCAACAGAGATGGATTTTTCTCATTAACTGAATCCCAATAAGGTAATCATTGTAGACTTTTGAAATGGATCTGTATATTTGATGTGTATTATTCATTCCACCTAAGAAAAGTCTTTAGCTAATCATATTTTAATGACCTATGAGACTTCAAGGGAACTATAATTAATATTCAGAAAGTAGTCTATATTTTCTTCTTCAGTGTGCAGTTTAATTAAAGGGAACAGACTGAAAAACAAAGCACTAAATTTTGTTAAACATAAAAAAAAGTTTGTTTTCAACTGAAATCTGTTAGTGGAGCAAGTTATTTCAATAAAAAGAAAGTAGTTGTTTCTAAAAATTGAATGAAGGCCTAGTCATTAAAACATTTTAGCTTCTGAAAATCATTTTGGTTTTTACATGTTTTTTTCCTCAGTTCCAACGTGTTTAAGTTAAAGGATTAGAAAAAGTCATATTAATTTTCATTCAGTTCGTAAGGAAATGATTTATGATAATTCAGAGTTTAATAGAGAATTAGTTTTCTTTCACGTGAGTTTTTCTTGGGGTTGTGAAAGATACTCTTCATATGTAGTATATACTCTAAATAGATATTTATAGAGCAGCTGTTTCTTGCATCTTGTATTACTGTGGGTTTCTACTACTATATTGGAGCACATCTGTGCTTTACCATACAATACAATAGAGAGACCCAACCCGCGGTCTCTTGACATGAACTGTGTCTGTAATTGGAAGTTAACAGCAGCATTATGCGGTACCTTAGTTAATTAACCATGAGTGGCAGGTTTAACTAGCCCAAGACTGGCGCCATGCCAATGGAGTTATGTTGCTGTAGGAATCAGAGGTAGTATTTTCCCAGTTCACTGTGACATGTAGACTTCACCAGCTTGAATTGGTCTTAGCATAGGGTTTAATCTGTGTTCCACTGTGCAATGCAAAAATTACTAAGAGGGTAGTTTAATGTTGAATATACTGAATACTCAACTCAGTGGAGTTAGAATGATGATCTGACTTTAGCTGATGTACTTCCAAAACATGACAACTGTTAGCTACCTGATAGACATTTATATAATTTTAAATTTGTCAAGGTATAGAAGGACTCAGAAAAATTCCACCTAATATCTGGTCTCATTTCTGACCATGAAATTCTTTTCACTTAAGGTTGAAATATCAGGAGGGAATGTATTTTAGTTAATCCTAGACTACTGAGGGCTCCGATTCTAACAGTCCTTCCCCAAAAGCAAGCAATGTTCACTGAGGAGGAAGCATCATTAAAAGAACATGGACACTTTAAAAAAAAAAAAAGTGGGTGGTTTGGTTTTGTTTTGTTTTGTTTTTCAATAGCACATGGTACCTCATGGCTCAGAGTTCATCATGGAGAATTCAGCCAAGGAAGGATAACTTCCAGTTACACTGTTCCGGAGTTACCATTAGAATAATTAGGGTGATTTTTCCTTCTCCTAGAAAAACCTGTATAGAAAGCTCATTTAAAAGACTGCTGATCAGATATGCTCAGGTGCTGGTGTGAATGTGGGTTATACAGAAAGGTATGTTTGGTAGAAGAATATATGTTGTGTATGAAACAATAAACTTTTCATGTGTCTTTTTAAAAGAAAATACAAATCTATAGATGAGGTGGATTATGCATGCACAGTACTGTACAGCAATTCAGAAATATATGAAGACATGTTTAACTTGCACATTACTCATTTTTTTAATACAAATGGGAAAGAGACAAAGTGATTTTTTTTTTTTTTATATGTATTATATCAGTTTAACTGTGTTGCAGTAACAGATATCAAAATAGGTATGTGCAGCTGGAGACACACTGAGACTAGTGGTTGCTATAAATGGAATAAATGCTACACTATTGCTTGTAGGATTAAGCTGTTGGTTTTCAAATTAACCCCTCATATCCCATATTCAGGATGACTTTCCTGCTTATAGAATGTCAGGTCTTACAGAAGCCTGTAATCAGTCATGGGGTGATTGAATGCAGCAGCAATGGTATTTGTCAACTCAGGGAGGACTCAACAGCTTTCTTTCCAGTCTCTGCCTCATTTTTCTCAATTATGTCGGAAAAATAAGTCTGGGTTTTATGCTACTGTCCTGCCTCATGTATATTTGCAGACATTACAAATCAATGTCATAGAATACAGCAACAATAAAGTATCATTAAAAAAATTCTGAAACTGCTATACGTTCTTTAACAACTAATAGATCTATTATGAAGCTGGGAAGTTAAGTTATGCTTGATAATAACCATGAAATGACATGCTCTGAAAATACAGATACAAACACTTGACCCAGCTTAATTGTGACGAGTATAATTTCCAAATGTCCTAATTTATCATTTTAAACCTACATATACTTTTCATTGTTTCCTTGTTAGTTGCTAATGGCTTAGATTCGAAGTACTTTGGTTTAGTTTCATATGACAGTTTCCAAAGAAAACTGCAGCTTAGCTACATCAAGCAATCAGTGTTAATACATGGAGGCAATGTTGGACCATCTCTTTGCTGCTGCCCCCACTGTTCCATCTAAAGATGGCCCAGAAATTTCAGCAGGTGAAGGAAACACTCTGTAAAATGTTCCACTCTGAGAGACAGTATCTGGGCAGATAAACTAGAAAAGTTTACTATTGAATCAGTCAAATAGAATTAACAGTCCTAAACAGGACTTCTCGATTTTGCCTGAACAACTTCTTTCTGAACCCAGATTTTCCATGGAAACTTTTTATTCTGATTTTCTCTAAGCATTGAGCGAGTCCTCTAAGTTCCGAGTAGGGGAGATACTACGCTAATATGTATACATGTGTGTGTGTATTAGTGTTAGCTCTCGCATATTTGCTTCTCACTACGTGCCAATGTTTTCAGTTGGAAGGCAGTCACAAGTTGTTTAAAAGTCTTGTCTGAAGAACTTAGTTACAGACTATTTCAGATTCAAATTTCATTTAAAAGATCTTCCTCTCCTTTTTATATTATGGATAATGTATTAATGCTATGAACCACATGAGGTTTGAGTTGAAACACTCTATTTCAATTATCTCTCCGAATACCAGAGCTACTTGCCATGGCGCTGGTGGGTTGACACAAGAAATCTTGGAGTCCAGAGCCCTTGGGGAACAGCAGTGGGAGCTCAGGTGAGATGTCCCAGGACTTCTCAAATGAAATTAGATGTTCCCTGTACCTAGGCAATTGAGTCCTGTCGATGTAGTGTTATGGTTGTTCATCAGAAGTCTCTCACAATAGCAAAACATAGCTTGGAGTTTCCCACTTAGGCTAAATTTCTCTTTTTCTTCTGGTGTTTTTGAAGATCACACTGAATTGTTCTTTAACAACAAAATGACATTATAAAAGTAAACAATTATCTTGAAATAAATTTAAGAAAAAAAGGGAGAAACATGCAGTTGGTAGGAAAACTGAGATTTACCCATAAATAGGTCGAGATAGTTTTCATAATATATTTTGCATTCAGGGAACATGAATCCAAAGGTTTCCAGTCATTGCAGGTTCCTGATAATCCATTAGAGATACCAAAATTAGATCTATCACTCTGAGTTTTTAACGAAGACAGCCATGTGGCTAAAATTCCCAACCATGTTAGGACTTGTGTAATGCAGTCATTACTGAAAATTTTGGGCTGAGAAATGGTGGGGGAAAGTGTTTCAAGGATGTGTACCATAATTCAGTATAATTAGCTGTTGCTTAATGTTCTGTACTACTGCTGAATTGTTTACAGCCTGAGATGCATTAAGAGCACCAATGACTGTAAGAAATGTTAAACTAATTTAAAAAAAAAGTATACAGTAATCTCTGCCAAGTTGTTTTTTTGTTGTTGGTTTTTTTTTTTTTTTTTTTTTTTTTTTTTTTTTTTTTTCTTCTTGCTGAAACCATCATTACTTGGCTTTCATTTTGAGGAATAATCCCATGCCATATCTAGTAAGACATTGCTAGTCTTTGTTTCCAGTATTTCTGATTTGACCTACAGCATTTGCAAGCTGTAATAAAAACTGAACTAGTTTGATGCTGAATCAGATTCCAAAGTCACAAATCATGGGTGTATCTGATGCCATAGTCATCACTTTAACTTAGATAATGCCTATGTGTCCTGGGAATTCTTGTAGTCATCGAAGAGAGAAAAAGAGTGTTAGCTGCTAAGTGATCTAAATCTTGAATTAATCTGGCCTCTGGTATTGGAATTCAAGATGTTTTTTTCCTAAAATACCACTCTCTTGTTTTCTTTTTTTTTTTTTTTTTTTAAATTTTTTTTAGAAATTTTGCTTTTTGTGACAACAATGATTAAAAACATGCTTAGTCAAAGGAAAGAGTCGTCTGCTTTGTAACATGCTGGCATCTGCCATGTTTCACCTAGAATATTTGCTGATATAATTCACATTTCAAATATGGGGCTTACATATGGGGTTTTGGGGTTGCATAGATCTTGTTCATAGTGCAGCGATGTGTTTAGTTGTTGGTTTAAGCTAATGCAGTTGATGACAATATCTTATGTATAGGTGAGTTTCRGCCAGGGGCCACATCTTTAAAACTTTCACTGATGTAAATTCTTGTGATAGCATGATTTCCTGAAACCATACATAATGTTTATTTTTGCTGTCGTCAATAACTGTTTTGGGTGTCTTAGCCCAGTTCTGTATATGTATGTAAGAGCCTAACATATACTGACATTTGTAAAAGGTGCTGAAATAGCTTAAATCTGTGTAGCTGCACCTGAACTCTGCTCTCTAAGATCTGCTGTAGTAATCTCCCATGTATATAAATTTTAGTGTTTGCCTTTTTTCTTTGGTTTATAATCTGAATACACTTGTTTTCATATTACTTTCCTTTCCCTGTTTGACAAATCCTAACTTATAGCTGTTATTATTATTTGATTGAAGGTAACCTCTTCCAATAATGTATTAGATATTTTCTGGTTTTACCTGCCTAGTACCTTACAAAGTAAACAGAACTAGAAAAATGCCCTGATTCTTAATTCATCATAAGCAAAAAATTAAATATTTCAAGATACATTTTTCCAGAAGATTCAATGCAGTTTTTCTTGAGAGTTTCACTTTAACTCATACACTTTCCTCATGTCACCTTCAGGAGGGTCCCAATGGGTGATTTTCTGAGTGATGTGAAAGACTTAAAACCCTGATTAGACAAAGCATGTGTGAAACAATATAAAAAATGTTTCTTGAGCATTACTTGAGATACCAGAAGCACTTTCATACATTCATATCGGCTAGAGACGCTTATGACAGCACTTCTGTCTTGCAGGCATTCCTGCCAACGTTTCCTTGCTTCTAAATATGTATGTACTCAAATGCACTTACTACTTTTTGTAACTTTCCTTACATTCTTTCCACTACGTTTTCAAGGTGCTTAGATAACTTAGCAGAAATTATAAAATAGATGGATTTTTTTGTTGTGAGACGAGCTTTGTACCCTATCCYGAACCCCTGTTAAGCTTCCCTGTAGATGAAGTGGAGGGGGGAAGGAAAGGTGGAACAAAGCAGAGGACGGAAGATTAGACCTCAGTCCCCTGAGGTGATTGCTGTATATGTGTGTGTGTAATTCTTGATACCTTACTTCAGAGAGAATGCAAAACCTAGGAGCCCAAAATCTTCTCAGAGCAAATAAGTTTCACTTCATATATTTTCAGATAGTAACTTCAGGATATTTTGAAATAATCAGAAATTGACCAGTCCCAGGATACAGCTCCAGGCGTTGTCCCTCTTTCAGATTTACAAAGAAACTACATCGCTGCTAAAAACATCTCCTGTGTCTTCATTGATGTTATTCAAAATCTGGGACTGAGAAAAATTTTGCTTTCAACTATCCCACAAGGTAATTAAACTCTTACTAGATACATTTAATGGCTTCCAGTTGAGTATGGTTGAAATATTTTATTAATTTAGTTATCTAGCTAGTTTATATACTCCCAAAATTACTCTTGGATATTATCTATTTGAGCATTCAGTTGCTCATTCAGATCAGGGAAATGCAGAATATAGCGTTCTCCACTTCCTTATCTTTCAGTATGTTTTGTGCTGACTACAGCATTATACATGGCATGAGTGCTATTACAGCTACACATTCTGCGGATTTCATTTCTTAAGAATATAGAATAGTGTCTCAATCAACCTTTCATGCTTTTCAAATGAGCTATACTAACTTCAGCTAGCTTTCAGTGTGGCATACTCTAGCTCAAGTAAGTAGTTGCAAATAATCCAAAATAGGTTTAAAGTGTTCTTTAGTTTACAGCAGTTATCGGAGGTCCTTTGCAGAACTTACAAAGAACTTAGGGAGTTGTGTTACTGCATACTGTGGGAATCATATCTAGGAAATTACATACGTAACTAAGTTACCTGTCTTGAATTATCCCTTTTTTTGAGTGTGTGTAGTTTTCTTACAAATGCTCTGGTGTGAAACCGTTTTTCAGCAAGAAAAACGGTACAGGATTTTCTTATTTAAAAAAAAAAAAAAATTGGTTTGAACCGATTTTTTTTCCTATATGATTTTTTTTTTAATTATATGCGTTGTCTTAATTAATGAAAGTCATGTTCGTATATGACATAAAGGATTCAGGATTTTAAATGATGAAATGAATAATCTTAGAATTAATGATACTGTTGTACCTATTCCTTCCTTTCACACACAAAGCCATTCTTTTAGCTTCTTTCTTTCCACTTACTTTTCACACACAGTAAGAATCAGACTATGCCATCTGAATGCCACTTGAATATGTCACAATTAGAGGAAGTATGCTACAGTACATTTTAAATTATACATCTGTGCTCCCTTGATATACTTCACAATTAATAATTAAAAAATTATGCGCATATATGTTTATTAGAGTAAGAGGTGAAAAAATATTACAGAAATTATTTTCAGGTTTTCATGTTTACTACTGGAAACCCCAAAATATTTCAAACTAGTCTTTTAATTTTAGGATCTATTTTATATGTTTATTATTTTACAGTATTTCAAGATATCAATATAATGATATGCTGACATATGATGTTTTTAAAAAATGCTGAAGTATATCCCTTGAAATGAGAGGCTCAATTTCCTACCAACTTTAACAGAGTTGGTAGGAAATAACTTTATTTCTTTCCCTCTCATTCTGTGTAGCATTTAGACTCTGAATGATTTATGTATTGTTTTGTTTCTCATTATTATTTTTGTTTAAACATTTGATCTTATTTTCCATCACTGTGATTTGTGAACTGAGAAAAAAGTGTGACTAGATTTGATTCCAAGATTATGCAAGTCCACTGCCCTTAAAAGAAAATCTTTATCTTGCAGGTATCTTTGACTGTGCATGTAAGCCCCTTGATGAAAATAAACTGCTTTCTCTCACAAGTTATTTAAAAGCAACTGTCTAATCATCATTCATACTCCCATTTGATGAGGTGAAGGAAACCTAGAGATGTACAATTTTTGGAAAACAGTATATATGCATGCACTATAATTTAAAGCAAGCAAACAAACAAACAACCTAGCACTTCAAAATCCATCCCAGCTGTCATATCTGACAGCGTGTAAATGAAGATTGGAACAATGTTTATTCATTTTCTTTCCCCTGGTGACAGATATACCTCTGAAGGGGAAGAATTGAGAAACTGTATGCTGAAGGCTTGCTAATATTTTGTGGCTGCAGAGAGTCAAGTGCCTTATAGACATTTGAGCAGCCTTTCCTTCCATTTAAGGCTTTACCCTGATCACTGAACTGGAGATTTGCTTGAATATAGTAATGGTCTATTACACCTTTACATGCTGCATTAAGGCTTATGCTATGAAAATGCTGCACTGAACCATCAAACAGGTTAATCTTTGAGAGAGCACCTCTCTATTATATAATGCTATGGGAGGCTGGCCTCTGCGATTATACAGAAAATCTGACCTTGTGGAGGAGAGCATCTTTATATGCACGTGTACAGAAAACCAACGTATGGGAATAGATTTCAGAATTCAGTGCTATTGCCTAGTGAAAGACAGCCCTAACTGCTGCTGTCACATAAGGAAGCACAAGGCTAATTTTTTATTCAGTTCCAGAAAGATGGACAGTTAGCTATAGCAAGGCACATACTGTTCTTTTATTGCTACAATACGAGGAAAGCTTTATTTCAGAACATGTTTTCCTGTTTACCTAGTTGACAAATTAAATATGTGATTGTTAAAGCACAAATTCAGAAGACGTGAAGATAAAACTAGAATTATTTGGGGGGGGTGGGAAAAAACCAAAACACCAAAACCAGAAAGGCACATTAAATACATAATGGGGTGTAGAAAAGTGGGAATTTGTAGTTTCCTGACAAAAATGGTTAGAAGATGACTTCAGGAATTTTCAGGAATTGATATCTAACTGTAACATTGTTGTTCAAAATTAACAAAAAATAAACAGTTGTGAAAGTTTTTAGATCTTTATATTGGTAATTAATTAAACCACAAAGATACATGGTTTCTTTCATTTCTGAGCTAATGTCACAAATAGTGTAAAAACAATGCTCAGTGCTTGAAAGAACCAAGAGTTGAAGAATGGATTTGTGAATCCCCATAAGCTAGTAAGTATCTAATAAATTAACAAGCACCTAAATAAATAGCCAGAATTCTATAAATGTTGGGGAGTCAAGAGCTAACATTGCCTTTTGGCTTTTTTTTTTTTTAATAAGGCATGTCAATAGACTTCTCCAAAATACTAGTGGCTGTATATTCAACATCATACTCAGGTAAGAAAAAAAAGCAGATGATAGGCTGGCAATCTGTTTCCAGGCACAGTCACCTTTAAATTGCTTGGGATAGTTAGGTTGGAACACAGACATTACTCACTTCAAATAATGGTACCTTGTGAAACTTAATTTTGGTTATTTCTAATGGTAATTGAGAAAGTAAATCATAAATCATCAGTTTAAATTGGGCAGTCTGCTTGATATTTATTGACATCACATATTCTCTTCTATATCTTCAGGATAATGTAAGACACTACTGATTTGGTCAATTTTCAGTCATTTTGTTGACAAGCATTAACCAGGGTATTTTCTTTTTTTCATAATTTGAATTAATTCCTGAATCAAAAAACCACAGGGAAGAGAAGGGGGAAGGGAAAATAAGAGGCTACAAGCTCCTTCTGAACTTTCCTCCATTCCACGGTCCTTGACTCAAATGGSAATTAGATATAATATTCTATTAAGATCCCAAAGGAGGAAAATGAGACCCGTACCTTGACCCAGCTCTGATTTTTAAATGGTTGTGGAAGAAAGAGAGGTGTTATAAAAGTCTGTTCAAAAAGAAGGATTTCTAGGTAGAGAAGCAAGAAGAATTTGTGCAGTCAGATTGCCTTCATTCAGGTGCATATTTTCCTTCTTTGGGATGCCACTTACAATTATCCTCTTTAAAAGGAACAGTCACCAGACACATTAA
Organism: Phoebastria nigripes; assembly: GCA_035582835.1. Taxonomy (NCBI): domain Eukaryota; kingdom Metazoa; phylum Chordata; class Aves; order Procellariiformes; family Diomedeidae; genus Phoebastria; species Phoebastria nigripes. Next base: position 240,579 of record JAYKAV010003353.1, read on the forward strand.
TGGTTTTGCTGATCTTTTTTTTTTCCCTCTGACTTTTCTTTTTTTCCTCAAGTGGGTAGCTCATCCTGCAGACTGTGTTCAATGCCTGACAGTAACAGACATGATCCACAGGGTATCCGGGTAAGACCAGTAGCAAGGCAACGATCTTGCTGGGATCACGGAGATGTGGTGGGATGGTTCTCATGACTGGAGTGTTGCAATGGAGGGATACAGGATCTTTAGGAAGGACAGGAAGGGAAGATGAGCACAGGGAGTTGCCTTTTATGTAACAGAAGATCTGGAGTGCATTGAGCTCCGCCTGAGGACGGATGAGGAGCCAAATGAGAGCTTATGTCTTAGGATTAAAGAGAGGACTGGTAAAGGTGACATTATAGTGGGTGTCTGCTACAGGCCACCTGACCAGGAAGAACAATTGGATGAGGCCTCTGCAGACAGATAGCAGCAGCCACACATTTGCAGGCCTTGGTCCTCATGGGGGACTTCAAGCATCCTGCCATCTCCTGGAGGGGCAATACAGCAGGACATAAGGAATCCAGGAGGTTCCTGCAGTGCATTGTTGACAACTTCCCGTTCCAAGTGGTAGAGGGAACCAATGAAGAGAGGTGCTCTGCTGGACCTCCTACTCAACAAAAAGGAGGGGCTTATTGGGAATGTGAAGGTTAAATGCAGCCTTGGCTGCAGTGACCATGAGATGGTGGAGTTCAGGATCCTGAGGAGAGGGAGCAGGGTGAAAAGCAAGCTTACAACCCTGGACTTCAGGAGAGCAGCTTGGAGAGACCTGTGGGATAAAGCCCTGGGGGGAAGAGGGGCCCAAGAAAGCTGGTTAATATTCAAGGATCACCTCCGTGTTCAAGAAAGGTCCATCCCAATGAATAGGAAGTCAGGCAAAAATGCCAGGAAGCCTGCACAGATGAACAAGGAGATGATGGGATGCGCCCACAAGTGCTGAGGGATCTGGCAGATGTCATTGTGAGGCCATTGTCAATCATCTTTGATCGATCATGGTGACTGGGAGATGTACCCGAAGACTGGAGGAAAGCAAATGTCACCCCCATCTTCAACAAGGGCAAAAAGGAGGACTGAGGGAACTACAGGCCAGTCAGCCTCACCTCAATCCCAAGAGAAGGTGACGGAGTAGCTAGTCCTAGCACATGAACAATAAGAAAATCATCATCAGTAGTCAGCATGGCTTCACCAAGGGGAACTCATTCTTGACCAACTTGATAAACTTCTGGGATTAAGTGACTGGCCTTGTAGACATGGGTGGAGCAGTGGATATTGTCTACCTGAACTTTAGTAAGGCCTTTGACATTGTCTCCCATAAGATCCTCATAGACAAGCTCTTGAAGTATGGGCTGGATGAGCAGACAGTGAAGTGCATTGAAAACTGACTGAAGAGCTGGGCCCAGAGGCTGGTGATCAGTGGCACAAAGTCTAGTTGGAGGCTAGTAACTAGCGGTGTACCACAGGGGTCAATACTGGGTCCAGTCCTGTTTAACATCTTCGTTAATGATCTGGATGATGGGGCAGAGTGTACCCTCAGCAAGTTTGCAAATGACGCCAAACTCGGAGGAGTGGCTGATAGGCCAGAGGGTCGTGCTACCATCCAGAGGGACCTGGACAGGCTGGAGAAATGGGATGACAGGAACCTCCTGAAGTTCAACAAAGGGAAGTTCAACAAGTCCTGCACCTGGGGAGGAACAACCCCATGCACCAGTATATGCTAAGGGATGCTCAGCTGGAAAGCAGCTTGGCAGAGAGAAGGAGCTGGGGGTCCTGTTGGACACCCAAGTTGAACATGAGCCAGCAATGTGCCCTTGCCACAAAGAGGGCTAATGGTATCCTGAGCTGCATTAGACAAACTATTGCCAGCAGGTCGAGGGAGGTGATCCTTCCCTTCTACTCAGCACTGGTGAGGCCACACATGGAGTGCTGTGTCCAATTCTGGGTTCTTCAGTACAGGAAGGACATGGACATACTGGAGGGAGTTCAGCAAAGGGCCACGAAGATGATGTAGGGACTGGAGCATCTCACATATGAGGAAAGGCTGAGAGAGCTGGGACTGTTCAGCCTGCAGAAGGGAAGGTTCATGGGGGTCTTAACAATGCATATAAATACCTGAAGGGAGGGTGCAAAGAGGACAGAGCCAGGCTCTTTTCAGTGGTGTCCAGTGACAGGACCAGAGGCCCAGGGCATAAACTGAAACACAGGAAGTTCCTTCTGAACATCAGGAAACACTTTGTTACTGTGAGGGTGACTGAGCACTGGCACAGGTTGCCCAGAGAGGTAGTGGAGTGTCACTCCTTGGAGGTATTCAAAAGCCATCTGGACATGATCCTGGGCAACCAGATCTAGGTGTCCCTGCTTGAGGAGGAGGGGTTGGACCAGATGACCTCCAGAGGTCTCTTCCAACCTTAGTCATTTTGTGATTCTGTGATACCTATAGGCATTAACCTTTTTCCTACAAATTCATATGCCAAAAACGCACCCCAGAGTTTATCCTAAGCTTATTTTTTATTCTGCTTTTGTGTTGGCTGTATCAATATCTTACCTTGGGAGACATGGGATGTTTGGGGTTTTTATAGCTGTTTTTACTGTTGGAGCAAAAAGAGCAGAGAAGGTGTAAAACTAGCTGGACTACTCCCTGTCAAAACACTTTGGCATTATGAAATTCACTGTTATATTTCTTTAGAGCAGTAGTAGATGTCTTGATGAAGCTGTGTTTGATATGGATTTTCTGCCTTGTATCAAATGATTGATATTATTGCATTGATACAGGATTTACAAATTTCTTCCATGTCTTCCAGACATGCATACATCATTAGTTCTACTGGGACATTTTTCTTTTCTGTGTGTATCTAGGCAGCTGTATACAGACACAGACTCCTCCCTCTACCCTATGAACCATTCAGACACGGGTCAGCTCTCATGAAAGCTGAACAGCCACATACATGTGCACTTTTCTTCCCACCTTGCAATGCTGCTGCTGGTCTGAAAGGGGAGGTAAGGACTTGGGATCCTTCCCAACCTTTATCTCTGCACAGCTTCTCCTTGTCTATACATTTATTTGTCACTTATTCCTCAGTACTACCGGGTGACCGTGGAAGCTTAGAGCCTACTAAATACAAAACCACAATGCACAGCAATCCACTGCCACCCTCTTAAATATGCCAACAATTAATTTTCTCAAAAGTTCATGTTAGAAGATTGCTTATTTAGCCTCATATTCTCCCTTACTCTCCCTTTACTGTTCATGAACTTGTAAAATTCAATCTCAAAATGCTTTGCCTCTGAGTTGATGAGCTTTTCAAGAACTTTCAACCTCTGATGGTTAGAAAACTGCTATACCCCATCTGAGCACACTAACCATAGTATGCTCCATTATCACGCAAGAAGATTCTCAGTACAACTCATTGAATCATAGAATAATTACAGCTATATTGAGCAGTGGAAGCTGGCTCTTACTGAATACAAAAAAGCTTAATATTCCTAAGTAACATAAATTGATCTCATGTCCTGGTGAGTAACCATACATCATTTCAGCTTTTGTTTTACTAGCATGAAAAAGCTAGATTGTTTTAATGTCATGTTTTTCCTCTAATAAGCCTAGAAGCTCTTCTCTTCACCAACCTGGTTTAGATAAATCTTGTATTTTTAAACAAGTATCAGACTTCTATAAATAATTCTCCATGAGGCATTTTCAGTGCTTTGTAGATAAGTACACCTAGTTCCCTGTCTCTGAAGACTTACCAGTTCTTGCATGTTAGAAACTCATTTGGTTTTTTTCAGTCCAGTCATAATGATCACCTGCAATACTAGGATCAACCAATTTAGCCTCTCTGATCTTAGGACAAACATTCTTCTTGTTATTCTCTAAGTACATGAAATTACAGCTTGCACATTTACATTTCACCTCTTTTCTGTTTTTTTTTTTTTTTTTTTTTTATCTACAAAGTCATCTAATTACTCCTGAAGGACAATAATACACTCTTCAGTAGTGATACTGCCTCTGAAATTTGTCGTTGCCAAAATTCCTTGTACTAAAGTCACCAGTGAAAATAATAAATGGGGTCAGTCTCAAGATCAGTTATTAAAGAACTTCTTTGATATCTCTTTCCTGATAACCTACCTTTCAACATAACTCTTTTTTTGGTGGTGGTTTTTTTTTTTTTTTTCCCCTGTCGTTGTTGTTGTTTTTCTGTTTGTGTGGGGTTTTTTGCTGTTAGTCAATTCTTTATTCATTTTACAGCCCATGTCTAAAACCTGATCTTTTCTGCATTAAATAATAATCTCCCATGAGACATTTATATCAGAGGTTCTGCTTAAATTTAGATTAATTAGCATGGATGCATTGCATTTGTCTGAGAAGTGTGATAAGGCAACAAAGGCACATTCTGATGTTTGATAAAACCATGTTGATTTTAGTCCACTTCCCTCCATGTACAATTACCTTTTCTTTTCATTTCTGAGTTGTTTCTGAACAGCAGCCAAACTAACAGGCTTGTAGTAGCTGAGGTATTTTGCTTTCCTTTTTTTCCTCCGTACATACTTCTGTCAGTAAGAATAGTAGTAGGCTTTCTATTCTTTAGTCCCAGGTTACAACCTCTACATTGAATGATTGAGAATTTGCTACCAGAATTCTATAGATATCTCAGTTTGTGGATTTTCTTGCCCTTCAATTTTATCAAAGTAAACTTGCTTCTACATTTGATGCAGTCATTTCCATTACCCTATCTTAAGATAACTAATTTTCTGCTATTTTAAATTCCTTCGAAAAGTGCAGTTCAAATATGCTTATGGACATTTGTATTTCTGACTTTGATTTATGTAACTCATTGATCCTTTATCCATATCTTTATAGATATTTTCACTTACTCTTAAAATTCTGTCTTTTCTGCTTACTTATCGAAGCAGACTGTCAGTCTTCTGATTTTTCTCTTTTCTTTGTGTGGACTCCAGATACTGCACTTTTATTTAAATTCAGTGCCTCCACCTCCACGTTCAAATCTTTGGATTCTTCTGCCAACTTTATTATCCGTTGTCCTAATTTTTCTCTCTGCCGTACTAAAACCCAGTTCCTTAGGTTTTGATCTGTTTCTGTCTTGGGTGCCAATTTGAAATGAAATGAATAATCTCAGGATTTCTCTACCAAATATTGTGCGTTTTTTCACAGCATCTTTAATGTTTACCAGAACTTCACGAGTGACTAATTGATTTAGGAATTTACTACATATTCATATCCAAGCATGCCTGAGACTTACCGTTGTGGATTGATGTGGATCAGAAGATAAATGCTAAGTAGTTGGTAGGAATTATAAAAGTAACACTACTTTATATATCTCACATAATCTTACAAAAAAATTTAACCATTCTGCAGCCCTGATGCAGGAGAAGTGTTAACATCCCCATAAAGTCTTCCCGGGAAGTGTTTTTTTACCTATGAGGAATGTTATCTTTATTTAATCAGTCTTTTTGATGAGTACGCAGTACTGTACCACCATCTTTAATCTTAATTCCATCCTTTCTAAACAGTAAATTCTTTCAGCCAGCTGTATCCCAGTTACAAATGGTCTTGTTTTGCATTTCTATTATTCCTATAATGAATGGTTTCATATCTTTTGCAACAATTTGTGAAAGCAGTTGTTCACCAATGCCTGACTCATTGTATTAGCAAACAGATGTTTGAGTTGTTTCACTTTGGCCTCATCTTTGCTTTCAGCTGGAGGTACAGTTAATTTACTGGCTGAAATTTCTTACAGAGTTATGCTCRTAAAAACAGGAGGGCTATCCTTTCTCTTAGTGTTTCTTTCTCCATTGCCACATTCTTTTTCAAGGGATTTCTCTTCTGCTGTGCAGCTTTGAAATTTTAGTAGTCTTTCAAAATCTTCCCCCGCCCCCAGCTGTGACCCCACAAAGCTATGGTTTCTTTTGAATTCATTTGGCATTCAGACTGCATTTGGCATCTCTCTCCCAGTCCATTCCCAAAATTTCACCTGAGAAGCTGCATAGTCTTCAGCTGCAACTTTGGTTCTTCAGTGATGTCTTTTGTGAAGTTTATCAAGTAGTATTTCCACTATCCACTTCAAGTTAATGTATTTATAGTTTTATGATCTCTGATGATCTTCTTTCTTATTACAATTGCCACAGTGTTCCTTATCCATATCAAGCTATGAGATTAAAAAGAAGAGGAGGAAAAAAAAATAAAAAAAAAAAAGAGCCCACCCAATCATATATTTTCCTCTAAATATATCTTCCTTGGAACTACAAAAACAGTTGTGTAAATATGAAATATGAGAAAAAATTCAGGATTTAAATTTTCATTTCTAATTTTTCTATTTTTGCTGAATATTGTCTTACCAGTTAGAAGTCTTTCTTATTAAGTTATCATCGCTGAAGTTTTTGCTGAATATATAAATGTGCCAAGCTTAAGAGTTTCACAAAATAGTATACGTATTTATAATAAGCATTTTTTTTAAAAAGCAGGTTGTTGTTAATATGTAACGTCTGCCATGTTGCTTTCTTGAGTTTCTTACTTGGCTTCAAAATAACAGAGGGTTTTTTAAGATTTGAAAATCTGTTAAAATAAATACTAAAACCCATTTTCCTACAGTCATCATAGTTCCTCTGCCTTATTAGATAAGTACTACTGTCACGTCTCAGTATAGCAGAGAATAGTATTGCTACTGCAATAAGTGATTTATTAGTTATCATTTCTAAGGTACATGAATAGTTGCCAGTACTTTTTACATCTGCAGTGAGAATAGCAGATCTTTTCAAGACGCTTCTAGCACAATTGTAAAAAGCCTGTAACAAGGAATTGATTTTTGAATAAGTTGCTATAGCTGTAGCTTTATCATTGTGTCAGTAGGTACAGTGTAAAATCTGTCCCTATAGTGTGCAACTAATATATCCACTCTCTGCATTGTGTCTTTTCACAGGGGGCTATATAGAAAGGATTTTTCTACTAGGAAGAAAAAACTGTAACCCTAAGTAAAGCATCCTACTTGTTAATTTGAATTAATGCAGCTGGTATTAACTTCCTTGTAATATAAGGACTTGACCTTCCTAGGCCCATGTGATGCAGAATCTCATCAATAGTCTCTCTGTGGAAATCTCTGCATGTGCAAAAAAAACGCAGCAGAATTTACTTTGTGCAGTATGCTATTTATTTTGCACAACAACTGGCATTTCTGTAAGACCAAAATGCTACTTGTCATTTAGGCAGAAATTTTAACTGTGGTGGTTTTGCAGTTTCAAGTGAGTTTTCTGGTTGCACTGTTTCACCTGGTTTTCGCATAGTCTTCTGTTACCAGTAGCATGTGAGTTGGTGAGAAGCTTTCTATATTGGTGTTCAATAACATAAATCAAGATACCGATACTCGCAAAGCAGATTTGATCTTAATCCTGTTATCCAAGGGACAGTAGTTAATTTTTCTGCAGTGTGAAACTGATCCTTCCTGTGAACATTTTCTGAATCAGGACAAAATTTCCGAAGCATCTGTGTGATCTGATTTAGTGTTTTAGATTCATGAGCTTAAGCAGCACTTCTTTTACTTACTTTAAAGCAAATATAAAAGAAACAAGTGTCAACTTAGTATATTTGTTTATAAATCATGCAAGTATTAAGGTTTGTATAGCTTTTATTGTTACCTTTTGTCTCTAATATACTGGCTAATTATAAATGAACAGTTTTGTGTCTCAAAGAAATGGTATTGACACAAAAACTCTATAATGTATTACACTATTAATGGTTTTGTGTGTGCAGACCATATGTAATGTACTAATACAGTTATAACCTCCTCTAGTCTCTGTCATCTAACCACTAATTTTGCTATATAGACTGAAGATTTCCTCATATCTTTATTTGATCATGCTTTATTACACAAACATTATTGGAACTGTATTGAAAGTATCATTAGACAAGTTTATTATGTAGGAAGAGAATGATTATCTTTGCAAGCAAGTTGTTCACTCAGTTCTTATTCCAAGATTTTTATTAGATAATAGGAAATAAAATATTTGTATAGTTTACTCTACAACCTGTGCCAAAGTCTATACACTCGCCTCTCTGTGAACTGCCATTAAGCTGTCTTGGCCTGCCGGCCTGCCACGGAAGCCTAGCTAAATCTGTAAATTTATCAAGTTTCAAATAAAGTTTAGGCCTCAAATAAAATTTAATTTAGTGATTAAGACCCTGCTCCTGCATACACTAAGCATATCTGGTGACGACTTTGTCCATGAAGAGTCATGTGTACTCTGAAGTCAGACTATTTGAATACACGCATTTTAATACATGCTCAATCTTTGCTAGGAGCTGAGTGCAGTGGACCACAAATTCTGATGTAAAAAGTCTGTATTGTACTTTAGCTCTCTTCAGTTGCTTCTGTTTGCAATGACACTCCACTTTTGGCCTGTATCTGTTAGCCCCTCTTAAGCTATTGATTGGATAACCCTAGGGATAGCATCCTAACTCAAAATTGAGAGAAAGTAGATTCCCATGTTATTTCCCTGAAAATAAAACTTGTCTGAATGTATTCCACTAACGCCCAACAGCTTCAAATGAAGATGTTCTGTTCTGCAAGTCAGAAGCTTTACAGTGTGGTGTTTTGTGGTTTTGTTGCTAATATCTACTTATTTTGGGAGGGAGGAGGATAGAGTTACAGGTTGAGATCAAACACAACTTTTCTGCTACTTGCTAAGACAGACAGTCATAGTTGTTACATTGAATGGCCTCCTAGAAGATGGCAAGGACTAAGTCTATGACCTCTGGACTTAAATTCAAGCAAGATTCATCAGCTCAGTTGTCCTGTGAAATTGCTGCCAGTGCCGTAGGATGCTCACTGGGGTCAAAGTACCAGGCTCCGCCAGTGTGGTTCATGCATCCAATAGGGCTGGGAAGCCTGATCTTGTACTTTGTGGTAGCATGCAACTCAAATTGTTCTGGAAATATTGACTTGTGCGCAAGTGTACAGCAAAGGACTGAACATACCGTGCAGTTGTAGGCTACCGTGTCTTTGAGAAGACTATACAATAAACAAAAATGACTGACTGTATAGTGAAGAACAGGCTATGTCCAAGTAATCATTGAAATTAAGCATTAATGACCCTATATTAGCTAAAAAGCAAGTTTTAACAATATTTTCTCTATTTTAAAAGGTCTTTTTAACATACCCTGACACTTGACTCAATCTAATAACTAATGCTATGTTTAATAAATCAAACTGTGATCTCATTTCATATTCTAATGAGAACTTAGTATCTGCCGTTTTACTTAGTGTTTAAGGAAATATTAACTTCTACTTTTCCCTACCTTATTAAAAACCTATTAATTTGGAGATATTAAGTTGCACTGAAAAATTACCAGACATTTTCTCATGTCATTGCAGGTCAAAGCATCTGAAGTAGTAAAGGCATGTTAAGAGTCAGACTGCTTACCAAATTTAGCAAACTACAAGCTATTCATTCAAAAGTTCATGATAGTTCACTGGTTTAGATAGAAAGATTCCTAAAATGAATAAAAGAAGTCCTATCTGAGATACTCAGTCACCTGCTGTGTTTTAGTTCTGCTGGCTCATTTATCACTACCAGCAGAACCTTTTATTTTAATTAGAACATTTTTGTTCAGTCCTCTCTGTCTTAAGTTACCCTGTTGCGTAACATTAAAGACCCAGATTCTGTCAGTCTTTCAAAAGCAAGTACGTTTTTCTTCTGTGCATCCTGGCTTTATACAATCTATCTACAATGTAGCTCAAAGATAACAGAAGAGCGAAAAGTCTGTGTTGAGGATGACTTTCCTGACCACTTACTTTTAGAGACCTGGATGTGGGGAGATAAAGCAGTGAACATCAGCACTGTCTTTGGGGAAGATATTATTATTTATGTAGAAATGGGATGACACTGGGTGGAAGTTAAATTACGCTTCAGAGTAATAATGCCTCCAAGGGGTACCTGAGATAAATTATCATCTTCAAACTCCTAAGCAGGGAGTACAGCCTTGTGTTCAGGCTACCCTGAACGTAGACCAGTGTGTAGAATAACATTATTTTAACTGTGTTTTGCAGAGTGGATCATGCTCACTGCAAGCTGCATGCTGAGTGAAGAGACCCAGGTTTCTATAAATGTTTGTGTCTAAAGATCTAGGTAAGTGACTTAACTCATATATAAAAATAATTATTCCAAATGGAAATTTTATTTTGAAATGGTATTTACGTGTTTCTTTCTCTAAAATGAATCTATCTATCTCCTGCTTTGAACTGGGGCTATAGATTACTGTTGGTCTTGTCTGAAATTCAGTAAAATAAAATAATCTATAATTCAGAGCAAGTATTTCAAATAAGTGATTTTAGAATAGCTCCATTCTTTTCTGGTTGTTGTAGCCTGCCTGACTAAATTCAGAGCTGCCAAAGGGTTGTGCCACTAAACAGTGATGAAAACTACATGTGGGTCTGATATGATGAAACATCGCTTTTGCCCAGGAAAGACTGAGTTCACACTGCACTTCTCTGTTGCTCTCTTGATTCAATAAATGCAATAGCTTTCATAATATTTTCTCACAGTTTTCTGTCACCTACTTGAAAGTTAGGTATGTTTATACCAGTTTATATTATTTGCTCTTCATGAAGAAAAATTTAGACTTGGGAAAATGCCTTGAATTCTTTTGCCATGTAGCTATATTTTCTTACAGGAAACTTGCAGGAGTCCAAAAAGTCCAGTTTGCTTTTATTTTTCTTTCATATTTAGTGTGGTGTACCCTCACTGAGCTATTAAATGTTGACTTTTATAAGCTTCAGAGGATGTGATTTTTGACCTCCTGTGTCCAAGGCTGTCTGGTTCTCAGAAATTTCCTTTTGCTCTACTAGACTGAGTTGCTCTAAAGATTCTGGCAATTTCACTGTTCAGTTATCTGATAATTTAGGGTTATATGTGGTTTCACCTTGTCTATCTTTTCATTAAATTTCTGGTGTCACTGTAACCAGTACCAGTACAAAAAGAACTGAGATTGGGAGTCAGAATTGCCACAGATAATATTTGGGTTCTGTCAAGAAGAATGTTAAATAAAGACTACGGGGCTTTGGAAGGGAATGTTGTCTTTAGGATGCCAAGAAGTGGATTTTAACTTCAATTCTCTTTGAGCTGAAGTATGCCCATAACTAGCAATGAAAGAGACAACAAAGGAGAAACCAGGGGTAAAGAAGACTTGACTTTCCTTCCTCCTTCACCCTGTCCCCTTTGCATGCCAGGACAGTCATAGTGCTTGTGCATGAGGGATCATTTACTTCTCCTTCACTTGTGGTGTCATGGGACATATTTCATAAAGTGGCAGGGATGATAAAAGAAGGAAATAGCTCCATCATTATTTTACATTAATACATGAAACAAACCAGAGGACTACAAAAGGAGTTGTTCCCCATTCACGGTAAGTCATGACCCACAGCATGTGGTCCTGTTTAGTGTGAATAGAAATGAAAAGAGATGTTTCTAGTGAAACGAGGAACAATTGTTTCTCAATATTCTATTGAAAGACTGGAACTTTTCCACAGCCCAAATCAAAACTACAGAGCTGACAATCTGTCTTTGAAACAGTGAGTATGTACGCAGGCAGTCATGGGTTTGGTTTTTTTTCCTTCTACCATAGTTTTGAATCAGACAACAAATTTTGCTAAATTGTTCTCTTTTTATTTCCATTCACTCTAAGCAAGAGCTTGTGCCGTGGACAATCATGCCTTATGGCATGTAATTTGTTTGCAGTGCAGAGGTAACTTATCTCTGCTTTCCCAACTTCCCTTTCCTTCCTATCAACAATTGCTGAAACACAGGTACGTTGTCAGTGGCAAGTAAGGTGTCAAGATGGGGTCCTGAGGTGACACAGACTAAATGAGGAAAAATTTTAAAATATGATCTTAAGGTTATGAATGTGATTAATCTTGTTATTTGTAACAAGTAACTCTTTCCTTGAATGTTTGTTTTGTATTTTCTTAACCAATACATTACATTAAAAAACCAGTACACTGAATTTTCACAGATGCTACTGCATCTCTATGGCAATGAAAAGGTGTTTCCAGAAAGTTCGCTTTGTATAGATCTTTCTTATGGGAACCTTAAAATAGTTACCTTCAAAATGCTTCCGCTATTTGCATTGGATAGAAAAAAAAATCAACCTAAATAGTGGAAGAATATTTTTTTTCAAACTATTTTTTCACCCAGAGTAGACCATATGAATATCTTGGAAAATAAGCATGAAATTGTTCATCCTGAGGACTTATTTTTCTATTCAATTTTTGATGCTAGGTGTAAATTCCAATAAATATGAAACTGTCTGCGTGAAGCAGCAATATCTAAAAATAGAGACTAAAAAACATGTCTGCTGCAAATGCACCCTTACCACTTTCCCAGTTATCTCTATCACTGGAATGAGAGAAGAGAAACAGCAAGTCAGCTTTAGGATATAATCATTAGCTTATTCTTCTGTTGAATAGGATGTATCATTTAAAAATCCAAACTCCTCATGAGTGTTTTGGGAAGATCTTGACCAGAGGTACATTTTGAATGATACTTTTTAATGCTATTCCCTCCTAAACTTGTTCTTTAACTGCTTCAGCAGCATAAAAGATCTCATAACTGCCACTGTGAATGAAAAATAGAGCTAATTACATTTTGAGTCCCAGCCAGCCAAATTAGAAATGAAGACAGGATAAAATCCTTCTTTTGGATTATGGGAATTTGTTTGAGTGAGGATGTGAGCTTTAAGCAGAATAGTTTATACCCAGCAGCAACCTGAAGTGTGCAGGGACATGCTAGAGTGAGTACTGGAGCTTTTACTCGCACCACAAGCTCCTAACCAGCATGTGGACCTGCACAGCTCCACTGCTATGGAGCATCTAAACATATCACTAAGTTAGAAACATCTCTTAATTGCTTTTGCACAGCTATGCTGAGAATCTGTGCCTAAATAAGGGCTTCAGTATTTAAGTAGTGATAGAGAAGGTAGGTCTATAATTACGTGCATCAGACATGCTGTGCTTCCAATGGCTGCCATTCAACACAGGCAAATAGAGGGTTGTAATGGTCTACAAGGAGCTCTTGCTCAAGCAAGGAGCATAGTACAAGTCTTTCGTGATCTGTTACTGAAGCTTAGAATGATTTCTAACTTTTGTTTGCTTGGCTACCTTTTAAAGTCAACACTTGTCTTGGAAGGATTCAGCTCCTAAGCAGAGTAAAGACATGGAAATAATCCATCATGTTTTCTTACAATTGTCTCAGTACTGCTTAGAGCCTGAGCTGAAAGAATGAGCTCCCACTCTTCTGTGCATAACTGTAAACATGAAACTGCTTCTTATATTTACAGTTAAATAGTTCAAACATACAGAGGCAAACTCTAGAGCAGTGGGAAGTTTTAGGAAGAAGAGGTAGTTCAATGACAAATTGTCTGCCTCCCCAAATCCCTAAACAAAACCACTGGTCTAGCCCAGATTGGATTAGGTATGGGAATAAGGATTCATTGCAGTCATGGCTGCTTGATCAGATTAAGCAGCTGGTTCCCACAGAGAGGTGAGACCAGCTGAGCCTCAAGATTAAGTCTTCTGTTTGAAAATACTGTCATGACTGTAGACAGATCACCTGAAGAGATTTCTGTAAAATGGACAATCAGCCAAATTACAAGGTAATTATCTTGCTCTGAAATGGTTAGATTTACCATACATAACCAGTCTTTCCTTTTTCTGCATACACTTTTTGATTCTGTTTTCAATCCTGCCGGTGCAGGGCACAAACGTTGCTCCTTTTACTTTAGAGCAGTCTTGGTAAATCTGTATTCTTATCATCACTGGTGCTATACTCAATTTGGTCTGTTGGGATTGGCAAATTCCTCTGGGAATGGTCATTATTTGGCAAACAATGTGTGCACAGCAATTGCGGTGGCATTATGGTAGCACTGGAAAGAGGAAGGAACAAATTAGTGTCTGAATAATTCGAGGATCTATTGTGAGGGGGAAAAAAAAGAACGGAGAAAAGTTATTACCAGAAGAGGAAAAAACTGCAAGTAAGAGATAAAGAACATGAAACAGGGAGTTTCTGGGAGAGATGGAAGGAGAAATTAGCCTTATGGAAGGAAAAAAAAAGAATGACATCTTAAGGTCAGGTCTTTAAAATGTTGTTTTAAATACATTGTTCTTTTTGAAACACTCATAAACAGAAGAAAGGAATGAAAATTGAGTGAGAAGTTATTGAAAAAGGAAAGAAAATGGATATAGCTGTTTCACTAAGCTGTAAGGCTGACCAAACTGAAGGTAGCGGCTGTTGTCTTGCTGATTTCAGTAAAACCGATATTTTGACAGTGTATATGGGTCATCCAAGGACCAAATTCGGCCAGCCCTGGCCAGTTTCTTGCTTATGAGCGGTCCCCTGGTTTCAGTACAAGTACATATGGAGTAAGATATTGTGCGTGTATCGGAATGATCCTAAGATATTAAAAAGTACATTTTCAAAGTTAAAATGCTTGCAATAAATTTTTATGGAAAATACTGTATCTGGAGTATATGTTAAGTATATTAGATGGACTTTAATTTTGTTCTTGCACAAGCACGTATACTTCAAATGTTATACAATAACGATAAGCAGAGGACAAGAGATGGTTATTGAAGGGACTGATCATTACCCTGAAAATAAATACATTAAGCTATATACTTAGTTTATTGAGTCCACTGCTCCCTGAAGCAGAGCATTGCTGATACAGTAAAATCTCTCAACTCTGGAGTCAGATAGAATTTTTTTTTTTTTTTTTTTTTAAAGCCTGAAACACCTGGCTAGATGACTTTGGTCAGGATTTTATTAAAAGGAGATAAACATTTTCATTTCCCTGGTTTAAATATCCAAGCGTGGACCATGCGATAGGCTCAGGTGCAGGCTTCTTTCTACTGCCAGCCTGTATTGAGTATGATTCACATAAGCCTCTTTCTAATCATTAACAGAATGTGTATTGTCACTAATTTGTTTTTATTTTATTTTGCTGCTTTTTTGGAGTGTAATGTAAGAGAGAAAATTTAGAGTGCAAGTGTTAAGATTCTTTATCCAGTGTCTTTGAAATTAATTGTTGCTCTTAGTTCAGCTCCTAGCAAACTCAGCTGTCCATCATTATAATGATCAGTCACTGTTACCCATTATTAAATCTCTGTATGGACAGCATGGATTGAAAGGTAAAAGGTAGGATTACTCTTATTCCTAGAAGAATCTCCCCTGCCTCAGAACTGAGGAACAGTGGTGCAAGAGAACAAAATAAAGTGGTTTGACCTATTTCCAAGCCTGATATTTGCAGGATAAATAAAACCGCTACAGCTAGAACCTGAACTTTTACGTTACTCATGTCTTTGAGCCACAGGTCAGATTCATTCAGCAGTCTTGATGAAAAACCTGGAAATTTTAACTTTAAAACCTGACAATCTCTTTCCTCACATCTATCACCCATGAGGCTTTTTCTGTCTATCCAGTAAGAATAATCCACACTAAAAAGAGTGCTACATGAAAACTTCATTGTATATAAGTATTCTTCATTTCACATACAGTTCCTTATTAACTGCAAAAACTTTTTGAGGGACAGAATTATCCCAAGTTGCTGGAGCGGACTCTGTGCCAAGGGAATGTTTTGTGAAGAGAAAATTGGGACTCACGATTAGGTAGGTGAAGTGAAGCTTCTGCTTCTGCTTGAATTTGCAGAGCCTGAAATAAAACAAACCCAGGCCTAATCTCTGCACAAACACAGGTGACAGGGAGGTCAGTAAATGCCTATGCTCATGCAGATTATAAAAGATGGGTTCCACCTGCTTAGGAACCTCAAAAAATAAAAGCCTGCTGGTAGAAAGAGTTAACTCAGTAGGAAGAGATATTTTATGACTCTTCCAGCCAACTGCCTAGCTTTAAGATCCCAGAGAAGGCAGGTACCCTGTTTATTGAAAGAATCATTTAGGTCAGTGAATACAGATAAACAACTGAACATTTAACCACCTGAGGATACAGCTGCAGAGCAAGCAACTTTCTCACTGCTAGGGGAAGAGGAGGAATCTGGCAATGAATTGAGATACCTGCATGCAGTGGGCCTGCTGTCTTACATTTTGAATCGTGCATTTGGCTCTTGTATATCAAGTTATTTATTCTTAAAGTCATGTAGAGTGCAAGGAGCTTATGTGAAACATAACAGCTGGGGTTCAAATCTTTCTAAAGGTAGGTGACTCATATCATTCTGCTGCTGACCTTGCACATTTCAGTTTCTGCATAAATTATCAGTATCTTTGACTATTTATAGCAGCTGATTAATTCAATTATTGACAAGTTAATGCTGCTTACTTGTTAAGATACTGTTTGCCTATTATTCCTTCTAAGAGGCTTTTAAAATATATTACACTTCAGAAAAATGGAGTGTAGCCTAGAAGAGCTTGCTTATTTCTGCTAACTTTATTTTTGCTCTCTGAAAAGGTGAGGTGGATGGGTCATAGTTCATCCTATCCTCCTCTGTAGATGTGCAACAAACTGGAGTTAGAGGAACATATGTTAGGTACAACTTGAAAGGGGTTCTTGTAATCCCTAATATTCCTCCCTAATGTTGGGATGTCTTTGAAGACTTTTTTTCTCTATTTTTGTACATGGAAGAATTTGTTTAAGAAGGGAATCCTCCTCTCTCACTCAACAGCTTTGACGGCATCCCTGACTGATGAGCTCAGGTTTGAGAACCTCTGAGTGCAAACTGGCAGAATTAGGGTAAGAGCCAAAAGGAACTTTGCAAGAGCTGATTTCAGAGAAAAAACATAGATTTTTTTTCCTGTTTTCCCTGAATTTCTCTATCACAAAAAGAAATGTCTTTTATCCTAATAACTATTTAAAAAAAAAAAAAAAAAAAGGGATGAACCAGCTTTGCATGATGCCTACATGAGCCCCCGTGTATCTCCACATTTTTTTGCTGTTGACCTTCAGTTTTGCACACCTGTTGCATGGTACGGATTGACAAAATGAATGGCAGGAACTTTCCACAAAACCTTTATTTCTGTGACTGATTATTCATTCTTCCCTTTATAAATGACTGATCCTGTTCCCACAGAACATACCTACATTAATAGCTCTTCTACCTAGAAATGAGAAAGAGAAATTAGGTCTAACCCATGCCAGGATCTACCAAATTTCTGTTGTGTGTGCTTATAGAAGTAGAAAAGATGATTTGATCCTATTAAATCTTCTGTTAGAATTTGATATTTGTTGATCTTTGTGAGTTCTTGGATTTAGCTGTTTCTGGAGGATCAAATGAGAAACAGCATGTTTGATTTTCAAATTTAGTAATTCATCAGGCAAGATAAGGAGTTGCACATTGCAAGGCAGTATTTCAAGGCAGTAGCCTTTCACTTTTGGATACCAGCGTTCAGACTGGCAGTACAGCACAGGGCAGTAAGGGCAGGGGTCTCAGCCCAGTTCCTTGTAGACAGAAAGTAATCTAACCAAACTGCAACACTAACCATTTCTGCTGTGTAGCTTATTGCATGTCTCAGGTGAGAACCAGAATTCAAAGTTTCTTATGTTCAAATGAGTTAAAACATTCAGAAAAGTTAGAATTATTTCACATTTTGTAATGTTTTCTGGGAGCCTTAACTCTAAGGAAGTTACTATTACTTTACTTCTTTAAGAACACTGGATTTTTTTTTCTTTTTAAAATATTCTGGGTTAAAGGGTATACAGAGAGTTGGGGAGCCTGTTTGACTGTTATTTGAAGTTTTTCAACTTACTTCAGTAGGAGCAGGATCAGACCTTTCAGATCACCAAATGTTGGTAACTGGAAAAGCTCAGAGAAATATTGTTCTTAGGATGAAAGGAGCAGGAAGAGTCCGTGATATTTTGTGCTGGAATTTCTATTACACAAGAATGTCAGAGCACATGAAGTATTTGAAGGAGGAAAGGGAAGAAATATAATGTCAGGTAATACAGGATCTAAAAAGCCAAATACAAAGTATGCACGATATAAGGACACATTTAAATCCTAAATTATTCTAGAGTTTTAATGAATAGTCCTGTTAACATTCTTTATAAGCTAAGTAAATCTTCTTAGAATTCTCCACAAATCTCAGCTACTTTTAAAAAATTACTTTCTTTTGACAGCTATATTAACATATGGCTCTGCATAAAGGAATCATGTTGAGTACATGCAATGTAATATTGGGACATACATTTTTAAAAAAGAGATGAGAGGATCCAGAAATATAATCTTCTTCTTGTAATCCTGTATTAATCCATTCTGTACTGCTAAGGTTTTTATTTGAGTGTGGAGCTCACAAAGATTCTGGCAGAAGCAAAAAAAAAAAAAAAAGAAAGAAAATGAAAAGTCTTCTGTGTATAATTCCCCAGAGCTACACCTATAAAGAATTTTTGCAATCTGCAAAGAAAGGAACAGCCCCGGGAACTAATCTCTTATTGCATGGATTTCTCTCTTTTTGTCCTGACCTTGGCTCTTCCACAGCCCCAGTAAGGGTGCCTCTGCCTCATGATGAAGCTTGCTGCTACTCCTCAGGCTACTGCGCTCTCAGGGCATGCCTCTTCAGCATCAACTTGCTGTTTAACGAATCCCAAACTGAGATCAGTAAAACACTGAAAGGGGGTTTAGTTTCATTATCAGCTAGGCCTGCAGAGATGACGAATCAGTTGATTTTGTGGCATGTGATGAAAATGCTAGTGTTTAATTACCAATGCTGTTAGTGAACTTCAGAGAAGGGTCTGATCTAAGCGGAGACCGGATCACACAGCATTTGCTTGGAGCTGCAGCCCACCTTAAAAGCTAAGAATGTCAAGAATATGTTTGCCTCCAGGCATTTCTATAAAAACTGGCTTAAAGAAGGTTAGCAAAGGAGAAAAATCTGGTTTTTCTTCTGAAGTTTGAATCAACAACAATTTCAATATTAGAAATGGACCAAGATTAAATCTCATAATGTGTAAAGTCTGAGAAGCTGTTCCTAAGGGTAGGTAATCTAATTTTCATAGTTCGTCTCTCTCACCATCATGGACTGTAATGCTAAATACTACTAGTGGTATTATTTCTACTAGTTTTATAAACAAAACATCTATTTATTTGGCCAGATAATGCAAAGCACATCTAGAAACTGAAACACATGAGTGGATAGCTTTGGTAAAAGCTGTCATTACAGCAGTCCTAAATTTGGAGTACCGAGCATTTTTTTGCATGTCTCGCATTGCTCATTCACATTTCTGGTTCTCAGCAATTTTAGATTTCCTTAAAGATATTTCTTGAATTAGTTTTTTCTCTCAGACGAAGAAATAGTTCTTTCTTCTGTGGGAAAATAGGCCTACTGCAGTTCTTGGGACACTCCTCCATCTTGTCAGGGCAGCCTGCCATCTTGAATTTCACAAAGGAGCTGCGTTCACAAACCCCACATTTCCTGTGTGCCTCTGTTAACAGCTTCTCTCTGTCCCCTCATCTGTTGCTATTCTATACTCCTTCAAGGGACAGAAGACTGCAGAGAGATTCTGCTTGTAATGGGCAGTATCCTGTTGTGTTTCTGCCTTCACAAGTGACTTTTCTTCCAATCTACTGGGTAATTTTGATCCGCTCACAAACTGTCCTCATTTTGCTATACCATGAACCACTGGTGGTGTTTACTACAAGTGCCACCAAGTGCTATCAAAACCATGAACTAAAAAGGAAATCTTACATTCAAAACACTTATTAAATGTACAGATTTGTGTGTTACATTTTTGTGCCTTTCTTTGCTGTTGCTGGCAAGATTTCATTTAAATGTTCTCTCTGTTTGTTGATAATATTCTCTTATTAACACACTGTGCCCCTCTTAATCTCTTGTAGCATCAGGTTTTGATGTTCGCTCAAGAGCACTGGTTTGCGTTATTCTCCAGGCTTCACAGGTGAAGACTGTGGAAGGTTTCTCAGCTAATACTTTTCTCCTACAGCCCTGTTTTTCAATTAGCTGAGAGTGGGCATTATTCATTCAGGGTTTTGATATTTTTAGGGTAATTTTCCCTGCCATACATTTTTAGAGTTTGGCAAACAATGCTGCATTTCTAAAATTATCCTTACGCTGCTTGCTGCTCGCTGACTGATCTTTTTGTTAGTTTTTTGAGTACCTTTCTGTGTTTGATATTTGCACTTTATTCTCCTTTCTTCGGATGTTTCGTATTCTAGAGTTTTCTTGCTTACTAGGATTTAGCTGACCCTATGAATTTAGAACTTTAATGAATAATTTACTCCTACTGTGAACTTTATATATTTTAATAAGAGTAAGTATGCACATTATTTTCCAGAATTGAGTCATTGCTGGTGCACAGAATAGAGGTGGGGTGCGTAGCCTGAATCACAAAACTCCTTCTAATTCTTGCTGCACCTTATCGTGTAGGCCCCACTGTATTTTTCTTTGCTTGTTGACTTGAAAATCCTGAATAAGAAACAAAGTTTGATCCTACAGCTGCAACACGTTATATGATCATGAACAGTGGGAGCATTTTCTCATTTATCTAATTTCAGGAGGTCAGAAATTTCCATCTGTATCGATGCAGCATGTGTGATTCTTAGTTCAGTAGCGTTACCTAATTTTGATAACTGTTTTTATAACTGTATTGTTTCTAACACTACATGAAATATGTTAATTGGAATAGAAGTTAATGAAAAAAAAAAAGATAAATAAATCCTTTAATATATTTCCCTATCCAACCTGTTGCTAATGATTACTAGCTTATATATCTCATTTGTACACAGCTCATTTTGGTTTTAAAATAATTATTTTTTATAAATGTTAACAGAAAATTACAGTATCGCAAAAGAAAAGAGTAGTATGTATGAAAAGTTGTAAGCTTGCTTTCATTCAGTTTCTGTTCATCTTTATCCCAACAATGACTTTATTAAAACAGTGACTACTCATAAAGGGGAGAGAAAACAGACATTTGAACAGATGGGCTTAATAAATATTCCGCAGTATATCTGCCACAAATGGTTGAGCACCAATACTAAAGCAGGACTAAGATATGAGTGAGAATAAAGAACTTCCAAATGGTTTGTGCTCTCAGTGAAGAAGCTTTAGATTAAAAGACAAAGGTTGTGATGTAAATGTACATAGATCAAAGAGGACACATAATGGAACCTTGCTATATAAAAGGAAAAATACACTTTCTTCCGGAGTAATAAAATTGCAGTATGCTGCAGTGGGAGAACAGCAAATCCTGTGGTGGTTTTTTTGTTTTGTTTTGTTTGGTGTTTTGTTGTTTTTTTTTTTTTTTTAACTTATTGCCACTCCTAGTTGAGATATGGTTTCATCTTTTGTCTCAAAATATTTAAAAAAACCCAAATGGTTTACAATGTCACCAAAAACAATGTTATTAAACCTTTAAATTTTCATTGGTATCCCTCTTATGAATCTTTGCGCAAGGTGGGAAGAAGTTGCTCTTATCATTCATTCTCTGCTATAGACTTTTTTCTTGCCAATAGTGCATGGAAAAATTGAAAGAAGTTTTTATAGCACCATGTTTTGAAGGACAAATCACTTCAAATATGTAGTTACTGAATAAAAAATGTCACAATGAGTACAAGATATATTTTTCAAATTACCTCAACTTGCTGGTAGAATTAAGTCTAAGCTGTCCTGTTGCCTAAAACCTAGCGAAAGATGAAATTCAGCTCATCTGCACATTCAAATGTTGGGCATGCTGCTGATGCTTCCTGCGTTTCCATGGTCAGGGAATTAGACTAGAAACATTGTGTACTTTTAGTCTCTATATTTTGATGAAGAGTTCTTCACTGCCCAGGAGAATTGCAAAATAGCACTTCAGTACATCCCTGACTTGGTTTTGGTTCCAGGTAAAATTAGGTAGGGCTGTGGGTTTCTTTGTGTTTAATTTTGAGGTGTAAGTTGAA
The DNA here is from genome assembly GCA_035582835.1 of Phoebastria nigripes. Lineage (NCBI taxonomy): Eukaryota > Metazoa > Chordata > Aves > Procellariiformes > Diomedeidae > Phoebastria > Phoebastria nigripes. The sequence goes on from JAYKAV010003353.1 coordinate 262,480, forward strand.
GTGTCGTCTCTGTCCACAAAAAACACCAGTTCCCTTTGTTTGCAAAATTTCCATAATGGTTACATCTCCTTGAAAACTTGTAACAAAGCTTTATGTAGACAAATAGTCTGGTAGTGAAATTCTGAATACTTTGGCTGTGAATAATTTTGGGGCAGATCTTACTTTTAGCTATTCCAGTGCTTTTGTTTAGAAGCCTCCTATTTAAGTATCTGGTTTAAAAATTTTAACCATTTTTTTATAATACATTCATTATGAGACCTATTATTTCCTCAAGCACAGATTTTTCTTTAAATATTAAGTTTAAACCTTCTGGTGATATGATAAATAACTGCCTAGTCTCAGTTACCAAGATTAGTTTATTTTGAGAAGAATTTTTATTGATGTATTGTCACTGTTTATTTTGTGCATGCACGAATTTAAATCTAGCAGCTTTACAGCAACAGACAAATGCTGCTGCCTTATTCAAAACAGATAAATATGGAGATGCTCCTCTAGTGCTCCGTGTTTTTAAGTGGAGTGCACTGCACAAAAATTGTCGAGTGCTACAGTAAGGGTCCATTTGTAGAAAAGTCTGTTTGGTCTTTATTTTTTAATTAAGGTACCTGCTGCCTATGAAACCAGAAAAGAGAACTGGAAATGGGTATTCTTGCTTTTTCTAAAAGACCTGAACAGACAAAGTCTCACGACCTTGTATTTTGTGTAGTTCTGTGAATCTTGAAGTGCATCTCAGGAGTACGTTCCCCTTCTCCCTTGTAGGAGTTTAGCTGGTTTTTGGAGGCCATCTCGCTGAGAAGGACTGTTGTGAAGGACAAGCTAGAAGAAACCCCAGCAGCAGCTCTCCCCACCTTTGCCTGGAGCGGTGACTAAGACCTGAGGATCCGGTGCCTGGCCCCCGCCTGAGCTAGGCTGCGGCCACAGTGATGCTGCATCTGTACCCCATCTCGTACCTCCCTGATCCTGATCTGCAACCCAACCTGCTGACTTGGCTTTTTGGTTTGACCTTGGGCCTGCCTCATCACTATGGACTTGCTGGGTGCTTGCTGGGCTCTTGGCTGATCCTGGTTACCATCACCAGGCCTGATCCTGACCCTGACTTACTGACTTGATTTCCTGGCTCCTTGTCAGAGAAGCTGCTGCCCCTGCCTGCCTTGTGACTTTCAGCTCCCAGCTCGCCTTCCCTACAGGGCAACCTCTGCCCTTGCTGCGTCCTGACAGTGCTAAAGGAAAAGAATCAGTACTCTCTAAACCTGCTTATTTGAATTATTTTGGCTAAGTTTCTGCTCTTTGTTACTGTCACCCAATTACTGAATATGTGCACTTGTACTGACTTTGAAGCTGCATAAGCAAATACTTATGGGTACTTATGTTCTCACAATTCCCTGCTTCCCACATGTAAATCACTGCATCCATCATGAAAGTACCCGTCACTTCACACTAATGGTTATTTGATTAGCGGCAAATTGAAATTATCTGGATGAATTGTCAGTGGTAATGATTTAGCTATAGCTCAGTGTTAACACCAGGGTGAAACATAAGGAGGATGGAGCATAGGGGCTGCAGAGTTAGCTCTTGAAGAACGATCAGAAGAAAGGGTATGATAGCTACTCTCAACTTCCCAGCACCTTTATTGGAATGAGGATAGATACAGCTTAACTTGTTCAAAGTCTGCCACCATTTTGGGATGCTGCATGCTTAATTTGACAATGGTCATTAAGAATTAAGCAGCTAGTCCAGTTGCCATGATTCTCCTTGGAGGCTTTATTATCTGAACTACTGTGCAAGAAAATGTGCAATTAAGAATGCAAATGTTCTCATACTCTTGATTCATTTGAGTATTCCTGAGTGAAGATACAATGTTGCTTTAAAAAAAGTCAACAAGAAAAAAGAAAATACATTTATAAATAAAACATAGAGGAAAAGACAGCTTCATTCTTTCCAAGCTCAAATAGTCTATTTCATCAGACATTTAAAATAAGTATCTTTGAGACAGGATACATTTTAAGAAAAGGATGCATGTCTCCATTCTCAAGACATTAGATTTTAAATATTTTTTCTTTGCCACTAATATCTATGTGATACGTCTTAATAAAAGCTGTTTAAAACATTTATTGAATTCAAGGACAGGGAAATAATTTGTATTCAGTCTACAAGCTAGAGGGACTATATGTATTTATTTGCATAATACAGWAGCATAAAAAACAAAGCCCATATTCTGTTATAAACAAAATAAGATTGTATAGCTATTAGTAACAGGTGAATACAGGACCAAAGTATGTACAGGCACTTCATGGAGGAGGAATTATTATATGCTTGAGTGTAGCTGAAGGGAATAATGAAAGGGAGTTCCTGCTAGAATTATACCTACAAACGTTTCTTTTTAGCTGTCAGCTTATACTTATAGAAAAAAAGAAAGAAAAAAAAAATCCAGAGAGGTGCATCCAGTGCAATATAAAACACAGTTGGATAGGTGTCAGGATTGCTAGTTCTGAGTAGTAACAGACCGGGGCAAAAGCAGTGTACCCTTGAAACCTCACGTGATTGTTGTGATGACTGCACACAAGTATACCCAAGTCCTACCAGCTCTTGCTGCCAAAGGCAGGTGGGCAAGCAGGGCACAGAGCAGGGCAACAAAGGACCCCCAAGAGGATTTTAGGAGGAAAGCAGAGGCTTTATCATTGATCAGCATTGATCGGCAGAGAGCAGATGCTTTGAAAATCAGTTATATTGAACACAGCAAAGAATGACTTGTCATTGGCTTCTGTTGCTTACTGTTGAGGTTGTCTGATAATCCAGCATTTCAAGAATGAATTGCAGCTAAACTACAAAGAATCCCTGGTTTTGCTAGCAGTGCAGAGCACAGTTGTAACAGAGTGCACACAGAAAGATAACAGTACTGAAATCAAGATAGAAAGATTTCAAGTTACCACAGGATGAAGTGTAAATGTGACTAAAAGATAAATGAAATTTACTTAAATAAGAATGATGAGCAACAGACTGAAAGGGCCTATTTAAACCTAGGAGAAAGCAAGGAAGAAAGTGAATACAGCATCAAGACCTGTACTAGCCCAGCTCTGAATTTGCCTGGGAACCCGCAGAAATGTGAAGCAGGTTCCATCTCGTTATTTGTGGTAACTGCAGCCTGTCTGTTCAAACGCCGACTCTCTCATTAACTCTGCTGCAAGATCCATGTTCCATGGTAAGTGCATGTGCCATAGTACATGATGCGAGTTAAGTCATTCGCAAAACTTGCTTAACAAAATCTCCCATTCAAAAGGTTGAGAGGAACACATTTCTATGTTTTAAGGGTAGCAGAGAAAATATCCAAGTGTATTTTCTTTTGAAATCTTAAGACTGGTTAATACAGCCTGAAGACAGGTGTTAACATATCAATATGTCAGTTACGTGATGAGGATAAACAGAATCAAATAGGTCAAAAAAGGGTTCTGAAATTCATACAAGTTGTTGATACCAAAAAAAATGCCTGAAGGAGCTTACTGTCTTTTCTACTTTCTTCTTACATGTTTGACTGTATAGGACTAGGGACAAAGCATTAATTTCTGTTCATTGTCCAAGGTCTTGTATTTGTTGATTATCTTAAAGTGAACTAAGTAGCGTTAAGCTAGTGACGTATCTGTTGATCCCAACCTATTTAACTATACCGTGTTGTGTAAAAGGACTAAACATAATTAAGTGTAAAGCAACTAACTAGACATTTATTACGTACTGATTGCTTTAATGTTTAGTGACTACACTAGATTGTGAAGCTAGATTTTGAGAAAATTGTGAAGACACAGATTGGGGAAATGGTTATAAAAATCAATGTTGTATTATGTAAAAAAGAAGAATTCTTTTTCACAAAAAATTGCTTTGATTGTACATACAACTCGTCAAACAAAGCCTGTGGTTTTCAGGTAATGGGCAGGTGACCTCAAGCATTAAACACTGCTCGCTCTTGTTTGTTTGATTCCTCAGATCTGTGTGCAGGTGTTATTTGTATGTGACTGTTGATGGAAAGAAAAAAGCTACCTACAAATAAGAATACACACACAGGGGTTATTTTTTGGTGAAAAGATATTGGTAATTGCTTTTGCTAACCCTGGTTTTACACTGAGATCTGTATAAAGTATCGTCTTATCAAAGCAAAGAAACTGAGAAGGAAGTCTAACTTCTAAAGCTTGAGTGAGAAGTCATTTGCCTTTGAAGATTACTTAAGCCATAAAGTTTAGGTGCCAGTTACGGAGGAAGTGACTTAATTATAAACGAAGGGGGCAAATAGAATACTTCTTAGTATAATGTCACTGAGATATGTTGTAGTGAGTGTTTGTTATAGAACATCACATGCTTTTTATATATATCTGAACCCTTTTAGAGAGATTACATCTGAAGAATTCACACAGCTCATACAAGGACAGTAACAACAGCTTAGCTAAAAGTAAAGTAATTAGTTTTTGTCAGAAACTCAGTAGCATCCCTTTCCATACTTAAATTTTCTGTGGGGAAACTGATGAGATCTTTACTGGACATAGGGAAAGTACGCTTTCTGATTTCAGCTTCTGACATTGGTCTAGACTGAGTGGGCAAAGGGTAGCTGCATTTTCATGACACCCGGTGAGTATACATAGACACTATATGATAAAAATGTCCAAAAATAGTTGTTCTAAGTTAATTACATTCAGGTACTTGGAAGAAGTTTTTTTGCAAAATTTTAGGAGATTACAATGCTCTAATAAACACAAATTTTGAAGAGTAGCTTAAAGAGGACAGACATGCTAGTAGGTTTTTTTGCATCAGTAGCAGAGTTAGAAGTTATTTTCAGTATAAACTGGTCCTCAAATTGCCTTGTTCATCCAGCAGTTAAGTAATTATAATACCTCTAATTTACTATATATTTATTGTAGTATTTACTGAATAGTGGGTGAATTTTATGTGAAATGTACTTCAGCCCACATATTGAGTTTCAAAATCATTGCTCTGTTTTTCAAAATCACTGCTCACTGAGATCACTCTTAGTTCTAAGGACAGCATTTTCAAATATGTCAGTGTGAGTTAAGTCTCCAAAGATCAGAGAAGGAGGCAGGTTGATTAAATGTAGACTTTAATAAGAGATAAATATTTGATTCTTAAGTTAAATTTTCAGTTTCCAATTTCTTTAGTAAAATCACTTCTTTGTAGGGGACAGGGTATGATAATACACGTGGATTTGAAACAGAGTTAATTTTGATTTAATTTCTTTGAGCATGTTTTTGGCTATTTAGGAAATCTGAACATAAGCTATAGCTAAGGAGATGATTTAAGTTCCTTGCTGAAGGAAATGGAGTTTCCATTGTTGTTCAGTCCAACTTCCTCTAATACTGCTGCTGAAGAATTTGGGTAACAGTGAGATGATAATGGGATGATTGTAGAGATACAGAATAAGTTTTAGTATCCCCAGCTAGATTGATCCCCCCCCTTGTTGTGACCATGTCAAGTGACTGTACTACCAAATGGATTAATTCTGCATTTGAGAGTTGTTTCTCTCAATTGAAAAAAGTCATTATTGCTCTGTACCTAAATTTCTCAACCCAGCTACCATTTTTAGGGTGGTCACTGCAACACAAGGAAAATAAATAGATAAATAAGTAAGCCCTACTTCCTCTGCTTATCCTTGAGAATACTTGCCAGGCAATCACAAGAGGGTTTTTTCACCATTACAAATTGTATCTGTAGCAAATAGTAACAAAGGTATCTCGTAATATCCCAATAAACACAGAGTTCATTTTAGCTTTTTTTTCAGTTCTGCTCACTTTCTACATTACAGTGAGGTACTCAATCAGACTTTTTGATTAACAGGTGAGATAGGTACTGCATTCTCATTGATTTTTTCCAATGGTGTTGGGGTTTGATTAACAGCCTTACCTATTAGTTCTTTTTGTTTTGAGACCTTGAAGCTGCAATGTGTTAACATAATTTAAACAGGATATTAAGCCTCAATATAAGTGGTTAAATCAAAGTCTGGTCTTGATTTCAAGTATAGTAAATACATTCATGTAGCAAATTGCAGGTAGATTTGCTTTTTGTTCTTGTTGGCAGAGTAAAATTTATTTCACTATAAAAATCACTTCATTGTTGTATTATATACATTACCTTTAAACTTGCAAAAATAATGATTTATTCCTAGAAAGAATAAATTATACATCTCCCAGATTGCTTTAGTTTTCTAATTAAATAAGGTATGAGAAACATAATTTTACTGATAAAATAAAATATGAGCATTTGGCTGTGCAATGATAAAGATTAAGATAAATATGTCTAAAATTTGTGTTTTTCTAGCCATAATTTGGCAGCTTTCTCTTGAAGTAATTTAAGTTACAGATGTTTATACAGTCCTCTGAAAGAATTTAGTTACTGAATGTCAGGTATAGAGATACCTGAACTAAAGTAATCATGGTCATTAGTAGCTTGACTTTGATTTTGTTGTTGCTGACCTTGCTGTGTGAGAAGATAAACATACCGGGTAACTGTGTACGTGCACGTCTGTGTGTATTCAAACATGAAGTCTCTTCCTTTTCCAGCAGTCTGCAGTAGCGTGGACCATTTATATTTATGTATGTATCTCTCTGCGTGTGTATGTAAAAGCAAATGTGCATGGACCAAAAATTTAAATTCTAACTTCATATTAAGAAATATTTCTGCTGTTTCTTAAGCATCCTTGACCTCAAAAAGACTTCATAATGGTTCTCTAATACTAGATACTCTGTTGACATAAGATTTTAAAAAAATATATTTTTGCCAGAGCACCCTAGCTCAGTGTATTTTCCAGCAGGTTTTCCTTGATATATCACACTACACAACCCAAAGGAAAGAGAAAACCTGGTGACTGCAACAGGAACACACAAAAATAAAAGACAGGGAAAACTGATAATGGGGGGGAGGGAGGTGGAAAATCAGTCACCAAAAAACCAACTGGAATTAGAAAATTGTGGGAAGTGAGCTGAGGGAAGAATTGGGGAAAGAATAGACACTGTGGCTAATTTAACTTAAAAGAAAAATAATCTAGTTCACAAGCATATAAATGCCTACTTAGTGATAATTCCATAAGCTGCATGCATTTTTGCGGGAAAGGAGTTAGTTTGTAAACTTTGGATTTAGATGAGCTATCCAGGAGGCAGCCAAGGGGGCTGGGGACATGGAAAATGTCTTGCGTCATGTGAGATACTCATACCTCATGCCTCCCTGAGGTGGCTAGTGTACCTACAAGTGGGGAGGAGGGAGGCTTCTTCCAGACAGTGATGCAGAATGAGGATTGCCCTCTGGAAGTGATCGCCTGTTCAGTGACCAGAAATTGTCACTCATTGTTCAGGTGTAGGGTGACTAAAGGGTGATGATGTGAGTAACTCCAAGCTGTATCATACTGAAGGTGCTCGAGATCCATTACCATCTAGTGGATTTGGACTATCACGTTCTTTCTTTCTTGCAAGGGTTTCTTAGTAACTGAAACAAGATTATAAGCAAAACAATTTGGAGAATTTATATACCTTGTAGGTATTTTAGCTATATCATTATGCCTTTTTTGTCAATATTTCACTGGTGATCAATAATTACCTTCCAAGTTGTCATTTCAAGTGGCTTAGAACCACAGTAGCTCATCCACGTCCCCTTTTTTACAAGTGATTTATGGAGATTTGAGCAATGATAAACTCATGGGCATCTACTAAACCTGTACATCTTCAAGATCTCAGGCTGTGCTTGATAACAGCTAAGTTATCTTAGCTGTGCTAAGTATTTTTGTTGGGCCCTGCGAGGTGAGGGCTGTGGGAGATGTGACATCAAGGCTGGCCACACTGGTCAGGGTGAGAGAAGGCTGTGAGAGAGAACAGACGATAGGTGTTTGGGGTAAGCCTCCCTTGGCTGGGGAGGTCCATGGCTGGAAGGACAGCAGAAGAGGACTGGGACTAAAAACCCTGCAGGATGTAATGTGCATAATCCCCTGATGTACTTAATCTGCCCTAGCCCTTTGCTGATTTACTGGATACTGAAGTTTGGTTACTCTTTGGGACTAAGGGAAGAAAGGTAGGGGGAAAGAAGGGGCAAGCTTGTATGTGACTCCCAAGGCAATGTAACTGGCTGCATCTGATCAGGAAGAGCCCAACCAATATGAAAAGACCACCAAAAATAAATACTGATTTGTTAATAACAGTAATATATTAATCTTACTTGCTTTTAGAAGCTATGTTACACCAATGTGCAGATTAATCCTTGTTCTGCTGTATGACAATATAGATCATGCATATATATGTTCAAAAGATACTTTAAAAGTATAGTTAAATGGTTACATGTCTAAGACTGCAACATATTTATTCAAGCTCCCAGGATGTGATCAGTGTTATATTGATAAATCAGTGTAAAATCTCTATGTTTACCTTCCCATCTCCCGCTAACCTGTTACACTGCGGACAACCCACACTTCCCTGTAGTGGAAACAGTAGTCTTTTGGATCTTCAACCTCATACACCCCATGTTACTGTAATACAGGAGCTTCCTGTATTTACCCATGGGATATTATCCTTATTTACACACTGGACTTTGTGTTTAAAATTTTGAATTAAATTCTACTTACGTCTTACTGAGAGATCTTTATTTCTTTGCTCAGCCTTCTTGAACTGTGTTTGTTCCCATGTCACAGCCAGAGATCAACACAGTGTAAAGTCAGGGCTTCAGAGGCACTCTTGGTAATTTTGTCCCTGTGAAGGGACTCGCCTTGTATTTCTATTACTAGGAATTTCTCTTATTTGCGGTATTGACGTACACACTGTCCCAGAGCTGTAGGTTTCAGAGTTATCTACCATTTACCCTTTTTCCCAATACAATGGCAAACAACAGCCATTTTGACAATTTTAAATCTTTAGAAGAGATGGTAATTTAAGCATTAAAACTTAAAAGCTGTAAGAAAGGTTTTCTTTTTAATGACTTTCCTCTTTATTTTTCCTTTCCCCAGTGACAATTTTTGTAGGGAAAATATTCTCAGTGGCTTTTAGTTAGTATTAAGCCTTACAGTTTCCTTTTGGGGCAGGGAAGATGGTGATGTTATTTGTGACTGATGCTGTATCCTGAGAGGGGACAACAGCAGACGTGAACTGCAGCTTCCCTTTCTGCTMCTGAACCTTTGCCTATAGCTAGAAAAAGGATTGTGTATTGTGTTTGCAGTACATCAGGCATTTGGAAATCTAGGAAACTAGTATCAATGAGTTGGTTAAAGCATTACTTTGGCTGCCTTGTGAGCTGAGGCAAACGGTTTTGTTTGGATCTTATCTGGTTAAGGCAGGCTATCACTGAACGAAAGGAAAGAGCTGGAGGGATTCCAAATGGATGGCAGCGGAAAGTGAGCTAGCTCTTCCTGTACACATCCAAGTTAAATTAAGGACTCTAGAAATGAATGATGGACAGAACAATGAATCTTCTCTTAATTTTATTCACCACATTTCTCTTGCGCTGAATTTTCTTTCTCAGTTTCAAACTGTAACCCTGTGTTGTTAACCATAATCTCCAACAACCCCTATTATATGGTATTGCTTCATCTTTTTGTTTGATTTAGTTTAGTCTCTCTAACTTTTGATATGCTTTGTATAAAGCCAGTGGTGGTTTCTTGTCACAATGAAATTTTAAGCCTCTGCCAGGGTCTTAGATTTTCTAATGACTTTTCTTTATGACTTCTATATTTTTATATGTTATTTCCTACACTCATCATAATTTGTTTTATCACACCTAAATGTCCTCTAATCTTCACAAAGTGTTTCTGATCCATTGTACTATAGCCTATTTTATGAGTTGCTCAAGGTCTGAACTGAATGCTGCAACATTTCTCTGCATGTAAGCAGAGGTTTCTGTGTCCTTGCAGGAACAAAGGACAACTCACTTCTGAACCTGACTGATAGGGTCATATCAATTAGTTGACTTATTTATACCTGTTTCTGGTTAGATAARGAAATTTAAGCTGAGGTGATGAAGGCTCTTGGACTCTGCATATGAAGTAGTTGATTGCCTCGCCTTTCATAAAGTTCACATCTCAGGTAGGAAACTAACTTTTTTCAATAGCTCAGACTGAATCAGATGGAGGCTTCATAGATCCAATCTGAGGGAACACAGCTTTTTTTTTTTTTTTTTTTTTTTTTTTTT
>JAYKAV010003353.1:272647-302797 GCA_035582835.1 Phoebastria nigripes
TGGCCACAGGCTGGATTTTTTTTTTTTTTTTTTCTTTTTCCCCCCCCTTCTTTTTCCCTCATTAACTAAGATAGATTTCCAAATTAAAATAACTAGCCAGAAGCTTAATGTGGCTCTCAGAATCAATTTACCTTATAGGAATAGCAGAAGCCTTGTCCCCAGAGTCCCTTTTTGGTTCATAAAATATATTACATGGAATTATAAAGAACCAGATCTAGAGTTGATGTAAACTTGCTTTGCTCTAATGAAGCAGGAAAGCAAATACTCAGAGGTAAGGTAACGTGATTGTTGRTGAGTTTAGTTGGGATTTTCCAGTTGATAGCCTCTATGAAAAATATTAATGTACATTTTGGACTAGATTCTAATGTGAGGAGTCAAGATGGTTGTGTCATCATAGATGCCCATCGAAGGCTATAGCTACCTTAACATTTTAAGTACCTTTGGAAAGTCTTCTAGATAAGGCATGTTTAAAAGCTGTTGCTCTAAAGATTTTCCATATGCCCCAAAAAGGTGCATATGTATTTTCAGCTTGACAATTTGATTTTTAGTGAGAGGATAAAAAGGCAACAAGATAATAAAGAGTTTCTTCTTCAGTGACCTGTATTAGAACTAAGCTGAGAAGGACAGCTTTCTTTCAAAAGAATATTTATTTTCTAAAACTTAAAAGGTAGTTAGGTCTTTATTACTACTTATAGCTCATAAGCAGTCTCCATCCTTAATTCAGAGTTCATATGTATTGTGCTGACTAGCTTACCAGCAGTTTGCCTCTTGGATTTTTAAGATGAGTGCAGATGTGTTCCTTTATTAATACCAATATCTGAAGAAAAACCTGAAGAAACAATATAGTTGAAGTTTCTAAATTAACAAACCGTGCACTTCCAGTGGCCTTTCTTATGTGAAGGTAAGTGAGCACAAGTCACTTCTAAAATTTTGGTGAGATTTGTCAATTCCTAGTCCTGTCAGGGCTGCGTTTAGAGTTGTAGACTCGTGGAGAAGCTTAGTTTGGAAGAGCCCTCTGGAGGTCACCTACTCCAGCTCGCTGGCAAAGCAGAGTTGTTCTCCAAGCTGGGGTGGGCAGTGTAGGCAGGACCTCGACTGGCTGCGCTGGGAAGTCCCTGGGAGGGGAGCTCCAGGGCCTGTCCCCATGCCCTGCTCCCTGCAAGGAGGTACTGCTGACTCCTCTGCAGATGCGTCTGAAAGAAAAGTTTTCTTTCTGAGAGAAAATCTGAAGAAATATTACTTTAGATGTTTGAAATGTGTATATTTTATCAAGCATGCTTATACCAGTGCTTTGAGTTAACAAGATGTCAAAAAAAACCCATTGTTTGTTTATAAAAATATTAGTACTGATGTTTATCATCAGCAAGCACTGACTGAAATAGATACAGCATGTAATATTTCAAGACTGATTTATTACTACCATTACCTAAGGACTTACTTTGTAGAACTTTGTAAGAAAAATATTTAAGAACTAGCTCTGCTAATGCATTAAAAACTTGCAGATTACCATCATTCACTTAAGATTTGTTGGCTATAGTTTTAAGCTTGTTGAAATTCTGATTTATAATGCAGACTCTTACACAAATTTAGTCCAACACAAGAACTGTTTTTCGAGTTCTGTGTGATAAGCATGTATTTTGGGAAAGAAATTTAGTAAATAAAATTCTCTATCAGACATATTTTTTAATTAATTTTTTTCAGGTATGTCTTACCTGGTATTTTACTTCCATTTGTCCACTCAGTTTTTTTCCTAAGAAATACCTTGATGTGTTGACCTTTATTATAAACTATTAGGGTGGGAAAGAAAAAAAATCTCTTGATGACTGAAAGGTTTTTTCGTACAAACACACAAAAAAGGTTTCAACACTTCTAAATATATGAGGTAACAGAAGGAAAAAAGGATCATGCTGGTTCATTTATTAAATGTTTTTTATTGCAAAAGAAATATAAATTTATTTTTCTATGAACAATTTTGGTGTTTGTGTTCTGTTTAAATTAAAAAAATAGCCTTTTTAAAATTATATGGTGTGATTAATAAGTATAAGATCAGAARWAAAAACAGATTGGAAGAGAGCTCAGGAGGTAATTCACTTTGCAGTGGTGTTTGTTTACCATATTAGCTAATAACTTCCCTTGTTTTAAAGCATTGCTCTATTCAGTTGATGAACTACAAAGCAAAAGAAAGTACATAGCATGTTTTTAGTCATCAGAAGTTGCCTCTGCCTAGTAATCAAAATATAGCAGATATTTCTGAAGACTCAATGTCCCTGAATTGTGCCTCTCTCTCTCTTCCACTTTGTATGTTGCTGCATAAAAGGATTAAGGAGCAAGGATTCGGTGTTTAGTCTGCAAACTCAGCCTCCAATTTGTGTCTATAAAAGGTGTACAACACTTCATTTCCTTGGTATGTCTTGCTTGTTTTTACTTCAAGCTCCTGAAGGCAGAACTTAATACAGTAATGACCTACTCTTTTATTTGACTTTTTTTTAAGTGATATCTGAATTTCAGTATATTAATAATTAAAAATACCAAAGTCACTCTCTACAGTGTCTACAAGGACCTGGCAGTATAAAAGTGAAACCTTTCTTTTCTCAAAGATCAAGATATCTGCTTCAGAAGTTCATGAAAGTGAACACCTTTGACAAAGTTTCCAAGGAAAATAAAAAAGATGGCTAAAATGAGAGCCAAAAATCAGCTGTTCAGAGCAAAACTAAATGTGATTTAATTTGAGGTAGAGCCAAGTGAGTGAGCTGGGTGAGTTTCAGAAAASGTTTCATCTTATTACTATCATAAGCAATATTTACACATCTTATTTTATGGAGAACAGTACAACTTTTGCTTCATTGTCCTGCCCTGTAGTAGGGACAGAATCTGTATCTTTTGTGGAAAACTGTTTCCATTTGCCTTGAAGAAATATGTCCAGCAGACAGGCAGGATCTCTCAATACCTAACTCCATGCAAAAGGTCCCAGTKTGAGTTTTGTTATTTATTTATTGTTCAATACATTTTTCAAACAAACGGTTGTGGGTTTTTATGTTTATTGGTCTCTTCTTGTTGGAAAATAAACATGAAATCCTAGTTATTATAAGATTAAATGAGTTTAATCATTAATGGAAACTGAAGAAAGGTCTTCCTAAGATGCATAATAATGAATTTAAATGGAATCATTTTACTTGTACAGTTACAAGACTTTCTGTGCCTCCCAGAGAGTGAAGTAAATAAAAACTCCAGGGAGAATTCAATGCTTATGGGAATCCAACCTTCTTTTTTTTTTTTTTTTAGTAGCTGAATGCAGATTTAGGAAGCCTTACGTAAAAAAAAAAATTGGATAGTTTTATGGGAAAACTACGTATATGATGGAAGTCTATTTTAACATTGGTTATAATAGGAAAGCAGTGAAAGAAGACTGATCTCAGTCTCAGACTGACATCTGCATTCAACCTTCTCCTGTTCTACTCATTTGTTATTTTCACAAAGAACAATGTTAAAAGATAACAGGCACGAAGAGAGGAGGAAACATAAGTCCCAGTATAAATAAGCAATTCTCACTGAAATTGTACAGAATTTGGTTACACAAATTAGGGTTGACTTAATGTGACAAATGCTTCCACTGACAGTAAGCCAAATTGACAATGACCTTGACATTTTCATAAGGTAACATGTAATATAAGAATACAGTGTTCTTAAAGGTGATAGGCATAGTAGCACAAACAGGATTTTGTCAATGTCATTTATGCGTGATTTTTCCAGTGCTCCTTTTTCAAGCACATAAAAAAATCTCTGTCCACCTATATTTGATTACCCTCCAAATCCACCAGCTGCTAATGTGAATTCGCAGAGCAGTGCAACAGTTACTTGTTTATAAAACAGCTAGATTTGGAGAGTACTTGCTGTGTTTTTTAGGCATTTGCACACAGATGTAGATTGCCCATAGAAGAAAAATAGCACTTGTAGGCCTTGGATAAGAGTATTAAGAATAGGTTATAGCAATTCTTAACAGTAAAGAGGGAAGAGCATACACATCAATTACTCTGAGCGTCTAATTTTAGTCCTGCGACTTTGGGGATTGATTCTCCCTTGAGTTCCTGTGGAGTCAATGGGAAGAGATAAATTTCTCTAGAAAGGAAATTCAGATCCTCTAAGTTAGGTTCCACACTCCCCGTTATCTTCTAGAGGAGTTTGCTCTTTTATTATGCCACCGTCTAATGATGTTACTGGATTTTCTTTTCTCAGAAGAAAACTTCTTGAGTATAGGCGTGGGGTACCATTTAGTATCTGGAAGTTTTACGTGGTCATTGCCAGCTTAGTAGAAAATTGCTGTACATATTTGTTTCCAAATAAGAATTTGACCCCAAAATAGAGTTCTAATGGTCAAAAGTAAGAATCCTTTTGCATATAGGTATATTTTGAATTCACATATACATATAGTTTAGCGGTTTTCAGAACTAAATYGCTTTTAGCATCTAATCTTGAGGGCATCTTTAATCTTGAGGCATCTTTACTGATGTGGAGTGCATAGCTTTCATTGCTATTAAAGCTGTTTTCTTGTGCTACAGCTAGCTTAGTCATGCATTTCTATGGTGAAAAACTGTCTTTGCAGACTATGCAGACAAACCTTCAAATGCAAAATGTGTTTATTGGAGGGTATAAACAAACCAGGAGGAGATGGAAAATAATAAAACCAGACCATTACAGTGGAAGTGTGTATAGTCTAAGATTTCTGGAGAAATGGAAAAACAAGAACATTGTATAAAGCAAAAAAGAAACTGCAAAGTTTGAATGAGCCATTTTCCATGAATTATTTAAATATTCATTGTACCAGAGAAAGGTAATTACTCTATAACTTCACATATAGGAAACTTTTCTGACAGAGGGGAGACTTAGTTAACATTAATGAAAAAAAGTGAATTTATCTTGAGTTTTCTGTCTCAATGTGGCTAAACAACCATTTTGAAGAGTCATTTTCTCTAGCTTACAGAATATTTAAGTAGTCTGTCCATTGTGGAGAAACCACAAGAGAGAAATCTAAACCCACAAGGGTTTAATGTGCAGTAGCATGATGCTGATTTATTCATATGGTGTATCAAAACCTGGTTTCATTTGGAGATACAAATTCATCCCTGAAAACACTTCCTCCATTTCTCCTGATAGTTTAGTTGTCTTTGCATTTACCTTGTGAAAACTCCTCTTTTTTTAGACCTTTCTTTGCGGTATGATATCCTGATGTATTCTACAGAGTTACTAACATTCACTCATGGGAAACAGGAAAATATTGTTGTAGTTTTCATTTATTTTGTTATATTATACATGCTACATCACAAAATGTGTCAGAATTAGTAAAAGTGACATTTCAGAAGTATTTTATCGTTGGAATTTTAGCTGAAACTGCTTGGTCAGCTTTGACACAAACTTGCAAGTACTTTTCCATGACCTTTAAGTTCAGGTCCATGAACTACTTTCTGCATCTCTCAGTCAAGAATACCACTTGGCAATTGGAGGTAACCTTGGCAACAAAATACTCARC
The DNA here is from genome assembly GCA_035582835.1 of Phoebastria nigripes. Taxonomy (NCBI): domain Eukaryota; kingdom Metazoa; phylum Chordata; class Aves; order Procellariiformes; family Diomedeidae; genus Phoebastria; species Phoebastria nigripes. The sequence goes on from JAYKAV010003353.1 coordinate 278,172, forward strand.
CCAGAAGAAGGTTTAAACCTGCTTGAGGCTGCTCCTGTTGCTCCCCCTGCTGCATCTCCATCTCTGTCTTCTAAACTCCAAGAAACCATGATTGTGGCCCATAGTGGCCCAGGTGAGGCTCATTTGAGCCCTTGGCCCTGCAGTCTTTACTTAATGCTGCCAAGGACCCTCGTTCTGGCAAGTGGGTGGCGTTCAGAATTATGTTAGGTAGGATTGCACCGTACAGAGAGTCGCTCGAAGGGAAAAGTTGCCCATGATGCCTCCTCTCTTCTTACTYGTGAATTAAGATTCTTCTGAATTAAGATCCTGAGTTTCTTGGAGCCTCACGGTGGGAGGAGAGGAGCTGAGAGAGGAGGGTTCRCTCTGCCCTATTTAATATTAGGTGTTCAGTGCATGGGAGGAGGGATTCCTGGGATCTAGCCCTACAGGTATGACTCATAGTTTGTAACAGTAAGGATAGTCTGGCTGTCAGACAGTACTCCCATCCAACAGTACGCATGTATAGAGTCACCTGAGAGAAGAGCAGTTACATGCAAAAAGGTTTGGATGTARGACAACAAAATTCTTGGTCTGCTAGTGAATACACAAATACACTGAATACAGTAAAATTTAAGAGTTCACCTTTGCAAATGTATCTGAATAGGCAGAGACTTGAAGCTTAAGAAAGACACAGTTATCAACCCTATGGGGGCACAGTGTATTGTGTAGTTACAATTACTCAGCAGAAGGGAATGGGTGCTTTCTAAACAGATAATTAGAGGATTTAGGCATTTGCTGAACAACTAATTTGAATCCTCTGTATGTTCATCATTCACAGTCAGATTTGCATGGTATGGGCCCTGTATTATCCAGTATTACCAGTGTTATTAGTGAGACCTCATATTAACCAGGAATTTTAAGATACCACAGAGTAAATATTTATAGCTGTAAAAATTCATGTTCTTCACAAGGAGCTAATGTTTGTTGGTTTGTTTTAAAGTACAGGGTTTATTGTTAGTAATAAAGCTGATTTCATTACCTCCGCTGTTAAATGTCATTGATTATAACATGCTGCCTTCTTCCTTTTTCAGCCATCAACATTAGGCCACTTGTTAGAAGGAATAAAACAGTATCAGGATAAATATTTTGTCAGAAGTATTGCACAGATAATACATAACTTCATGGCTATCAGCTTATTAGTGGCAGAGAAGTAGTGCCACTGTACTTAGTGGTATTGCCACAACGAAACAGGCTTGCATGTGATACAGTAGAGCAGCGTCCACCCTGCTGTCTTTCCCTCTTTGTAATCCTTATTAGCTATACCATGCTGACTTCATTAAGAAATGTAACAGAGGGGTCTTAATAGACAAAAGTCTTGTTCTCTACATTTCCCTCAGTTGTTCCCAGGCCACTCTCCCTCCTGTTCCAGCTTGAGGCAGGAATTCTGGGCATAAACCTMTATGCAGTTGTCGCAGGTGAATTATTAAGAGAAGTCATAGTTGTGGGGTCAACTAAAAGGATTTCATTAATGATCAAATGATGATCCAATGATGATCAAATGGTTATTAATCAATGACTGAATGAAAATCAAATGGCAATCAAATGRTGATTAAGCAATAATTGAATGTTAGTTAAACAGCAATTTAACAATGATCTGACAATGATTTAAATGATGATTTAAATGATAATTTAGACGGTGATTAGACGATGATTTAGACAGTAGTCAAACACTCTACTACTTGCTACACTTCTAAGAATTAYGCTGTAGCTGGATATATATACATCACTAGCATACAATATACTTTTAGGCCTAATGTAAAATGTCACTTACCTTATAGATATCAGATGCCAGGTAAGGGGTCTCTCAACCTTGAGAGGTAACCTTGAGAGGCATCCCTGCTCAAGGGGCAGATCACCGCTGTGCAGCCTGCTGCCGTACAGGAGAGCTCAATGGGCTTGGAGGGGCTATCAATTTTATAGCATAAAGTGATCGACTTGTAGTCAAACCCCCCACTTTGGTGTAGGTGTGCCGCTGTAAGAGTTTTAGTTTTGTCTAGTCCCAGCTTGGGCTAAGACAACGGCCTAAATTCCTCAGTTCCTGAGAAGATGCAGCCTAGCACAGTTCTCGGGGTTTGCACAGCAGGGCTGATTTCAGCCAGGCTTACTTGTGGGTGATGCCTGAACCAAAGTACTGTTCACTCACTCGGAGTGGGTGCATCCATCACAGTGGTCACGTAATTAGAGACCCTATAAAAAGTTGCAGAGAAAACCTGATTTGTGGAATTTCCTAGCTTTTAACTATGTAGCCTTGGGGTTACTTTTTGCATATAACTTATAAACCAAGTAACAAGAGTAGTCYGTACTTCTGAAATAACTGATTTTTTTATTACCATTGGTCAAATGATATGTAAGGACTTTTGGTGCATCATAACTATACCAGTACAGTGTTTAGTTTATAGTTCATCATAGCTGTGGTAAAAATACAGGGATGAATTTGGCCTCAATGCATGTGAACATGACATRTATAGAGCTGCACTATTGACTTGTATAGAGCTGCACTGTTTTACTACTACCTCTGACTATTGCTATACCTGTAGTATATGTATGAGCTAACATTGTTATACTAGTGTCATTTCATTTAGAAATTTAATACTCTACTTATCTTCCCCTTTAAAGTGATCACAACAGAACATTTCTCCAATTAAACACTGCTTTAGACAATGATGTACTTTACTGTACTAGTAACAAAATGTAAAGATTAATTACTTAATAATTTAAAAGCTCAGCTTCTTTATATTCAAGTTTTTTTGTCTTTATAAAACAAAAGAAAAATAAGTAAGTAGAACATGAAAAATGTTAATCCAGTATTCAGGAACTTTCTAGAGTGGCATTTGTATTAGAATTTTAATAATGGGATTGCATATATAACATGTACCCTATTATATATATGTATGATGTGTGTATATATATGATACATAAGGTGCACCCCTATTAGAGGGGCATATTTTTATCTTTTGAATAAATACTATGCAAATGTTTGATGTAGTGAAAAATCCATTGGGTTATTTTGAAAAACCTCTTCATAAGTTACTAATTATATACATTCCCTGAGATACCACCATTAAAGATGTTGTTCTTATAAGACCTTGAAATATCCTACTTACAAAGAGTATAAGATTTGTTGTGAAGCTCTTAAAGTTCACTTTTTCAAGGCTAGTAGAGTTTAACCTCTCTTAATTCAAACTTTATTGCTTATATTCACTTGGTCATTTTTTAAAGAAAAAGACGGGATATTTTGATTTCCCCAGGAAAAAAAATACTTGTTGTCAAATAACATTACATGGGACAGCTCATCCATAGTTTCTGGTGGGGTTTATTCTCTTGTCCTTTGTGCACTGACTTCAAAGTAAATACTCTGTGAGCTCTGTTTGTTTGTTTTCAGCTAGTTTTCACTTGAAAAAGGTGAGGTGCAAAGTTCTGGTCAGAAACTGAACAAACTGATCAAAAAGGTAGCCAAATACGCTCTAATACAGGTTTGTCTTGTTTTAGAGGTATCTCTTAGCAAGCAGCTTCTTAGCAAGAGAAAACAGGCTAAAATGAAATTGTACAGTACAATATGTGTAAGTTTTCTTCCTAGTAATTTCTTCACTGTAGGCAATAATAATGGCAAGAACAAAGAAGTAACGATTTCTTAAATAGGAAACGCACAAGGGATTGTTACCCTTTGGCTTTCTACTTTGTTACATTTGTCTTCTGCATATATATTTTTAAAACAAAGAACAAACAAACAACGTTTCCTGTAATCATAACCCCAGGAGGGTTTGAAGCACTGATACAGTAAATGTTGTCTTGTATGATTGTTTCTATGCTAAGAAAAAAGGTTTCCTCAAATGAAACACTGAATGGTTTTCCAGTGGTGGAAAATAATGTTTAGGAGCCTGCTAAAGTAAAAAGCTGTCTAGAAAATATGGGAAGACTGAAAGCAAATTATTCAGATATCTCTTTTATGATACTTAAGGTGGTAATTATTTTGTAGTCATTGGCTTATTTGTGAACTAATCCAATCTTTTCTGGTTTAGCCAATAATGTTCTGTTTAGCAGTATACCCAAAGATTTGCTGAAGACCAGAAAAAATAGATGCATAGTTTTATTCTTGCCTACAAAATCTATTATCATATCAAAATGAAATAATGCAAAGAYATCAAATTGGTTTGGCATATTCTGTCTTTAGTAAAATCTTCCTGAGTTTGTTTATTCCTAACCTTATCCATATATTTAATTGTTCTTCACTTCAAGTTTTTAGGTGAAACCTAGCATGTTTTGAGGCTTTTAGTTGCCTAGATTTCCTTTTCTTTTTTGCTGTTATATAATTTTTCTACATTTGCTACAAGGATACCATTCCCAATTCAACAGATTTGCTTAAAATATTTGCTGGAGGATTTGTCATTTCATGYGCCAGTTTTCCTAGGGCTCTGGATGGAGATTGTCTTTTCCTAGACTTATTTTCTTTATCTTCCCTATATTTTCCCAGCCTAAGCACTTCAAGTTTTGATTCCAATTTGGATATGAAAACTTATATGCCCAGGTTTCTGTTAGTTACTCTGCCTTTGCTCCAGTGTTGAATACTGTCATTCTGAGACAAATTATTGGTTTTGGGGCCATATGTAGAGATCTGTCACCTCTCCTGCATCAGTCTCACAAAACATTTAACTCTAGGTGTTATATTTGTTTATATAGTTAAAGGGCTTTGCAAAAAAGAAAAAGAGAAAAACTTATTCTGAGTTCAACCTCCATTTTGATAGATGTAATTCTCATTTTAATCCAATGTTTATTAATTTATAAAATGCATCTTTCTTCATTTCCTATAAGCTCTCTGTTTATTCTGAGGTTGTGATTCATACAACTTAGGTATTCTTCAAATCCTTTCCTTCCTCTTTTCCTCATTACATGCATTTTAGTTAGATTTCCTGATTTTAACTTAAAGGAGTTAGAAACCTGTTCCACATTCAGTGAGCATGAAACATCTCTAGTTTGTCTCTTTCAGTTCTAAATGTTTGCTGTTCAGAAACTTCAAACCTGCAGATTCAGTTTTGATCCCTTTCAATCACATGTTTTTGAGATGATGTATCAGGATTTTAAGGATGGTTCTYTTTCCATGTACTTAGTATAATAATAGTCTTCTGATATGATGTGTGGACATCTGTTTGTGTTAGAAATCACCAAGTAATAGAGATTACAGTTTATTCTGCCATCCTTTCCTTCCTCATGTCTTGCCCTTCCTGGACCCCTTCCACCTCCATGGAGTTTGAGCAGCTTGAACAGATCCAGAGGACAACTGGTGTGGAAACTGGAGAAGGCAAGATTTTCTCTTTCCCTAATATCTTCTTAAGTCTAAAGTCAGTTGTCTCTACCTACTAGATATGATAATTGCATTGTCTTTCTCTTTTTTTTTTAATTCAGTCATAAATGATCCAAATATTTGCTAGTTACAAATGTAGAGAAACCAGTTTAAAAGATTTAGAGAAGAGAGAGAGTGAGACAAATGAGTACTAGGAGCCACTAGAGCCATTCTGGGTAGGAAGAGGGAAGAAAGATGAGTGGAAAAAATGGGGAGTAATAACAGAACTGGAGGAGAAAAATACCAAAAAATGTACCTGGAGACTGAGGAATCCCAAGACATCATCTGTAGAGTGAAATTCAATCAAAATCACACTATAAAACACAATAAACATGCATTAGTACTGATTTAAAGTATACCTCAGATGCATGCAATCTTGAAGAGAGGCCGTGTTTTTGTATAACACTCAAGAAGTGCATTAATAAGGACTGTTACGTTGTATGTTGTTTCCTAACTGCAACATCTAAATGGACATTAAACAAGAGTATAGTACAAAGAGTTTCTTTTTACTGCTTTGTGCTTAAGCACAGTAATAATGAATGTGACATCTTTTATCCTGCAGATATAAATGGAACAAGCTAAGCAAGCATGCAAACATTTGTTATCTTGCGGTGACTATAGCTCAGTCATATGGCAGCTTTTCTGTCAAACTCAAAAGTTAGCCACATACCAGTCATGTATAATACCAAGCTAAATGCATCCTCTGCAAAACAATTTCTTGTTAACAACTATTACAAAGCAACATAGACATCTTTACCAAGCACCGTGGAAATACATACCGGACAGAACTCCTGTGCGCTATCCAARTGGGATAGAACAAACTTAGGAAAAAAGATATTTAACTAAAAAGCAGTGTACCTTCTAGTCTGGTAACCTTTTTCCACCACTGACAAGGGCTGAGTTTTTCTGTTGATGCTGCGTATGAATAGAATTCAAATAATCCCACTTTAATGTTACACTAAACCTCCAGTGCTATTTCTTATATGCTTTCATACGTGATTCTTAGGTTTTTTGAAAACCTAAAGGTGCCGTCATAAAATATGCAGTAACCAAGGATCTCCTAAATGAATTATCACAGTTTATAACTTTTAAAAATTAAAAGAAAGTAAGAAAGAAATATGCATTCCTAAYGTGCAGGCTTCTTTTTATTTTTATAAAGTCAGACACTCTTAGCAATACATGACTTGTCAGACCGTAGAAAGRATATTACCATGGGGTTGTTGTGAATATAATGTAGTAATTGAGATCAGTTTATACATTCCTCATAATATACTCCATTTGCAAGCAGAAGATTTCTTGATTTGTGTTAAAGGAAAAACCCTGTTTGTTTGGTTTTTTTAAATATTTCTCCCTTTTCTTGTCTAACATGTTCATAGTTGAAAGCAACATTGAAGACATGGTCCCTTATACACCAAAATAGAACATATAACCAGCTAACCAAACTAATGATCAGTACTGACTCTTTCTCCTGTCCCAGTTAGCACTGCAGATCCCATCAACCTAAATCAATTGATTACAACGTGTGTTGTGTGGTGCATAACAAGGATAAACATGGATATTTTACTTTATATTCACTAAAAAAGCAGTATGAAATACTGAAATGACCTCTGCATAACACAGCAGCTTCTGTTGCTGAGTAGGCAGGCTGTGCTTCTGAACTAACTAGGGTTTTATTGTGGTTGATGGCTTCACTCCTAGGTATAAATAATGGTGGTAATGAACACAGAGAACATGAATGCAGAGAAGATCATTGTGACTAACAGTTACCCTAGGGAGCAGTTCATCTACTGTATTATTTCTTCTAGAAAAATTGCCTTGGAAATAGAAATACAAACTTTTTCCTGACGTAAGCGTTTTGGTCTGCAGAAATGTTGTGGCTAAATGCTGAAGTGAATTTAGATGTCATGGACCTACGTCTATTAGGTTATAACTCCCTTATGCAGTCTAATGGTAAAATGAAGCAGGTAATAAATGAAAGTAAAATAGGGATCAGTGTGAACTGGGGTATCCACTCTGAAGCCTGAAGGTCCAACCCCATAAAAAGCTACAAAATAAATGTTGTGTTAAAATATGGGCTAAAAAGGGCAACATTGCTGTTATTGTTGTTTCTCCACTGTCTTGGCATTACAATACTCTCTTTTAAGCTCTCTMGTCTTGTGCGGGCTTCACTTCTCATTCAATTCATACAGGATTCCTCTATTTCAGCCTAGCTCCAAGCCATTATTTCTAGCTCTTGCCTTGTAACAGCATCTACACCCAACTTTGAACAGCGTGGGCTTGGTTTCTGCTTTCCCAAATTCCCTCCTACTCACACACACAGTTATACTAATTCTTTCAACATCCTCCTCCTCTGTGGACAGTCTCTGATTTGTACACTTTTGTCTTCTCCTCTCCCTCCAAGCCCTGCTGTAACACAGCCAGCACCTTGTTATGTGTGAGACCTGAGACGATGGGCCTTGACACTGAGCTGTCAACCAGCATGCCTTGAAAGCCCCATCACCAACCAGTTAGGCTACTAACCTCCAAGTRGGTTCCCAGGGAACCCTGATTCTCATTCAGAGAGAGATTTCAGGAAAAAAAAATCAGTAACATAAACATTGTGTTTGTATTTTTGAAGTGTACATCAGTAAGCTACTTTTTCAAGCACTGGCTATAACAGAGAAAAAAGGTGGGTCACAAAATGAGATTTTAAAATGAATTCATCTGAACTACCATTTTTTTTAAACAACCTACAATTTAAACGTTTTTCAGGAGGAAAAGAAAAAAAACTCTGCTGAATGGTGCCCTGTGTGGGAGGATTGCATAACACCCACTTAAGTAAATTGGATATTAGATGCTTTATTCTTTCTGGCATTCAGACCCAGTGACTTAGAGGAGCATGGTAGTTTCACATGAGAATATGTATGTCTTTATGCATAGCAGCATAACTGATTTAATTACAAGCCATACTACACTGTAATCTTTTGGGGTGATATGGGTATGTCTAACACACYGTAGGAGCTAATGGAACACAGCTCATAATAAAAAGAAAACTAATGTAGACAGAAGGGTGCAATTCCTCTTTTCTAACTTTAGGTTTCCAGTAGTTATCTAAAAATAATTTTAAGTCACTGCAGAAAAATAGACATTTTAGTGCCAGATTCATCTGACCTATTTTATCTGTCTACTTTATTATGAGATGAATCATGTCCAAAGAGTTCTGGGGTTTTTTTTCATTGTCTTAGTGGAGAACATTGTCAGACAGCTCAGATGTATGCATATGTATTTTGTCAGATCAAATCGTAATGAGAAGGGACAGACAAACCTGAGTTGGTTGAGTTTGTGTTGAAGTTATTCTTACTGGTGGAGGAATACTAGAGGGAAGAGGGGGAGGTGGTGGACAGTGGTGGCACAACCCCTAAGTGGAATTTTAGTGTTGCGGAAAAGGATTTAACAAAAATAGCCCTCACAAGCCAACATGAAGAGAAAATCTGGCAACCTTCCCAAACCAGCATTCAGCGGACACTGAGTGAACCTGCAAAGGCAGTGACTGTAGATGTCCTGAGTGAAATAGGGGTCTGTTCTTGAATGAAGCAAGTTCAGTGATAAGTTACATAAAGGAGGAGATGTATATCAGAGCCCTAAAGGCCTAAGGGGAATAAAGGCATCATCATGTGTAGTGAAAGTTGATGCTCTACTCAATTAGAGCTGCTAAACAGGATGCACATATCTTTATCTATTACTTGGAGGAGTAGATATTATTTATCCCGACTGACTAGCTAGGGGGTGACTCTTACTTTGCTTTGGTGGAAGGCAATGGTAGGTGCTGTACCCCAGGAAGAATCTTAGGCAGCTGGGTTTCCTTAACCTTTGAAGGAAAACTACCTGCTGCTACTTTCCTATGCTATAGCTGCTTGCCAGAGCTTTCACTGAAGCTATTTCTTTACTTTGTTAACATGAGCTGTGTTGCTGAGGTGAGCTAAGTTTCTGGAGAATGTGGTTGACCAAGGAAAAACTTAAAATGCAAAGATGGTGTTAATGCCACTGCAGCTTAATTTGTTGTCATTTTCCATCTTTTCCTGCTGTTATTTCCCGCTTATGCATGTGAGGAAACATTTACAAAGTCTCTGATAGTGGTTATATGAATAACTCCCATTGGTGATTCACAGGAGCAGGCAGGAAATATTTAAAGCAAAAAAAGTCAAATTCTGAATCTGCAAGACTGAAAATTACACCGTGTTCCATTGGCTGTGTGGTAACAAGCACTTTGCAGAGGAGAAAGAGTCTTTTTCACAACAGATTTCAAAATTTCTGTTAGTTTCAGATGAGAGTGAAAATAGAATGTTTTAAGTTCATCACAAAAGAATATTGTCCTTTTAAAAAAGTTCTGTGTGCTTTCAACATTGGAGTTAATTTATTTATGATTGCATTATATTATAACACAATGTAAATTTAAAAATTGAATCATTCAAAGACAGAAAATATTAACTTCCAAATGTCAAAATTGAACAGTGGAACCAAATAGGAACTTTATGTCCATTGTAAAATGACATTTTGGAATAAAATTATGCAGCACCAAGTAGTTTGTTTATTTTTAACTCAGACATCTATACTGACAGAACAATCTCATACATATTGTGACTTTTCTGTGCTCCAGAGCTTTATTACAGAGGGTTAGAAATTCTGACAGCCAAGAACAGGGGAAAGTGGACTGTGTCTTTACTGTTCTAGTTCAAATGGGAAGCTCCTGCTAAACTTTTGTTTGTAATTCCTACTTTCCTCGATGACGTGTAGAACTGAATAAATCTGGCAAGACTTGGCATTCTCCTTAGTATTATTTGCTGCCATTGCCTCACTCTCTGTAAAATGACAGGATATAATTTTACCTGAAGGTCAATTTGTTGTTTTGGCTAATTATAGCAATTCACAGAAATGCAGCACGGAGTCAGTCAGTCCTTTTGCGTACTGGCAGGAGTCAGTTGCCAGATCAGATCCCTTAGCAGAAATTTTCTGATAGATTTGCTGATTCTGGGATTGAGATCCTGGCTCTGTGAAATAACGCTATTGTGGCAAATTTTCTAAGTTAAGTTTCAGATGCAAAACCTAGCAAACAAAGAATAATTATGGTCCAATAAGGGAAAAAGAAGTGATTTAAAAATATGTGTTTTTTGTTATTTACACAACCTATTGTGGAGAAGGCAGAAGAAAAGAAGGTAGGTTATGCTTTTTGGTCCAATAAATTGTAATAATCTCAATTTTTTTTATTCTAATAGCATTATTCTAGGATGTCTGTTTACATGGTATAACATGCTAGTGCTCTTATTAAGGGATATTCTTAATAAAAAAAAAAAATTCTTGGACGTAATCCAATTAATTTTAGGGTTTCTACTTCTGCCCCATAAATTATCTGTGTTTTTCTTTGTCAGACCTATATCCATAGGTTTTTCTCATGTTACTGTGTTCTTCCTTTATATGAATGGGATAGTACTTCTATTTGCTGTTTTCATTATACGGTGCTACTTCTTATTAGTCAAGAGAATAACCGATCTTCTGATTTAAGATAGGTATTATTATTCTGCTCCTTAGACATTAAGACAACTGCAATGCCAATTTTTAACCATAGTCCCTTAAACCTGTTCATTGATTGACTGACATGAGAGAAATTCAGTAGCTTTCCCTCTGTTTCTTTGACCACAGAAATCTCAGTAATGGCTGAGTCCCAGGGAATGACAATTTTTAGTCAACTTCAGCAGCACAAAAGAATTCCAGCCACTCCAGCCAGTAAGTCAGCTTCATTGGGGTCCCAACTTAAATGCCTCTATGCAAACGCACAGAGCATGGGGAATAAACAAGAGGAGTTAGAGATGTGCGCACGCCTGCAGGGCTACAATCTTATTGGCATCACGGAGACGTGGTGGGATGGCTCCTATGACTGGGGTGTTGGAATGGAAGGATACAGGCTCTTTAGGAAGGACAGGCAGGGAAGATGAGGAGGGGGTGTTGCCCTTTATGTCAATGACCAGCTGGAGTGCATGGAGCTCCGCCTGGGGATGGATGAGGAGCCGACCGAGAGCTTATGGGTCAGGATTAAAGGGAGGGCAGGGACAGGTGACATTATGGTGGGGGTCTGCTACGGGCCACCTGACCAGGAAGTCCGAGTGGATGAGGCCCTCTATAGACAGATAGGAGCAGCCTCACGATCACAAGCCCTGGTCCTCATGGGGGACTTCAACCACCCCGATATCTGTTGGAGGGACAACACAGCAGGGCATAAGCAATCCGGGAGGTTCCTGGAATGCGTCAGTGATAACTTCCTTCTCCAAGTGGTAGAGGAGCCAAAGAGGAGAGGTGCTCTGCTGGACCTTGTTCTCACCAATAAGGAGGGGCTGGTGGGGAATGTGAAGCTCAAGGGCAGCCTGGGCTGCAGTGACCGTGAAATGGTGGAGTTCAAGATCCTCAGGGCACCGAGGAGGGCGCACAGCAAGCTCACTGCCCTGGACTTCAGGAGAGCAGACTTGGGCCTCTTCAGGATCTGCTTGGTAGAGTGGCATGGGACAAAGCCCTGGAGGGAAGCAGGGCCCAAGAAAGCTGGGTAATATTCAAGGATCACCTCCTCCAAGCTCAGGAGTGATGCATCCCAACAAAGAGGAAGTCAGGCAAAAACGCCAGGAGGCCTGCATGGATGAACAAGGAGATCCTGGACACACTCAAACACAAAAAGGAAGCCTACAGAGGGTGGAAGGAAGGACGGGTAGCCTGGGAGGAATACAGAGAAATTGTCCAAGCATCCAGGGATCAGGATAGGAAAGCTAAAGCCCTGATAGAATTAAATCTGGCCAGGGATATCAAGGGCAAAAAGAAAAGCTTCTACAGGTACATCGGGGATAAAAGGAAGATGAGGGAAAATGTGGGCCCTCTCCTGAACAAAACAGGAGACCTGGTTACCCAGGATATGGAGAAGGCTGAGGTACTCAATGACTTTTTTTGCCTCGGTCTTCACTGGCAAGTGCTCAAGTCACACAGCCCAAGTCGCAGAAGGCAAAGGCGGGGACTGGGAGAATGAAGAGCCACCCACTGTAGGAGAAGATCAGGTTCGAGACCATCTAAGGAACCTGAAGGTGCACAAGTCCATGGGACCTGATGAGATCCATCCGCAGATCTTGAGGCAACTGGTGGATGAAGTTGCTAAGCCACTATCCATCATGTCTGAGAAGTTGTGGCAGTCCCGGTGAAGTTCCCACTGATTGGAAAAGGGGAAACATACCCCCCATTTTTAAAAAGGGAAAGAAGGAAGACCCGGGGTACTACAGGCCAGTCAGTCTCACCTCTGTGCCTGGGAGGATCATGGAACAGATCCTCCTGGAAACTATGGTAAGGCACAAGGAAAACAGAGAGGTGATTGGTGACAGCCAACATAGCTTCACTGAGGGCAAATCGGGCCTGACAAATTTGGTGGCCTTCTATGACAGGGTTACAGCATTGGTGGATAAGTGAAGAGCAACTGACATCAACTGCCTGGACCTGTGCAAAGCACTTGACACTGTCCCGCAAGACATCCTTGTCTCTAAATTGGAGGGATATGGATTTGACGGATGGACCACTCGGTAGGTAAGGAGTTGCTGTACGATCACACTCAAAGAGTTGCGGTCAACAGCTCGATGTCCAAGTGGAGACCAGTGATGAGTGGCATTCCTCAGGGGTCCATATTGGGACCAGCTCTGTTTAACATCTTTGTCGGTGACATGGACAGTGGGATCGAGTGCACCCTCAGCAAGTTTGCGGATGACACCAAGCTGAGTGGTGTGGTTGACATGTTGGAGGGAAGGGATGCCATCCAGAGGGACTTTGACAGGCTAGAGAGGTGGGCCTGTGTGAACCTCATGAAGTTCAACAAGGCCAAGTGCAAGGTCCTGCACGTGGGTCAGGGCAATCCCAAGCACAAATACAGGCTGGGCAGAGAATGGATTGAGGGCAGCCCTGCGGAGAAGGACTTGGGTGTACTGGTGGATGAAAAACTGAATATGAGCCAGCAATGTGTGCTCGCAGCCCAGAAAGCCAATTGTATCCTGGGCTGCATCAAAAGAAGCATGACCAGCAGGTTGAGGGGGGTGATTCTCCCCCTCTACTCCGCTCTCATGACACCCCACCTGGAGTACTGTGTTCAGCTCTGGGGCCCCCAACGTAAGAAGGACATGGACCTGTTGGAGCGAGTCTAGAGGAGGGCCACAAAGATGATCAGGGGGCTGGAGCACCTCTCCTGTGAAGACAGGCCGAGACAGTTGGGGTTGTTCAGCCTGGAGAAGAGAAGGCTCCGGGGAGACCTTATAGCAGCCTTCCAGTACCTGAAGGGGGCCTACAGGAAAGCTGGAGAGGGACTTTTTCCAAGGGCATGTAGAGATAAGACAAGGGGGAATGGTTTTAAACTGAAAGAGGGTAGATTTAGAYTAGATATAAGGAAGAAATTCTTCACTATGAGGGTGGTGAGGCACTGGAAGATGTTGCCCAGAGAAGTTGTGGATGCCCCATCCCTGGAAGTGTTCAAGGCCAGGTTGGATGGGGCTTTGAGCAACCTGATCTAGTGGCAGGTGTCCCTGCCCATGGCAGGGGGGTTGGAACTAGATGATCTTTAAGGTCCTTTCCAACCCAAACCATTCTGTGATTCGTTCTACAATTCTATATTGTATGGGCATGTAGGGATAAGTGGAATCTAGCTCCGCTTTATTAAGTGCTAAAGCTTTCATTCTTTCATAGGGGAAAGAGTACATTTTAATGGCTAATACCAATAAAAATATGTTTTTAGCTCTTCTCACTGGGGACAGAGATGGTCAGAAGAATGACATTACATATCTTTGGCATCTATGCACTGTTTCATTACCTTTTATTTTATGCAATGAATACTTAAAATGTCCATTCAAATGATAGTCTAATACATTTTAATGAATGTCAAATGCAGCGTTTTCCAATATAGTTAATATTTTAGACAGTAGCACTGGAATACTGTAGTCCACTTAAATGTGACTTTATTCAAGATGAAATTGAGAAATTTGCATTTAAATGCACTGTAGGAGAAAAACTTACCAGTTTGATTCTGCATTCAGTTGCATGGGTGTGAAATCTTTCTGGAACTTCAGTGAACTCATGCAAGTCTGTCAGTGGAAATATCAATGCCCATCAGACCGTTAGTGCTCAGACTTTTCTTTAATTGCAGTTTTTGGAGATGAAATCATGTAATTAACCAAACACTTTCTAGTGACTATGGATTCTAAAATATGATATCAGCTAAAATCTCTGGCACTTTTTATATTTAGAGTGCTTACATTCTGAAGTCATGTCACTGCCAACCACTTCATAAGTTCTTTATCAGACTTAAACTTTTTCAAAATGTCAAAAGCTCTCTTTATTAGCAGTAATGAAGTTTCAAAAGAAGTGAGCTTCAGAGATGCAATCAACTGTTTTCAAAATCATTGCTAATTGAAAGGATTTTCCTCTGGCTTATGTCACAGACATTGTTAATATGAGATCTGTTAAAAAGAGTATTTAGAAATCATTCAAAGAATCCCTAACATTTCCCATTTTTATATCTTTAAAAGTGTTAATCATCAAACTAAGCTTTGAAAATGGAAAAGATTTAATTCTACTGTTACATCCAGGAGAAATGAAGTCTGAAATCAATATTCAAAGAACTATCATAGCTTTCACTCAACGGAGCAAAAACCATAAATGTAGTTTAGTGGATAATATCAAGCTAACTTTCATCTTTGAAGAGGTGTTTTTTTCCTACAGCAGGTAGGAAGCAAGACACAGATAAATCGAATAGTGTATGCACCCTGCTGCTTTATGTTTATACTTAAAGAAATACTGCTGTTTCTTTCTTCCTTCTTCATTGTAAATCTGAAAAACTGTATAATGGGTTTAAGAAAAATATATTAGAGGATTGTACAGGATACCTTTCTGCCTCAAGAGCTGCTGTTCTGCATACATTAATATGCTTAATAAAAAAACTTGAGAATGGTTGGGAATGCCTGTACGATCATGTAAAACTTTTTTTGAACATATATTTTTAAAACAACTTTGTGCAAACAGTTTCCTTTGCCTTTACAGTTTTCACAGTTGTAGGTGCTTAGTAATTTTGGGGAGCAAAAAAAAAAGTGAGCTAATTAACTTCAAGTGTCCTCAGTCTAAAAAATTCAGCCAGAAAATACATAAAACATCTCGTATAGAAAACCTGGCTTCATAGGAGCTTCCTTACTATTTATATGACACATTTGGTGTATGTTCCTGAAATAGAACAGACTATTTGAAGGTTAAAATTAATTTGTGGTTTTGAATATTTTATGTAGGGATGGCAAAAACGACTTATGGACTTGGTTTCCTTAAGTAAACCAGAGTAAGGTCAAGTATAGAATAGGCTTGTGTTTAACAAGCCCTCCTCCATATGGGAACTCACATCTAATATTTATATTCCTCTTAATTGCTATGCATTAATTGTAGTGTCCATTAAACCTGGGTTTAACTTTGGCTTCCAAAAGGAATTTTTTTTGTTTTTTGGTGTCTAAAATCAAATTTAGGAGCTATGACTACATGCACCTTCTACACTTAGAATATTTTTAACTATCTTGGTGAAAAGAAACCTGAGAGTTTTTCTTTTGACTCTGTAATATGCAACATTATAAACTATCAGAAATTAGGTTCATTTCACAGTATTTATTAGAGGGTTGGTTTTGCTTGACAGTGAAGGCAGTATCACAGAGCAAGTAGATATCTATTTACTCAACCTCTGTGTTGGTGCTGGTAGAAAAGAAATTGTTTCACTACAATCTTCTCTGTGACAGCCTCTGTCTGTTATCAGGTTGTATACTGAGAATGGGGAGGTTAGGATTAGTGAGTTAGTGATATTAAGTATTGAAAATAAATTCAGAAAAGGTGATCTTATAAATGAACTAACAGCATCAAAAAGCGGGAAGGGGTTACGTTTTTAAAAATACAGGTAAATTGAAGCTGTATAAATTGATTTAAAGCACTGGAAAATCTAAACATTTTCTCATCTTTCTACCCAGTTTGGAGGTTAGTATCATGTTTCATAATAGTTATCCTCTCTCTTCATTACCAGAGAACTGATGCTCAACACTCTTTATCAAATTCTATCTTGCTGACTTTTTTTTCAGATATTTTGACATATTGCACCACCTATCCACCTTTTCCTTTTCTTCCTCTTTCTTCTGTATAATTACTTCCCTCTTATTGACATTTCAATTATGAGACTCTTCCATCAAGATTATACACATAATTCAAAATGTGAATTCCTTCTGAGCCTCAGTCGTAAACCAAAAATCATAAATGTGGACCATCATGCTTCCAGGGAGCTCCATGAACTTTTGCTTCTGCAGTTTCAGTGATTACAAGATCAAATTTTTTTCCTGCTTGCTGCATTGGGCTCATGTAGAGTTACTTCTGTAGGATTTCCACAAGACATTGTAACACATGTGAAGAGCTTCACAGAAGACAGAAGAAGAAAGGTAACACTAAGAAGCACCAGCGGTTGCTAATAAGTAGGAGAATAGCTGTAGTTTGGAGAATTTGTGGGAGAGCTGCTCATGCATATAGAATCTAAAACATAACTGGTATTTCATTTGAATATGTAGCTGTATTGTTTGTTAGACTGTGACTTTACACTGCACACTGTATATGTTAACTTCACTGTCTGTGAATTAAAATGTGAATAAGTCTCTGATGGATATTCAAAGATTAATGTTGTGAATCTGAAGGAGGCTTCACTTTCCAATTATGCTACCTTTCTAACTGGGTTTTTACATTTCTTACAGCTTGTTTCTAAAAAAAAAAAAAAAAAAAAGCTGTCTGTTTTTCCAGTATAAATCAAGTTATTACCTCATTTTTTCTTCTGGATAAAGCCATATCTTCTCAAATAAAAGCAAATATGTATCCTAATGAATAATAGTAATAATAACAGTCATTGTTTCTATTACTAGTACGATACTGTTGTACCGGAAGGCAGTCTTATTTCTTCCCTCTCATTTCTGTCTTCTCAGCCCCTTTATCAGGGATTTTACATTGATTATATTGCTGATATGACCCTGGAATAAAGGAGGTAATTGGACCTGTATTAGTAATTACAAAATTGCATATATTATTAAGATAGCAGTAAATAATAGCTCTAGCATTTTTGGCAAGAATATGATAGATTGCTGCTGACTCAAGTTTCTAAAGGAGAAAGATCTTTTTGTTCTGCTGGAAATGTTGACAGTCACCATTATCTGCCCACCTTTCCCAACTTTATATTATGCCAGATTTTCTAATTTGATATAAAATTTTGATATAAAAAGTCACATGCCTGCTACTGAATCTTGGTTTTGCAGCCCATTTTGCCTTGTAAATAGTTTAATATTTCATAGTTGCCTCTTCAGAGGATGCTGAAGTTATAGAAATTAGGGTTGTTCTGTATCTCAACATGTAAAGTATGTGCATGACATTCAAACACAAAGTAAGCTATCAAAATGTGAGTGTTTCTAATCGTAGCTACACTGTAGCATCCTTCTGAAGTTCACTAAAAGGAATTGCATTTCCTCTAGTCTCCTTCCTGTAGTTTTTACTCAGTCTTTACTTGTATAAAACTCCCATTGTTAACCATAATGAGAGCATTTGAACTAATGTAAGTGCTGCAATATCTTTACTCTTTATTAGCCATAAATATTAATAAATATCTCTTCTGTACTTACACCGTAAAAAATGTAACTCACAGCACGTTTTTGCTGCTTTTAATGCTGAACCACTTAAAAAACATTGAGCTTGTTCCTGGTGTCCAAAGTAAAGCTGAAAGAATAATATTTTTCTTTCAATTTGGCGGGTGAATTGCAAAACTAGGAAGAACTTAGTTCGAATGGAACCAGACTATTTTTAGTATTATTTTTGACAAAATGGAAAAATATAACAATGCTCATTTTTCAATCAACTTGAAATTTTTATTCAAGTTGCCATAGTATGCAAAACCTATTAGCAAAAGAATAAAAAATGAAATGGAAAAAAATATAGCTTTGAAATGAAATGTTGAAAAGTTTATTTTGAATTGTTTTGATGTTTCCAAATGAATATTTATTCTCTTTTAGAACCTCTTTTAAAGCTTTTCAGTTTTCCTTCTGGCTAGCACTACTCAAAAAATCATCTGTAATGGTTAATGTCTTCTCAAATCTCCACTTTTTGGGAGAAACAACTCCTAGCTTGCCTAGTGCTAGGAAAGCTTTGAAATGCTTATGTAATATGAATGGCTTCTTGTTCTGGTTTAACCCTAACCAGCACCTAAACACCACGCAGCTGCTCGCTCACTCCCCATCCTCTGGTAGGATGGGGGAGAGAATCGGGAAGGCAAAGGTGGGAAAACTCGTGGGTTGAGATAAAAACAGTTTAATAATTGAAATAGAACAAAGTAGAACAGTAGTAATAATAATAATAACAGCAATAATAGAATAGACAAAGCAGGCGGTGCACAATGCAACTGCTCACCACCCGCTGACCAATGCCCAGCCTGTCCCCAAGCTGCAATCTCCCCTTCGCAGGCCACGCCTCCTAGTTTATATACTGAGCATGACGTCATATGATGTGGAATACCCCACTGGACAGCTGGACTAGCTGTCCCGGCTATGCTCCCTCCCAGCTTCCCGTGCACCCAGCAGAGCATGGGAAGCTGAAGAGTCCTTGGCTAGTGTAAGCACTACTTAGCAACAACTAAAACATTAATGCGCCATCAACATTCTTCTCATACCAAACCCAAAACACAGCACTAAAAAGAAAATTAACTCTATCCCAGCTGGAACCAGGACACTTCTGCTCCTGTGGAAGTTTGATCTTTCTACACACTGAATAGGAATTTACGTGAAATTTCAATGTTCTTGTATGCCTGAAAAACTTTACAAGGATAATTTTTTTTATAAGGTTTAGTATACATTAACTCTCTAGGTTTTAATTTGATGAAAGATAATAGAGAAAAATACTGAGAAACTGAGTAAGCAGCAATCTAAAACCACCTATAAAATAATCAAAGACTCCATGTAAATTTAGCTGTAGGAACGATCAGCGTTAGACAGGCTGATAGGAATTTTCTCCTATGGCTGTGAACAACCATACTGTAAGAATTTACCTTAGGATTCAAACTAAATTACAAACATTCCACAAAAATTTTCCATTTCCACAAACATCTTCCCTAAGCATAATCTTTGGTTCCTCTTCAGTGCTCAGGAATGCAAAGCTCACAGTTTTTGTGGAGGTAGAAGGGCAGTGCACTGGATGGACAAGGATGTGCTACACTGGGAGAGGCCGGTCCCACAGGCCAATAGTATTTTGGAAGAAGTGACCATTGGGGAAAAAAAAAAAAATCACTGACTCTGATATCCTGTTTATATTCAATATCTGGCAGTTTTCAGAAATTGTGCTTTTGAACTAGAAGTATAAGAGATTTTTTTTCCCATGTGAGACTGTTCTCCATTAATCCCAAAGGCTATGAATTACTCAGTATTACTTAGTATGATAAGTAGATCAATATTTTGAATAATTGTTGTACTCTCCAAAACTTTCCATAAAAATATTTATTTTGCTGATTAAATTTCTGATTTAACTTCTTAAATTTAAAGTTCTTAAAGTTTTATCTTAACTTTCCAAACTTGCTTTTTTCCCTTTTCTGTGTGTGGGTGCACATGTGTGTTTGTATGTGTGTATGTGTGCAGATATCAATATGCTTAAACCAAGATGTCTTCTGCTTGTGAGGAAATCTAGATCTCTGCAATAAGAAGTCCATGCAGTGATTTGACTCATCATGCCACGTAGTTCCCTGTAACCTTCCCCAAAGCTTAGATGTCATGCAGATTCTGCCATGATTTCCTGATTTTCGCCTTTTGACTCATATGCTGTCTTATTTCATTAACAGTCTCGGCTGAAGTGGTTTTTCTCTAGGGAACAAATTCTAGCCTGTTACAAATTCTGGTCTGTGTAAATCCCATGTGAGTTCTCTGTACTAGTTACTTTTTATTTATACCTGTGTTGATGCCAGGTAATCTAATCCTAAAAGTTTGATAAAACATTTTGAATGATTACATTGTGGACATAATTTAAAATCCACCTGGAAGTACAAAGATTGTGAGTAATTGTTACAACTTAACCCCCAGTACATCTTCCTTTGTTCATTTTTAGACAACTTAGCATTTGTAACGACAAAGAAAGAAACATTCTACAGATCCCAAACAATAAGAAAATACTTTCTTTATGTCTAGGAATCAAAGGACCCATTACTGAACAGATGTCCTGTGTTTATCAAGTTGCTGTCCTGCCAGTGCAGACAACCACATGGTATAAATCAAAGAGAAGCAATGCATAGAAGCATCCAGTTTCTTTGGTGCACAGTTGCTCTGATCCAGGTGAAAGCAGAGTATCAAAGCATGGTACTGCCTCGATCACTGGACTTTTAGAGAAAGGGTGAATAGTGAGCACTTTCACCTCTTCCTCTGCTTCAAGTTGAGAAATCTGGTTTTCTTTTGTTGTTTCAAATGCCTGGAATTTTCGTGCTCTGTGATTGTTTTGTAGTTCTTATTTGGCAGAAAAGACTCATTTAGCGTGGCTCAAATTCACAGAGAGTTTTAGAAATCCCCAAACTGCTATTCTGGTAAGAGATTATTCAATCATTCCCCCACTTCTTGCCTCATCCAGTTTCAGCGGTGTTTTACGCCGGGAGGTGCTGGTTTGTTATGATCCCGGTACGAAAGGCACTCAGACTCGGTAAGGTATCATTCACAATGCTATTCTTTAGAGCTAACACTATAAGAGGAGAATAGCATAGGCAATCTTGCGACGCTTTAGATGCTGGCAGCCCCGAGCAGTGTAGCGTTGAACAGGACTCTGACCCACGTGCAGCATGCCTTGCAGACCCCGTCCATAGCGGAGATTCTCCTCTTTCAGTCATTCAAGTGATTATAGGATTTTCTTACAAGGAAACAGCTCTCTTCATCATTTCCACAGTCATGCTCTCAGGAGAACTTCTTGATGCACAGTGAGATAAAGGCAAGGCCGGGCAGGTGGTGTAATTGCCGGTACCGAGCGGGAGCTGCCTGCAGGCTCCTCTGTTACAACGAGCTGGCTGAGTTTGTCCTATAGCCAAGGGATTGTGCAGCACAGCGCAGACCTGGGCGTGCTCAGGTTGATTGTTACATGGATCGCTAGCTCCTCCATGTGCAATGGTCTTCCGGTCAGGATCACTACAAATGGTCAGGCAGCCCAGCCTTACTGCTGTACCTACCTTGTTGACGAGACATCATGGTTACAGGTTGTGGGCGCAGCTGCCCACCGCCATGCAAGAACCTTGACTTGCGACACTAGTAACTTTATATGATATTTAGCTGCAGATGAGCTCTTTGCCGTTTTCACGGTGCTGCTCTCCTTTTCTGTGTGCCGTTGGCTGGTAGCTGAGGGCAATAAGCAGAGTCTGAAGTGACGTGGGAATAGAAATTAATTAATTCTGTCATATCCTTGATTTGTTTACAGACACGTTCTTTTAAGCAAGAAAATTTCTGTGGATAATGTTAGGAAATGATCTTGATATGTGTCCATATGTATGCCATTGCTTGATAGTGGTAATGCAGTACCAAACCACTTAATCTTTTTCCTACTCTGTAAAGCTTTTTACGATGGCCACATTTTCCTAGTGTAAATCATTACATTCATGTATTTTCTTCATCTTATGTAATGATGAATTATTTGCTTTAAATAACATGGGGAGCCTATCTCTCCCCTGGGGAGAGTAACATGTAGATTCTACTGTGGTATGATTAAGGAACTAATATTAATGCATGTGTTCGTGACACTTTTGTCTTCCTCTTACATTTTGAAAATTAAAGTGCCTTTTCTGGAATACTAGTGGAAAAAGAAGAAAAGAAAAGCAAACACAACAAAACTGTGAAATAGTTTTAAAGTTTACCAAAATGTTTGCAGAAAGCTGTTTGCAGCAGTCATCTAGGTCGGAGCATTAGTTATGTCAATAATGTCAGTCAGTGAATGGTGTTTTTCAGTAGTGTTCTAGGAACTTGGAGTAGGACCTCTTACTTTTATTGCCTCTGTTGAAAAATGAGGCCGGAGTTTCCTTAAAACTTTTTTTTTCCTTGCCTGACTCACTTCTTGAACTTTACTCCAGGCTTTGATCGTTTAGATACATATACTTTAATTTTTTTATGGAGTGACAGTCCCCAAGATCTCTTCACATATTTCTTTTCTATTTCTACTGTTAAACATCYTGAGATACTGGGTATTTTTTCTTGTTGGCTAAAAACTAAAGGCTTTATTTTATCTTTATATGTATTTTTTTAATCATCTTGCTCAAGTTAGGTATACCAAACAATTTGTTCATCTTCCGACTATCTTTCACAGTCATTAACTGAATCTATATGCATCACCTGAGAAACACAGCTGATGATAAAGTGATTTGCCCATACTCACTCAGGAAAAGTAGATAAATCTTAACTAAATGAAGTCTCTTGAATCCCAGTGCAGTGAGGTTGGTTTAGTCCTAATCCTGGCTGGAACGATTTAATGTAGTGATCCTTCCAACAGCCCATGTTTGGTGGTTTTTTTCCTGTACTATAAAGATTACTAAAACAGTACTGCTGTAAAATGTGTCTTTTAACAAAGCAAATCTTTCATAAGGACTATACCCTTATATATAGAATGTTCTAATGATTGGATCCTTTTTATTAAAGCATTTCATGGATCATTGCAAGCATGGTAACAAAACTGCTTTCTTCCCATTGTATGAATTCACAGCTGCAGATAATAAACCCAAGTCATCCCATGCCATGAACTTTCACTAAGAGTGAGCTGAAGTACAAGGCATACTGCATGAGGAAAAAGTCTTTACATTGAAAAACTTGCATGAAAAACTATAAGAAAATCACAGTGCTTAAGTCGCTTCTGTTTCTCATTTCCAAAGTCATGATATACTTATTTTTCACTGGAAACAACACATATGCATGTACAAACACAACCTGTCTAGACAGTGCAGCTCATTTTGGGGGAAATAGATTTTTAAACGTGTACCTGTCAATGTAATGCTGTAAGATAAAACCTTGGGGATCTCTGGAGGCTTCTCTTGTGGATGCTTCACTGTTCCAACAAAAGCATTTTGTTTACTTCTTCTCAAACCCATCTCTATATTTTGAAGATTACCAAGCTGACAATATGACATGCTGCATTAATTTAAACTTCTGTTTACCGAAGAAACTAGCACTGCACATGTTTATAATGGTAAAAAGGGGGAAGAAGATAGCATTTCTGGATATCTATCCCCAGCAAATGTGATTCTTTCTAAACTAAGCATAACATTATCATTAGTTTTTAAAATATGATCCTAGAAAAGTGATGCATTCTAATGAAGCTATTTATTACTGGGGTATAAAGCATCTGATAAAGTCAGCTATTAAGTACATTCATACTGTATTAATTTTGCCAGGAGTACAATAATCAGCATTTTTTGCAGTCAGATTCTGTGGTTGCTGTTAAGATTAGCAAAACTTTTTTTTTAGATTTTTGTCAGACTTCTGTGTTTCCTGGCATCACTGAAAATTGGAACCGAAAGTGTTCTCACATTATTTAAATTCCAGCCTCTAGAGAAGAGGGGAATAAACATACAATATTATAACACAAGATTTTATTAAACTTCATCTTGATTTTTCTTAAAACTGTGCATTCAGAAGGTTCAACTAAGGTATTTTAATAAGAGAACATTAGAAAAAATGCAGTTAAGGAATTAAGACAGTTTGTAAGGGTATGCAAGAATAAAATTTATAACATCATTAATTCTTCATGACTCTGATGGAAGATACACTTGCAAAATAATTGTTCAATGAGTAATACAGTGCATAGCATAAATGATGGGAAAGAACATCAGTACAGGAAAGTGAAAAAAAGTAATTTCCAAATATTTACACTTGCTGTTCTGATGTGCTTAATTGACTGTCTTTCAGTGTTCCCAGTGCCAGACAAAGGCAGAAATAACAGGAGAAAAGGTTGATTTCTTAACTATGGGAAAGCTGATGGAACAAAATGCCAGTTACCTTGAGTTGATAAACACAGATATAGAGTGAAGGTCAAAGAACAAGGAATGGGATTGCAAAACAGAAAAACARCAACAAAGGCTTRYGCAAAAGTAAAAATAACGGCTTAGGCTGCTGCCAGTGGTAAAGCGCGTGATAAGGGAGATGTGACCAATTAGTAAAGTTTTAGC
>JAYKAV010003353.1:304782-319474 GCA_035582835.1 Phoebastria nigripes
GTGAGCAACAATCAGGAAGATATAAATAAGAAGAAGTTGTGTAAATAAAGGTCTCCGCTCTGCACTATCCCCGGAGTCCATGATTCATTCCCTTCACTTAACCACTTGTGACCCTTCAGGATGGAAATAGATGTTCTCACACTTTGTGTAGTACATTGTCAGAACAAGATGTATTCTAAAAGAGGGAAATGAATGACATACTCTGAATCCCCAGAACTTCATTCAGAGTAGCTGGTATATTGTTACTTTGAAAAACTAGGGAAGAGCATCAATATGTTGTACTGTAGACATTGGGAAAACAGGGAATGTGAGGGCTTTAACTGCATTGTTACAAAGATGTGAAAACGTGTAGGGAAGTGTTTTCCTCCTGTTACCTGCATTATAATAGGTAGCAGTTCCCATGTTAAAGCTAGATTATTTACTTTCGCAAGTTAAGTTATTTATTTACTAAGATTTTGCACCTCCCCAAAAAAAGATTTCTTTAAAAAGGTCAGGTTACACTAGGATACCTATTAAGATTCAGGTTTCAACAGTGACTGATTGGCGATGAAGGCACATTGGTATCTTGTAACTTAAATAAAGGGGTAGTGTTTCTGTGGAAGGACCTGGGACTTGTTCCTTGAAATGGCAGTCTCTCAAATGCACTTAAGTGAGAATAGATACATGAAACATCTGTGACATGACTGTGAGATTTTTCTGTTGGTGGTGTTGTGAGAGAAAATAAATAGAAAACCTTATTTTGCATTTAAACTCAGTAACAATAAGCACTAAACCCTTTTTGGCAGCATTACGATAGCTACAAAGAGTCCAATACCTGTACATGAGAAGTTAAAAGAACACTAGGTTAGACTATATTTTTAATGGCAAGTGCTTTGGCAGGACAAGACACTTTGAGGGCACAAATTCTTGTAGCTTACAGATTTTCTGTTTTAGTAGGAACCTGCTATAATGAGTAGTTGTTTCTCAATAAATTCACTATTTTTGAAAGAAAACAAAGAACCCACCCACCCCCGCGACTATCTTTTCTCTTTTAGACATCAGAGTCCTGAACACTTAACTGAAGTACCAGGATTAGCAGATAATCTGACTACTTTTGAATATAAAAGCCTTGCAGTGGGCCCATTGTCAGTGAAATCAGACATTTCAGAGGCTGTTCATTGAGGATGTTTGATTTTTAAAACTTCTCAGTCTGGGATCATTTGCTGTTTTTATTCAGTAGATATATGGATTGTGAAGAACAGCAGTGTTGTGGGAGATGTGCTATTGGCCTGTATGTACCTGAGGTGGGGTGCTTTTAGTTGTTAGCTCCACCCCATGCTTCCTGTGTGACTTAATCTCTCTCTACTTTTGTCCTAGGTTTGTAAAGGGGAATAATAGTCATTTGTTTTTTCTGGTTTTGCTCCTGCAGGCACAGATAATTAAAGTGATCATTGCATATTTYTGCAGAGCATGAGTGTAGGAGATCAAATGATGTTGGCTCACAGACCTCTGAAAGATTTGTGAGAAGACTGTGGAAATATCAGGTGGAAACTCTGAAATCTGTCCAAGTGTTCTTGGATATTTTTTACTATGGAGCTCTAAAAAGTTGACTTGTCCTCTCTGGAGGGAACATCACCATCAGTTTCTGTACAGCCTTTCTGTATGCTCTTCTACACACACAAGTCAATTCACATTGCTACCTCCTTCATCTTGCCATGTTTAATTAGTAAATATGTTCTCTAGTAGGTCATGATTTTTTGTCTTGCATTTGTGCATGTCAGGAGTAATTCCACTGAAGTACAGTTTAATACATTATATTAAAACCAGCATAATAAAATCAGATTCTCCTTCTTTAGCTGATGCCTTTCACTTCATCTTCTGTCTTATCTTTTATTCCTTATCTTCCTATGTTACGAAGATGAACGTTTTGCAATATTTTGTTTTCTACTGTCTTTTGTTATTAGCTGGTTATTCTTTCCTCCTCCTTCTCTTCTTCCACCTCTTCCCTTTTTCAGGCCTTGCTTCAATAAATTGGATCTTCTTTTTTGTTATCTTATTTAAATATCTAAGTCTCAAAACGAATCTGAGATAATCACTTTTAATCTTCTCTGTACTGATACTTTTCAACTGTAGCTCTTTCACCCACAGCCTGAAATTACTAATAGTTAAAGACATCCCACTTGTTTAAACTCCTGGCTTGTTAGCTTTTACATAGAACAAAAAGTAGATGTAAGAGTTTCTAAGCTAGATAATTCAATAGACAGCAATAAAAAAAGCCCACCCTCTTATACTGTGCAATGAACACATTGCAAGCAATGGGGTAAAATACATTCTGAACTAAAAATAATGAAATATCTTTTTCTTACCTCTTATTATTGTGGAAAAGAGGTTTTGAAGAGTTATGGTCATTTGCCTTCTGTGAAGTCACAAGTTAGACTGATCCTACCAGGATTAGAACTATTATTTGTAATTAAGTTGCCAAATTAATGATGTTATTTGAAACCATGATAATAAATTTATATTGATATTTAGATACTGGAATTTCACACAATAATGGCTCATCACTGGTAAGGAGAAAAAATATTATAAATACTATGAATTAAGAGAGAGCCTAAAACAAGCTGTTTTGTTTTCCTTGGTCAAATTTCTGACCAAGGGAAAAATGACTGGCAAAGCAGAATCTGATTGCTGATCCTGTTCATAATGAAAAACATGCTTCCAATAAGCTTACTACAGTGCAGCAAGATCAAAGTAGGAWTTTTATAACACCAATGTTAGATAGCAGGCATTAGAAAATGTAGGAAACAACAGTCATTATACACAGAACAGACAATTCATCCCCTGATACGAAAAAAAGGTTATCATGTGGTGAAAAACAATGTTTTTGAAAAATTGATATAGTGTCAGACAGGAAGTCTCATATGAACTTTTGCACTCAGACCATGAAATATAATCACAGATTATGAAAGAATGGAGCTCACATGTGACTTATGTTGATTTCTGCTTTGTTTTCAAAGTGCTGTTGGCCAAGAAGGTAACAGAAAGGCACCAAGTGAGTTTTGTTTACATAGGAGAACTTTCCTAGTCAGACTGATAAAACGCTGTTTGGATACTTTTATGAAAAATGTGACCTTATATAATGTTCACTTAAACTGCATCCTACCTGAAATAAACCAAGGYGAAAAGAAATATTGCTCATATCGGTAAGATATTTTACACAAGTTAATGTATATCATGTAAATCTTGAGGACAGTTCAAATGCACCTGCTTACCCACTGGGAAACAGAACTATCTAAGGCAATGCGCTTCTATTACAAATTTGTCTCAGGTGAACAGTTTTGCATTTGCCATGGAGTAGGAAGGGGCACAAYCAATCACAGTCGTGCTCAGTGACTCATCTGTGGTGACTTGTTACTCTGTGATATATTTCTTTGTGGCTCTTCTTAGTTTTAGCATAGTTGAAGAAGGGATTATGTCAGAACTTGGTATTTACATTAGCTTAAGACTTTTACACCTAAAAATCTTTTGTATGTATTCAGGGCCTAGAGGATTTTCTCCTGGTAGATGTGTCTCTTGTAGGACTGTTTAAAACACCTCAAGAAATCTCTAACTCAGATAAAAATATTCTCCATAGGTACTCTTTCTGTGTAAGTATTCAGTAAAGTTGAATTCTGAGGCTAGAAATGTGATGTTTTTCTTTCCTCTAATCCTCTCCAATTTGTCAGCATATAGATACAGGGGTTGGAGTGTAAGAGAAAGATCTTTCTATTGTCCTTCACTGCTCTTCCCTTGAACCATTTCAGAAAAAAGGAAGATGGCTGCTGAGGGCCGCGAGAGTCCAAATGTAGTTTGTAATGACAGCTAACGGGATGTAGTGTGCATAGCTGTGATAGAGCACATCATTGCCAAAAAAACCTATGTTGTATGTGAATCTACTGTGTGGAGGAACACTGGCTTTTTCACATGCAGTTTCTGCTGCAGTGTTATTTCAAGTAGCATATTCAAATCCATGAAAAAACCCCAACCCTTTACGACTTAGAGTGTTTTTTCATTTGGGCATTGGTTTTTTTTCTTTCAAAGTGGACATTCCCTATTCAGCAAGATTGGAGCTAGTTTATTATTGGATTCTGCTGGAAAATCGTAACAAATCTATGTATGCTCAGGAGTCCTTCAAATATGTTCATTTCGGAGAAGCCAGTCCTCATAGTGTATAACTAGCTTCGACTTCATGACAGGGAATATTTTATGTCATAAGAATTGTATCCAAAAAATACAGAACTGTGGATAGGTAAAAATTCTCCAAAACCAGCAAAAACTTTATGCTGAACTTGGCTTCTCCTCATACAAAGAATCAAACCCAGTCATTTAAGTAAATTCACAAGAAAACTAAGGCCAGCCCATATTTTGACACGGGCTGTAAAACCACCCACTGCTCTCATTGTATCACATGTCCTTGCTGCACTGAATCAGCAGCATCTCTTGTCACTCACTTCAAAAAAGGTTTGCTGCTGCAGATATTTTTCAGCAGAGCCAGGTATGAGTAAGGGACAATGGGAGGGAGGTCTTTGAAAAGTTATAAAAAGAAAGAGAAAACAAAAGGGAGAGCAATGAAAGAAGCAAGCAGAGCATTCAAAAGTGAAGGCACAGGGTGGGCTGGTGGGAAATAAAGAAAACTGCACATGGGTGGGAAATGATTAATTTTTCTGACAGTTTATAAAAATAGGTAGTGGATCTGGAAAGGAATCATAATTGAGCTAGCGTAGGAAAACTCATGTATCTTTATGCATGTTTTTTGTGAAGGAACATAAAGAGAAATGACTTCACTTCTGATACAGAGGCTCCCTAACCCCAGGCTAGCCTCTCCATCTGTGTGTAGCACCTCTGAGCAAAATACTGAAAAAGGCAAATGACTCCAGAAGCAGTTATTCTCTATCACACTGCTATTTTGCTGTGAAGTGTTACATTCTTAGGAATAGTAACACAGATGGGTACTCAGGAAAATATTTTTATAATTCTGTCTTTAAGGATAGGAACTTGTTAGTTTTTTGTTCTTAATAAGAGCTCAGAAGCAACCCATCTGAATATGTTTGCAACTTCATCACAGAATTCCTATGTTAATTTGTGCAATTTACTTTATCTTCATCAGCTTCTTAAGTTTTCCTTAAATCAAAAAACTTAAGCTTTAAAGATCATTATGTCCCATTGTTCTTCGGTGTTGCTGGTATGTTTGATTTATGTTCTTTTAAATTTGTGCCATGTTTAGTCCTCCCTGAGGAGTTGAATGAGAACTCCAAATAAAATGTGTCTAGTTGCAGGAATACCAGAATCATAGCTGGACAAGGCATTACAAGAGAATGGGGACAGTAGGATGAAAGAGGAATCAGCTGAGCCATCATGTCCAGGATTGAGTACTATCTATCTTGGATATAACACTGCAGCATCACATCAGGTGAACTTGTGTTATGGGGACCTCACTTGCAAAATCTGGCAGAAAATAGATACACTTCTTCCAGCCAGCAAAGAACAACTGGTCTTGTCTACATGTCCTCTTTTCTYTTGCAACCCAGAACTGATTTCATGACAGCATTGAAAACATATCAGACCTTTATGTTACGCCAGGAGAAGACAGCACACCCAGGAGCAAGTGCTGAAGTCTGTTACATAGAGGTATTGCATCCCTAAATTATATCATGGCAGGGATTGACCTTCATGGCTAGGACATAAAAATGGTTTTAATTTTAATATGGTGTGTTTCAAGGTGTCTTGGGAACCTACTCACAGAGAACACTTCACACAGAGTATCTTTGATAGTTTGTCTCCTTTTTGAGCTCTAAGGTTTTATCTTTCATCTTTCTCTAGCTTTTATTACCACTTGTTTTATTTAAAGTATGTACATGAAAGGACAATGATGCCTTCTGAAAAAGAAAAACATGCGATACCTTCAGTTAACTAAGCCCCATGATCCACAGTTTGCTGTCAGTTTTTCTTTATTGTGCATTTTTCATTATACCTGTTACATTGTTTTTTACCATTGATTCTAGCTCAGGCAAGAATTTAAATGACTGCTAATTTAAGAATGTGGCGAGTCCCATTTTCTGCARAATAACAAACGTTTGCTTGAAACTAAGTGTCTGCTAAGTGCTGTTGTAAAGCTGTGTTTGAGGCTGATTTCTTTGTTAGGTTTCTTTTAAATATTACCTAGGAATTCAAAGACAAACATAGTTCTTTTCATGCAGAAATTTGGGAAACCAAACTCTCATAAATCCAGAATGAGCCAGTGTTCCTAGATAACATGTATATTAAAAACAAATGGGGACTAATGGAAGCTATTCAGTATCTTTTACATTCCTGATGCTAGAAGTCATGGTTTGATGAATGTTTCTGTTAGGATGAGTTTAAATAAAATTATTTATTTTGTGGAACTCCCAGCATTATGGGATCAAAGGCATCTAAGTATTACATATATTAGTTGAAAGAAATAAAAGCTGAGAACACTTTATTTATAAAAATTAAAAAAACTATGAAATTATTTCTTGTATGAAAACAGAATTTAAATTTGATGCATATGTCCTGTAAAACACACCAACATGTTTTTATGTAACAAGAGCAGCAGGATAGCAAAAGTCTGTTAGTATCATTTATTTTGATCCTCCCTAAACTATGGGATGCAAATACCATTATTCCCTTCTTGTCTTCGGCTTCAAGTGGCTTATTCAAGTTTTTATTATGAATTCATTAATTTCTCTGTAAATAAAATAATCCAATTTTGTGACCCCAGTACTCCTTTTATTCATGCTGTGAACTTCCATTTATCTGTTAGAGAATAGGCAGTGAATCAGAAGTCATTTCACCCTTAGAAAAATGGGGCCAGTTCCTTGAGTTCATTTATGACATTTCAGATTTTGAGCAAATTTTAAAGAAGACAATTAGTGTCCTGGCAGCCAAGAAGTAATTTAAACAGAGGTTGTTTCCAGTCAGCTGGATATCTGAGAAATGCTTCATTACTTCATGGCCTCACAAAGCAAGTGATGGTAGTATATTATACTATAAGGGTGTTATAAGAYTGTTATTTTTCTATAGTTATTATTTGTTATTATATTAGAGAAATGTTGATTTAATGATAGCAAATTTAAGCAAATGTACAAATATTTTGGAAAGGGTGGGTTTTTACTACAGCATCTCAGAAACTGTACCTATCTTTATAGAACTTCCTCAAATAGTATAGGTTATACTCAGCAATCCACTGTGAGATGTTGATAAAATCTCTTACACTCTTTCTGTTCCTTACACATCTGGAAAGGAAGTTCTTTAATTTGTAACTCTGCAGAATTAGATTTTAATCTTTTGAGGCAGGAACTATCTGTTATTGCACAGTGGGACTGGGACTACCTATCCTGATTACTGTCTGTGAGAGACACTGTAGTATAAATAATTTAATAACAAAAATATATTTTTAACTAAAGCAACTTAGTCATACTTACTTGTACATATTCCACATCATATAAACTATGGACCTGAATCGTTGCAAAGTGAGGTGATGGGAATGTAAGCATCTGCTAGCATAAACGTTATTCTTAGAATATTGAAACTTAATTGCATAGACTGAGTTCTTTATGCAAAACATTTCAAGCCACATTGGCTGTTCTCACACTGACAAATAATAGGTGATGAGAAGAGGCAATCAAAGATGGAAAGATATGTAACAAGGGCAAGAAAAGAGGAGGAAACAGCTGGGAATTCAATTTGTGAAGGAAAAATACAATGAAAAAGTGTTACTATGAAAGTGTAATCAACAAAACTAGAAGGACTGTCATAGTTAATATGACGACGTGTATATTTTTTGTATAATATTTTTAAACTTAATTTAAAATCCTTATAACCACTTTTGAAGGAATTCTCGGTTCATTACACTTCCACTCTGAATGTACTTACCAACATCCATGAACAGCAACGAAAGTTCATTTCGTCGGGGCGCATCCTGCTTACACTGAAGGATCTTGTGTTCAGATAAGGCTCAGCAAAAACAAAACCTTTTTCCAGTTCAGCACTGGCAGACTATTTTTATTCCTTACCAATATGTGGTGATACTCCATAAATCAGAGGTGATCAATATATGCATTTTGCACCTGTGTGCAGATCACACAGTGGAACTTTATCATGATATGGGCATGAGGGCACTAGAAAAGGGAAACCAAAGCTGCCAGATTGCCCTGGATTCAGAAGCACATCTATCTCAGCCTCATCTTCCAATGCAACGTACAAATTTATACCTTTTTATACCTATAGAGCTCCCTCACACACTCTTCGAAGTGCTGTCTCCTGCCTTTTCTCCTGCCAGATTGCTGAAGTATGCTGCATGTGTCCTGTGATTCAGGGATATGGAGGTTGGGGCCAGTGAGGGAGAGCAGGGATTGTTTTGTGACCATCTTACTACTGGATAATTTCCTTATTCTGGGGAGGTTATGAGGTGATGCTGTGTTTAGAGCAAGGTGGGTCTATGGCAACAAAGAAGGTGGTCTGTGTGAAGGTTATTGGCTGTGTAGAAGCCACTTTACCTTGTTATCCTAGTGGAGGACTAGAAGCATGAGTGTGTGTGGAAGGGACAAGGGTTCATAAGAGCATTATTCTTAAAAGCAAACAGTTTGCAGACAAGTTGGGATAAGAAGAGTGAGGAGAGAAGCCAGAGTTCTTAGACCATTATTAATGAAAAGGATGGCCTATAATTATAATCTGTCAGTTAACCTGCATATTGCTATCTTTAGAAACCTTGGAGGAAAGATCTGATGAAGATAGAAAAGGGTTTTGCACACCCTTCTTTCATAGAGTTAAGCAGTGTCCTCTGCACTGTTCATTCTGCCAGCTGCCAGTTGTTGGCAGGGGATAGGGCTTTTTAACAGTCAGCTACTCCTACAGCAGCCATAAAGACGCTGTCTGTGGAACRTATTGGACCCAGGAGGGCGTTGTTGGTTGGGGAAGTTTGTCGTGAAGGAAAATGAAGAGATGGGGATAGACCAGAATGTGACACACATGATGGATACTGGGGAGGGAACTCTCACACTAAGATTTTATCTCACTTGAAAGCTTGAAGTCATGTGAATGAGGGTAAAATACCTTCTATGCATTCAGAATAGGGCACAGTTTTAGTTCAAGGCTCCCATTAGGCAAAGCATCTCTACAAGGTAACATCTAAAGACGTGCTTAAAGTATACATTCTGAATAAGAATAGACTTAAACATGTGGTTTATGGTTTGTTTCTGAATAACAATCTAATTCAATAAGTATTTATCCGGAAGGAAAATGCTGGTGTTTCTAATGTTACTTAGTTCAGAATAGGCATGCCTTATAATATAACGGAGGTTTGAATGTAAGATGAGAAATAATGGGCATCTGCTGTGGAGGTCTCACTGGGGACAAATTCATAAGAAAGCACAGATTTTTGGCTCCTGCATCTTTCTGAGTTCATATTATAGTAGGAGTGAGAAGCCCCTGCCTTTCACAGAGTTGCCAGCCTTTCTCTTTTAGAGGCAGCTGCTTTGGCTAGGAAACACTGTGGACTCGAACAGGGTGAAACAAACTGATGTTTGGCCTCAGAAGCCACAATGGCTTATAGYTGCGATTGTAAATCCCTTTCTCTTTCTCTCCTCTGCCTTCTGGTGCCTCTTTCTCTTCCTTCTGTTTAACATGGAATAGCTTTCAGAAGGAAAATATGGTGTTTCTTGGCTGAAATACAACAATTAGAGTGTGAGTACTGAATGAAAGACATCTTTTCTGATAAACAGTCTAAGAAGGCTCTCATGTAAACAATGAAAACCCTCGTATTTCATTCAGTTTAGAAGGATTCAAGTGAAAGGAAATACCTCTTCTTCAGTCCTCTGAGGTGGCTTTTTTCACTGAAAGGTGAAATGCCAGGTAGATTTTACTGCTCTCTTGTGTTCTTGCAGAGGTGAAGATACAGGATGCTGTAAAGAGTATGTTGTATACGGATTTTCTCAGACTACATATATGATATGCTTATACTACTGTATGCAGTATACAATAGTATGTAGTATTATACTCTGTATAACTTTTCTTTCCTACATCAGAATATACGAAATATATATTTCAACCTTGGACATACCTTAAAAAATGTCTATACCTGTATTTGTTTTTCTTTTAATTTAAATCCACAGCCTATTTGCAAGATGTCACTCATGCAATCATATGTACATCTCATAAAGCAATAGTAGATACTATGTAGAAAAGGTTTTTACTTTCACAGCCAGTGGTTTTTATTGAGAGTACAGATGGTAATTTGAGAAGGTTTCAGTTTCAGGAGTATTCAGTTTCATTTTTATAGCCTTACTTTTGTAAGTGATAAATAAGATACTTGAAATTTCAAATTGCTGTTGTAGTCTCTCTCTCTTTTTTGTTTTTAAAGGAATACTATGCACAGTTCATTGTTGCATGTAAACTGAAAGATACCCTGGTACTTTTTCATAACCGTATACTAAGAGCAGCCACTTATATACATCTAAACAAAATCTATCACATCTAATATTTGTTATCATAGTGGCAGTGAACTGCAAGTGGCACGCTGTTGGAAAAAAGATAGCAGGGGTAGGGGAAATGAGCTCCTGAAGACAAAGACTGCAGGGCAAATTCACTATGTAATGCTCTGTTTCTTGTCAAATGTGTTACTAAATGAGGCTTACAGCAGAAAAGCAACACTATTTGATTATATGATTTTTGATGGATTTTTTTTAAGAAATAAAGAACAGAGCTAAATTCATGGAGGCTATGCTGGGACTGTGGCAAGTGTGTTACATGGCACACTCAGTTGTCCTCCAATCCCCCCTGTTCCCCCAATCCCCCCTAGCAAGAATGTGATCATGCAAGGGCATTGCAGCCCCTTTTCAGCTTGCCTGGCTTTCTTCTGATGGAAATCAAGTTCAGAGGCGAGGTATGTGGTAGTGCATGCATGCGTCTTTGCAGACATTGAGCCATGATGCCACTTGATCTCATATCTAAACGTGGGAGTTAGAGAGACTTTCCTGGTCCT
The DNA here is from genome assembly GCA_035582835.1 of Phoebastria nigripes. Classification (NCBI taxonomy): domain Eukaryota; kingdom Metazoa; phylum Chordata; class Aves; order Procellariiformes; family Diomedeidae; genus Phoebastria; species Phoebastria nigripes. Next base: position 315,800 of record JAYKAV010003353.1, read on the forward strand.
GTAGTTTAGGCATAGCCGGAGGGACTTAGTCGTTGCAACGTTTGTTTTAGATTCTGAACAGAATTCACAGCTGGAGCTACTACTCCTACTCCTGTAGAAGGAATTTGGGGAGATTTGTGCAACTCTGACCTGGACTCACAACAGCCAGCTGGCTGAACAGGGGACCTCTTTTTAACCTGTAAGTAATCACAGATCTTGTTAATGGTGATAGGTATGCTAAATATCTTACATTTAGGTTAAATGAAAGAAGCAATGAAACTCCACGTGGAGTAAAATAGCTGAAAAAATAAACCAGAGCAAAAACCTTCTCATGGGGAGTGAGAGACAATGATTTCTGAGGAGTGATAAAAAAAGAGTAGTTTTAGTTTGTTGCTGTGATTTCCTGTATATGTATATGAGACAAAAAGGAGAAAGAAAGCAAGCAGAGCCAGTTCTTTGTGCCAAGAGGGGGTAAAAGACGAGATTCCTTAAGTCACAGGATTGTCTGGAAAAGTAGCCTTGGAAACCATTTCATGTTTGTTCATCCTCTTCAAGGAAGCAGGATTTTGTGCTGTTTTTTAATAATAACTGAGAGAGCACCAAAAAGGAAATAACAGTAATACCCCTTCTTTTCCTCCTATCTCCAGACTAATTCCTACAGAGAACAGTCCAGCAGGATGCTGGTAGGCTGGACAATACCAGCCAAGGGTGAGTGCTGGAGAACATGATTTCAGACTATGCTGTCAGGGCTTTGGTCCTCTTAACATAAAATTCCTGTTAATCTCTAACAGACTTATTTATTTAACCATGTTGAATGACAGTTTATCATTTGTGTGTTCCAAAACACTGTGAAAATTTGACTCATCAGAGAACCAGTTTGATTTTAGAATATTGCAAAGGCTAATGCCCCATTACACAATAAACTATAATACTATTATCTTGTTAGTATTTGCAATAAATGACACTTCATTAGCCTATTATGAAGCATCTGGTCTCAAGTCAAGAACTTTGTCATAGTGCAAATATAAGGACTTTTAGAGCTATGTCACACACTGACATACCAAATGTCCTCATTTTTTATGCTGTTACAGTGAAGTATTAATCATGTGGATGTCAGAGACATCCATGGGCAAAATAAAAAATTGCTCGAATAATTTAGCTGTAATCTTGCCATAAACTGCATGGGAAAGATACAGTGAGCTCTGAGGTATGTGACTAATTAGCTGCTACTTGTCTTCTAAGGCTGGAAGTCTAAAAGAAGAATAGTTGGTGCTAGTAAAGGCCAGGAAAAGCTCCAATGCTGGCTTCTATAGAACCTTTTGGGTTTGCTTTGGGAAAGGAGCTAAACAGAACTGCATGCCAAAACAGAAGGAATTGTGAGGGTGAGCCAACAGACTTTGGGTAGGAAGAGCTGAAAGTGCATTCAAAACCTTTCTTGTTTGCTTGGATATTGATGGCAAAAAGTTGAAGGTTTTATATCTTGTTTGCGCTATACATTTTTGTTGGTTAATGACAAAAATAGGAATAGTGTGCATGAAATGATGTCATTTGCATAGGTGTCGTGGTTTAACCCCAGCCAGCACCTAAGCACCACACAGCCGCTCGCTCACTGCCCCCAGGTGGGATGGGGGAGAGAATTGGAAGGGTAAAAGTGAGAAAACTCATGGGTTGAGATAGTTTAATAGGTAAAGCAAAAGCTCTGCATGCAAGCAAAGCAAAACAAGGAATTCCTTCACTCCTTCCCATTGGCAGGCAGGTGTTCGGCCATCTCCAGGAAAGCAGGGCTCCATCACGCCTAACGGTKACTTGGGAAGACAAACGCCATCACTCCAAACGTCCCCCCCTTCCTTCTTCTTCCCCCAGCTTTATATGCTGAGCATGACGTCATATGGTATGCAATATCCCTTTGGTCAGTTGGGGTCAGCTGTCCCAGCTGTGTCCCCTCCCAACTTCTTGTGCACCCCCAGCCTCCTCGCTGGTGGGGTGGGGTGAGGAGCAGAAAAGGCCTTGACTCTGTGTAACCACTGCTCAGCAATAACGAAAACATCCCTCTATTATCAACACTGTTTTCAGCACAAATCTAAAACATAGCCCCATACCAGCTACTATAAAGAAAATTAACTCTATCCCAGCTGAAAACAGGACAATAGGGTTGAACAGAAGGCTGTCATGTGGAGCCAGGGCAAGAAACAGATGGACTTAGATACCAGCTGTTTGGAGGGAACAGGAAGGCAAATTCAAGCTTGAGGAGAATGACTGTATATCAATGACTGCTGGAGTACATTTTTCTCCAGTACTGGAGTGGTCCTGATATGCTTGGGTTAACTAAAGCTGCATATATTAGACTGTCGGATGGTAATCAGCATGAGGTTTTTAGGCAGCTGATTTAATGTTGATGTTTATGAAAATTTCTTTTGTTAGTTCATGAAAATAGCCTGCTGGATGTATAAGCAGTTGGGTAACAGATTCTGGTCAATCTTCATATCTTATGCCAGAAGGGCCATTTAATTTAAACTTAATATAAGGTTTGGTTCTGCAAAGTAATTTTGATTATGTTCAGCAAGGGATTTCTTTCTGTGTCACTGGAAAGAAAAGTGTATGACTTATTTTATGGTTTTTGTTGTTAAAGTTACCAAAAAAATGCCAGTTGTTAAAATACATGTTTTGGACAGTAACAGATATCAAGAAGAAAAGTTAAATTCTGTGGTACTCTTCCCTCTATGTAATTACTGTCTAACTCCAAAGGTGTTGTGTACACTTGTCCTGGTTTCGGTTGGGATAGAGTTAATTTTCTTCCTAGTGCTGTGTTTTGGATTTAGTATGACAAGAATGTTGATAAGACACTGATGTTTTTAGTTGTTGCTAAGTAGTCTRCTAGTCAAGGACTTTTCAGCTTCCCATGCTCTGCCAGGTGCACAAGAAGCTGGGGGGGAGCATAGCCGGGACAGCTAGCCCAACTGTCCAATGGGGTATTCCATACCATATGACGTCATGCTCAATATATAAATAGGAGGCGTGGTCCAGGAAGTAGCGATCGCTGCTTGGGTATTGCTCAGCAGGTGGTGAGCGATTGCATTGTGCAATTGTGCATCACTCATTTTGTATATTCTATCATCATTATTATTATTATTATTATTATCATCATCATCATTATTTTCCCTTCCTTTTCTGTTTTAATAAACTGTCTTTATCTCAATCCACGAATTTTACTTTTTTTTTCCCAATTCTCTCCCCCATCCCACTGAGGGGAGGGGGGAGTGAGCGAGCGGCTGTGTGGTGTTTGGCTGCCTGCCGGGTTAAACCACAACAGTCCTTTTYGGCGCCCAACGTGRGGCWCRAAGGGTTGAGATAAYGACACATCTGACCTGACCTGTTAAAACAGATTTGTTATAAGCATTCATTATATCAGTTTAGTAGTCGCTGGTCACAATGGTTGGTTGGTTGGTTYATTTGCTCTCAGAGTTGTTGGATCTGTTTTTGGAGTTGGGTTATGTAACACCTTACTGGCTGTATATACTGCTTATCAGTGGTTTCATGCTGTTTATCACCTCTGGGAGATGGATTAAGGTTATCGCTTTGCTATACTGTGTAACACTGGGTTATATTATGATAAGATTATTGGTCATGAGATTGTACTCAGCATTGTCGTCATCACTGTACTTCTGGAGCTATCTCTTGGAAACTATTAGTAACTAC